>OX235273.1:112007145-112296770 GCA_944472155.2 Trichobilharzia szidati | reverse complement strand
CAGATGTGATACCCTAGGACTAGAAACACTATGGCTAAGACGCCTGAAACTAAACTTGACACTTTACTATAAGCTTCTAAACCACTTAGTTTTTACCTCTACTAATGGCACTCGACTTTCAGATGACAATGGCTACAAACTAAGACACACTAAGGGTACAGTAGCTATCGAACAATGTAAAACAGCCACCAGGCAAAAGTTTTACTTGATTAGGTATGCACAGATATGGAATAAACTGCCAATGGAAATGCGTCAAGCAAGTACATTGGCCTCCTTCAAAAAGGTGCTTAATGACAAACTACAAGAGTTTGCAAACGATATTAGTTCTAGTTCCTATCTGAGAGCCTCCGAAATTATAGGTCCATTTAATGTATAAGCTTAAATACTACACCTGTTGTTTTTTGCCTATATTTATAATTCTAGATAAAACATTAACGGTTAACATACGTATCCTCAAACAGACAACAAATCTCGTTTGTAAAACTACTACCCAACACAATAAGTGGAATAAAATGGACATAAACCGACAACATGAAAAAGGTATAACTCACCACAACATCACATGGACAGATGAACGCTCGTTGGGTACCATATATCCCTCACCAACTGCAACCCACCTTTCCTTAGATAATGTGATGAACTTATATCCATAATGTTGCTGAGCAGTTAATATTCTCAACTCCTGTCGGAACAGCTGAAACTCATAAACCTTCCTCACGCTAAGAAAATACCCACAAGCAGTAGAAATCCATTAATTAATGCGTCCGAAGCTTATGTACTTACTCCCAACAATGACATTGCAGATCAAATGAGATAAACACATCACTGATTTCAAAATAACACATCAATGAACTATAATTCGAGGACTCTGCACACAACAAAGTTATGTATGAATATTTACTTCAAGCTTTATTTTTTTCCCGGGCACTTATAATCCATCCACCAAAGACCTGGTTTTTTTGTTAATGCGAAGACAATACTCCTGTATTTCCTGTTGTGTTGCACTCACTGACAATCTCGCAGATTTTTCCAACTTTGCACAGAAATGATTGTATATAAGTGAAAAGGCTGTTTTATACTACTGGAATTAACATTTATCAAGTGTATGTATAATCTCTATCGAACATGTAAAGCATATCTTGCTACTGGCTGTAAATTGTGATTAAATTATATGGTTCTATTTCTGTAACAATTTGATGATGCCTGTAAACTGGCGTCCCTCATGTACTGTACTATGAGAATAAATTTATTTATTTATTTATTTATTTAGATGACTTAAAAGTGACGTATAAATGCAAGAACACAGATCTTGGAATAACAGTAAACGCCATACAGCAAGAATTAGAAAAAATGGATAGATGGTGCGACACCTGGCAACTCCAATTTAATGTCGAAAAATGTGGCTGGCTCTGCATAGGTTGCAACAATTTAGAACTTAACCTGACAATTCAAGGCCATGCACTTCAACGACTGGAATCTGTACTGGACCTAGGGCTGAAATATTCACATAACTTATCATTTTCTGAACATATCTCCAAACAAGTGTCAAAGTCACGCAGACTTATCGGCTTTCTACTCAGGAACTTCTACAGAAATGAGTCTAGAATTCTGTTGTACAAGGTTTGTGTGCGTCCTTTATTTGATTACTGTTCATTCATGTATAGTAGTATACGCATAGAGGACAAATTGAAAGTCGAGGGAGTGCAGAGGTACTTCACGTTAAAATTACTCGGAACCGAAAATGGTGCGAACTACTCCACCAGATGTGATACCCTAGGACTAGAAACACTATGGCTAAGACGCCTGAGACTAAACTTGACACTTTACTATAAGCTTCTAAACCACTTAGTTTTTACCTCTACTAATGGCAGTCGACTTTCAGATGACAATGGCTACAAACTAAGACACACTAAGGGTACAGTAGCTATCGAACAATGTAAAACAGCCACCAGGCAAAAGTTTCACTTGATTAGGTATGCACAGATATGGAATAAACTGCCAATGGAAATGCGTCAAGCAAGTACATTGGCCTCCTTCAAAAAGGTGCTTAATGACAAACTACAAGAGTTTGCAAACGATATTAGTTCTAGTTCCTATCTGAGAGCCTCCGAAATTATAGGCCCATTTAATGTATAAGCTTAAATACTACACCTGTTGTTTTTTGCCTATATTTATAATTCTAGATAAAACATTAACGGTTAAGATACGTATCCTCAAACAGACAAGAAATCTCGTTTGTAAAACTACTACCCAACACAATAAGTGGAATAAAATGGACATAAACCGACAACATGAATAAGGTATAACTCACCACAACATCACATGGACAGATGAACGCTCGTTGGGCACCATATATCCCTCACCAACTGCAACTCACCTTTCCTTAGATAATGTGATGAACTTATATCCATAATGTTGCTGAGCAGTTAATATTCTCAACTCCTGTCGGAACAGCTGAATTTCATAAACCTTCCTCACGCTAAGAAAATACCCACAAGCAGTAGAAATCCATTAATTAATGCGTCCGAAGCTTATGTACTTACTCCCAACAATGACATTGCAGATCAAATGAGATAAACACATCACTGATTTCAAAATAACACATCAATGAACTATAATTCGAGGACTCTGCACACAACAAAGTTATGTATGAATATTTACTTCAAGCTTTATTTTTTTCCCAGGCACCTATAATCCATCCACCAAAGACCTGGTTTTTTGTTAATGCGAAGACAATACTCCTGTATTCCCTGTTGTGTTGCACTCACTGACAATCTCGCAGATTTTTCCAACTTTGCACAGAAATGATTGTATATAAGTGAAAAGGCTGTTTTATACTACTGGGATTAACATTTATCAAGTGTATGTATAATCTCCAGCGAACATGTAAAGCATATCTTGCTACTGGCTGTAAATTGTGATTGAATTATATGGTTCTATTTCTGTAACAATTTGATGATGCCTGTAAACTGGCGTCCCTCATGTACTGTACTATGAGAATTTATTTATAATGAAGCCAAAACTTGCTCTTTTCATTTGTATTCTTTGCTCCCTGGAAGTTCGGTTGCTAGGATGGAAAATAAACAGCGACACAAATGTTCGGGGAAGGTTATATTTTCATGGTAATACCCATATGGTTTGCATGATACATCGCAAATGTGTATCTTCATTCCAAAAGCTCTATAACTCCTCCTTGTATATATCTTGCAAATACACCTTGAGTGATATAGTATCCATAATATGCATAGACTCCATAAAGCATAAAATGGCTTCAGGAAAGGTAGACCGTGTTTGGAAAACCTACTATCAGCTTTTTATGGTTTGATATCATGCTGGGATAGGAATGTACCAGTCCGTGTGGTCTTCCTAGACTTGGGGAAGGCATTTGGCACTGTTCACCGTGACCTTCTCCCACACAAAATAGGTCAGGCAGGAATAGGTGGGTCGCTTTTGTCATGGTTAGAGGACTGCTTAGATGAAAAGAAGTTCGGCACCAAGGTCGATCGCGTTCGATCATCCTGGCACAGCTCATCATCAGGAGTATCGGAGGATTATATCCCAGGACAGCTGATGTTCTTAACCTGTGTGTTTAGTGATATTATTCCATTAACTTTCCTTGTATATATATACTCTGTAAATGAAAAATTGTAAATAGACTTACTTTATGCATGTGTTACTAATCATATTGATGTTGCCTGTAAACTTGCGTCCCTTATGTACCTAAACTGAGAACCTATAATAATAATAATAAATGACTAGAATCCCCCAAACAAAGATGTTCTGCCATTGAGTAGGTATGGGCTTCCTTGTGGAAATCCCAGAAGGATAGCTGATCAGAGGGCAAAGACTCGAGCGCGCTGCCATTTCATTTCACTTCGAGTTTATCGTCCCTGAGATTCTCTACCAGTAGGTGTGGCAACTGTACCCTTCATGTAAAGCTTTAAGCGGTGACTGAACAATCATGCAGTGACACAAGGCCAGCTTGCAAACGGCCTATCCCCTTAAAATTCACACAGAATTAATAGGTGTACACCTAAACTCGTCATTTTACATCAGCACACTCTCCTTTGTTTTCCTCTCCTGACTACTCCAACTACTGATTCCCCGTACTATTATTATTGACATTATATAAATTTAGGATTTCATTATCTGTTTTTAAGTTTGCGTTCTTTTCGTTTTTCTTTTTAAGTCGAAACAACCTACACTAATTATATCTGTTATCACAGTTATTTTTATCGCTTTTTTCGACCACACTGAACGACTAACCAGTGAAAGGATCAACTCCATTCACAGTAACGACACGGTCTTAACTCACCACATACTACAAACTGCATATAATTACTCCCAGCACCACTTCTGTGGGAGTCAACCAGAGCTACGACAGTAGGGTGGCGGGACGAACTGCGCAGAAGTCTACCGAAGACCAGGAACCTTTACCTTACAACCAAGAAGCGGACACAAGGTTTGAACTATCTCGTAAATACGACAATGGATATTGGGTGTGGGAGAAGACAGTGGACAGAAGGGGTTATGGGTTACCCGAATATAACAGGGGAGGATGAAACTGGGTCCTTTCAAACTTAACTCCCATCGGCTTGGTGGTGATTTTAACACTTTTTCTCATTCCTTCAGACTTGGGCTTTGAATTTCCAGGAGTATTGGTGGTTTGACGGGATAGGGTCACTCACCTCTCGTCCAACCTATCCTGTTTGTCAGGCTTCCAATTGTAAGGGTAATAACGAATATTTTCTAGGTTATCATCGTGAGATCATGCATCAGAGAGAAAACTTTCTAGTGAGCTTCCGTTTCTTTCCGTTCGGAGTTCGACATCCATGTCGCTTCTTACTAACAGCTCAGGTTACTGCGTCTTTGGTGGAAAGCTTTGGGCGGAGTTTGGATAATAATAATCACAGCAACGCAAGGACTTTGTCCCAGTAGACTGTCTTCTTGAACCCGTTTACCTGACTGTATTGGTGGGCCTCATCTAAACTTATGCTTTACTACTGCTCTTTCTTCCTTGTATCACTCTCAGCACTATTTTAATGATCATCTCTTCATTTTATATCAGTAAAAAGTTTGAACATTGTGGATTAGATCAAATAAAGTATAATTATATTTCAATAGTTTACACACAATCATTGCTTGTTTGTTCTCTTTTATAAGTCCACATAATTTTGCAATAATCATATTGCTATTGCTATGAATTTTACTATTACTTTCCATTTCGACCACATCAGATGGCTAATAGGTGGAAGGATTAACTCTGTTCAAAGTAGCAGAACAGTTTTAACTCACGGAATTTTACAAACCACATGTAACAAAATTCCGTACTACTCCATTCGTAATCAATAAAAAAACAGTAGTCAGGTGGCAGGACAGACTATGCGGAAGTTCAACGTAGGTCTGGAACCTTCAGTTTACAGTCAAGAAAGGAAGCCAAAGAGATCAGTTAAGTTCACATTAGTTCTTAAAAGGGATATTGAATTACTGGTTCTTTCACCTAGACATTAATTTCTGGAGCCTTTCTCGCATGGCTGAAAGATTACTTAGGCGAGAGGGAATTCTGTACCAAAGTCAACCGCATCCGATCATCCTGGCACACCTCGGCATCAGGGGTTCCTCAGGGTTCTATCTTAGGGCCGTTGAAGTTTTCGATATTTATCAACGACCTGCCCTGTCAACTGAACTGCTCTGCGCTTCTTTACGCTGACGACGTAAAGATTTGCAGAGCAGTAAACTCATTAGAAGACTCCGACAGATTGCAGGCTAACCTGCAAACTCTGGGAGACTGGGCTCTGGCTAACGGAATGTCTTTCAACCTAAAGAAGTGCAGAGTAGTGCAACTTCATTCCGGCAGTTCACAGAGTGTAAATTACAGCCTTGGTGGCTAGAACTTGAGTTGTGTGCCATCAGAACGCGATCTAGGCCTTATTTTAACAGAAAAGCTAGATACCAGTGTAAATTACACGAGGGACGTCTCCAAAGCTTGCGCTACTTTACACTTTATGCATAGGCAGCTGGGAGCTCTTACTCCCGAACTATTCTTAAGGTTGTATACGACATACGTGAGGCCACTCTTTGAGATGCATAATATCATTGCCCCTCCGCTACTCAAAAGGGATGCTAACATTCTAGAAAGTGTCCAGAGACAAGCGGCAAAATGGGTGATCGGCCTCCGCAACAAATCATATGAGGAAAGACTGAAGAAATTAAGTCTTTTCACACTTAGTTACCGTAGTCACAAGGGAGACCTCATCACCGTCTATAAGATCTTAAGTGACCAGACCCACCCTAATAAGCGCATCCTGCCATTAAGTGATTATAGGCTTCCACGAGGTAACCCGCTAAGGATAGCACACCAGAGACCAAAGACTTGAGTGCGTTCACATTTCTTCTCGCTTCAAGTTTGCCGTCTCTGGAACGCTTTACCGGCGGCCGTGACTACAGCGCCATCTGTGGAGACTTTTAAGCGGAAGCTGGACAATCATTCAGAAATGCAAGGTTGTGTCTCAATGGCTTATCCTCTTAAAATTTGAAACCACACTGTCAGTGGATAAGCATACAAGCTAAATCCCCACGACCCGTTCTGTCTTCTCTCACTGTACTGACTACTCCATCTTTTCTTTGGTCACCTTTATTATTTCACTTATCTCAACCTATATTATCTACACTACAACCTATTATTATTACTATTCTACTTTTATGACTACACCGAATGACCAACGGGTGTTAGGTCAAACTTTATTCACCGCAGCAACTCAGTCCTAACATACTGCACACTACAAACCACATCTTGACCAATCCTCGCACCACTCCTCTTGGAGTCTACCAGAGCTAAAGCAGTCGAGTGGCGGGATTTACTACACATAAGTTCACCGAAGATCTGGAACCCCTACCTTACAATCAAGAAGCGAGCTCAAAGAAATCACTGGTTTATACTAGCTCGTAATCAGGATATTGGATATTGCAACCCACTTTCAGAAGAAGTTATGTTTCCACTGTTATTGCTTTGTTCAAGAATAGGCTGACCAAGCGAAGATACTTGTTGGAGAAGGAGGCAAATCCTTCCACTTACAACCCATTCTAGGATCAGAATATTTTATTGAATGTCTTGAATCCGGAGTCGATTTTGAACTTCAAGGTTATGGTGACCTTAGGATGATATCCGAGTCTTATGTTTCTAACATAAAGTTGGAATACCAAAAGCTGAGAACTAGGGTTGAAAAACTAGAGAAAGAAAACGGAATACTTGCTGCAGAGCTTGGTAATCGGGAATCAAATTTCTGTGGTAACATTTTAACGTTTGTTGAAAGTTTGTGTTTGAATACGAAATACAGGTGAGTGCATTATTACAACAATGTTAAACTCTTAAGTGATGTATTGTTTAAGACGCCAGATGTACTTGTACCGGGACATAAATTTGTATTAGATGCCAGGGGCGGAGTTTGGAATGCCTACACAGAAAATGGTGTTGAATATATCGATATAAGAGGTACTACCGGTTTGATTTACATCGTTTTGTTAGCGTACCGTCAGAATGTTTGTGAAGCGTTGATTTCATGGGCCTATAAAGGCGTTTTGGAAAAGTGTGAGGCTCATTGTTTGTCTAGTCTTATGTTACTTGCAAGAGAATATTGTTTACCCTGCTTATTGTCACAGTAAGTGCCACTGTTTTTAAAAATAAAGTTTTAGGTGTGAAATCGCCTTAATTCCTCTAGTTACCAGGGAAAATTGCTTGTCCTTGTATTCGTCTTCATATAGTGTGAGAGCCACTCGGCTTATGGATCACTGTTTTATGTTTATATCTGGTATTTGGGTATGCCTATTTTTGTGCTATTATTTCCTATATTTGACAGCATGATTTTTCAGCAGAAGAAATTTCTACGATACCTGCACCCGTGCTGCAATCTTTCCTCGAAAAATATTCCAAATTTCCTGTACATTCAGCTATAGAACTTGGAAGGAACGATACTGTTATGTCTCTGCTTGAAGTTAATCCTGCTAAGGTATTTTTTCCTTATTAAAACTAGTCACTTGTTTAGTTTATGTTGTAATTTTTGCTAAATCATGGATCTTTCCCACACACTGTCGTAATAAGTGTATTTTTCACCTTATCATTGGGCGAAAAACTATGCACGTGTTTCCAACATTTTCAACGTAGCACTCCTATGTAAAATTGTTTTTCTAGTGGAGTAACTTGACCTGTAAAGTTTACTGTAGCAGAGTTTTAATCCCTTGCTTATGGAATCTCCATTTTAATTTCATAGTGTTCTACTACTTTGTTTACTTATCGTCATACTTTAGTTCAATAATGTCGTTGGTATCCTTTTTCAGGTTTAAACCACTCAGATATTTTTATATTTTGTGGGATATTACGCTGGGTTCGAAAGTTTTTGGTCCATACATTGATATTGTAAGACTGGTTATCAATTTTTGGATATTTTCCTATGGCGTCTGTTTGCTCAATTGCTGTTTATGTAACATGAATTAATATTAATTTTCTAGGCAAAGTTACTGGCAAATCAGTTGAATGACGATGGGTTATCTCCACTTTTCATGGCCCTGAAGGCTTCACATTTTGAACTTGCTGAAAAACTTATTGATCTGGGCGCTGATCCAAACGCTCTTATTGGTCCTATGAACCAACGACAACCTATTACTCAGTTTGCATTCGTTAACAAACAGTATGACGCTGTACAGTTTTTGTTACGCCATGGTTCATACGTAAGTTTATTTTAAGATTTAGAATGTCACCACTTAGTATGAGCTTTTAAGATTTTTCGAAAGGTGGTTGTATACGAATTCCTAATTTGTGAGTGGTAAATGTTACTTGTTAACCCCTGACTCTAATTCACGTAAAAACTTACCATTATTTGTTCAGGATGTTGGCCTTAATTTTATGCAACCATTCAGCTTTACGATTGATAAACCATAGAAATAATGCTACCTGTCTGCCTTGCCGACTTCCGTTGCTGATATATATCCCCTATTTAAAAGTTCTGCCTATTTTTATGGAAAACATTGGTCTAACACGAACAGTTATCTTTGAACTTTGCAGGTATTTTTCACAAGTCACTCAAGGGAAGGCAACTCATTATGCTAGCAGCTTGGAAGTAGTGACCACTCACCCGCTTCTGACAGCATTTGCGTCTCTTCTAACGCTAACAAGTCTCCCTCGTTATATTCTAGATTTTCGTGATAAATTGCAGTAATGATTTTAAGGTATTGCTTGTCTTTGTCAACTTTGCTACCTGGGATAAAGATTCTGGTTCTTACTGTGACGTACATCGTGTCTTTGGCATATTTAATATCTCGATTGTAAAAAGTAACCTGTGGAACCATATTGTCTTGTAATTTCTGCTTTTTATGCATTTAGCTCCAAGAAAAAAGCTGCCAAACTAGTGTCACAATAATCTCAAAGTTTCGCGCCCTCAACAGTTTTCAAATTTGTAGAATTATTGCTTCTTGTTAGAAATGACCGTAATTGCACTTGCTCTCTGACTTCTATGTAATTAGAAAACTTTATTCTTTTCTCATTTGCAATCAAGTGTGACTTCAGTGATCCAACATCCCATCGTACACTGCTTCATAACCTAGCAGTACTTGGTGCCAGTGAGTTGACTGACTCTGTTATTGATATTGCAAAAACATTACTTCTACAAGGCGCAAACACTTCTTGTCAGGATACAGAAGGAAAGTAAGTCTCTTATTCGTAGAATATTTCATTTCACAGAAACTTTCCATTGTTACTTCTCTAAAGATAATGAAATATCCATGCACCGTTCAAATGTCCTATTTAAACCTTTTCATTGTAAGATATTTGTATTAGAGGTATGGCTTTCAAAATTTTGAATTCGTGAGTGGAAAAACTTTATAAACACGTATTTAAATCAAACAAAAGTGCGTCGGTGGTTTAGCGTTAGAGCGCTCGCCAACCACGCACGTGGTCCGAGGTTCGATCCTCGGCCGACGCACGCCTAAGCCTTGATAAGGCGTCAGTAAGTCCGGTAAAGAGGGAAGTTTGAACGTAAGGCTAGCAACCCACCCCGTAGAAATATAACTACTACTACTGAAACTTCCAAAGCTCTAGCTTAAAGCCTTATGTTTCAGTGGGAACGTAAAGGAATAAAATTACTCTTTTGTCGAATTGAATTTTCTTTATATTTGAAAACTGAATTTTCATTACTGTTGAGGTTACTAAGTTATCCCGTAAAAAAAGAGAAACTAGAATTTTTCGAGTTCGATGTACATTTTTTGTTTTCCTCAGTCAATGAAATAGTTTCAGCACTATGATTCCGTAAATGGAAATTTCCGACTTTTATTTTTTTTTTAGTTCACCACTGCATTTATCCATTTTACACAATAACTCAGATATATTTGAACTGCTTCTTAATTATGTGAAGAAATCTGATTTCGATTTACCAAATAATCAAGGACTGTGTGTATTGTGGTTAGCACTTGTCAGACAATTTCAACCGTGTGGTTCATTGAATCCAATCGCTTATGGATTCTGTGGTATGTCACTAACATTTTTGTAATTGGTGTTTTTCAGGCGGATGGCAAATATATTCGATTAATAAGTATAGGATCATTGTTACTTAAGTCAGTTCATGTAGGTCTGTGCTGTTAGGGTTGGCCTATACATATATGACTTACAATCTAATCAACCAGCGTCATTAAATTCCATTTTTGTTTTTGTTTCCATAAAAACGCTTGAACCAGGAGATTCAAGGACCTTAATGAAATTGTTTTGGGGGAACTTGAGTTCATATATTATTCCTCTTTAATCTCCTGACTGACTGCTTCTACCTTGAGGTACAGGTCAGGCTTACATGTCACAGTGATCCAAAGAGCTACACTGGCTGGAACTAATATTCCTGCAGGCCTTGTCGTACTAGAAAGGTTATCTGGAAAATGACTAAAGTAAAAACAGTTGCTGTTATGGTAGAGGTCGTTTACACTATGTTGGGTGATCTGTGGGCGAAGTACTTCTTGTAAATCGGTGTTTTCCTCAGATGATCAGCAAGTCAGCTTTACAGCATCGGAGGAGAAGAGGTGTTGAGGTTGACTCCGAAGACTGTACATACCAGCCTACCTTGTAGCAGTCCACAGCCGGTGGTAAGATCTTAAAAAAAGTGAGACTGGTGTCAAGTAGTTGTCCCTTGGGCTCTGGTCGCCCAACACCAATGCTGCTTCTATTTTAGGTATTCCAGGAAAAAATCAACTCCCATGGTGTAGGCAACCAGGAAGTAATAACCTTCCACGGACTTTCATAAACACACAAAGCTTTTGTGATCACCACTTACCTTTTTAATTGTATACAGAAAAGCAAGCACGAAGCCACTACCGTTTCAATTTTAATCGGTTTCCTTTAGCACCTGATTTGGTGTCGTTAACAACTTTGTTTATTTATGAAATGCATTCTACATTACAATTATCACCGAACAGTGCATAAGTTGTAGTTAATATTTCTCAACTGCATCGATAAAGAAAGCAAGCAGAGAAATCGTGAGACCGAATAGCTCAATGGTAGCGTCTCTGACAGCAATATCGGTTGATCCAGGTTCGGATCACAAACTTGACAGACAGAATTCAGCCTGCATCGAACGAAGGATAAGACTCATGACAATAATTACGACGTAGTGTCCAATCAAAGAAATACATTTTCTCTAGGCATAATATACCGAAAAGATTTAAGTTTTATCGCGTCGAATGTTGAACATACACAATAGTTTATGAATTCAGATTTGATGTGCAGTCTTACGGGTTTCGTTAGATCATATATTTCATCAGTATATAAGAATATTACTATAAAACTGTATGTAATAAGTTATTATTTCCTCTTGTTTAATGGAATTAATTTCACAGTAATTTTTTGTATCTGTATGTTGGCTGGCTGGCTGGATTCAACATAGAACTTGGCACCGAAGTGCAGCAGTTCGAGTTGCCACGTTCCAAAGAGCACACAAACGTAGACAAGAAGATGAGTGAAGAGAATCAATAGAGTTTTGACAAGTATAAGAGTGAAACAGAATGAGTAGAAAGGAGTATGAAGGATTTCAGAGACTGAATACATCTGCACCATTGACAACGATTTTGAGCCATGTCACCTATTGTCTCCAGCCATTGATTCTTAGAGTCCCGAGGGCCCCAACCTGGAAGTCTGCATCTCCCTCCCTACCTGACTCAGTTTAACTATCAGGGATTCCATGGATTGATGCCACCACTTCCTCTTTTCCAACCTGCACCTATATCAGCTAGTAATGCCCGTCGGGGGAGGCGATGGCGTGCGCAGCACGTGACCTAGCCATCTCAATTTATGTAACTTTAGAGCCTCGTCGATTGATTTTCCCTCTTTGCCCAACACTCTACGCCTAACGTCAACATTACTCACCTTATTATACCACCTAAGGTGAGAAAGAGATCGTAAACATCTATGATCAAAAACAGTCAACCTTTTCATGTCTTCAACTCGTATTGGCCATGTTTCAGAGCCATAGAGAAGGATGGAGCGAACTGGTGAGCAGTACACACGTCCCTTGGTTGATAGCCGGATGTCACACCTACGCTAGAGATGGTGTAAGTTAGCGAAAGCAGCTTGAGTTTTTTGGATCCGTGCTGAGATTTCGTCACCAACCAATCCATTGGTGCTGAGACAACTTCCCAAATAGGTGAAGTGATCAACATGTTCTATCACTTCACTCCCTATCACTAAGCTAGGGGTAGATGTAGTCCAGTCCTGTAGCAGCATCTTACATTTTACAGGGGCGAATCGCATGCCAAACATACGAAGATTGCTGCTCAAGGTGTTCAGAAATCTGTATGTTGTATTGTATTAGATAAAATACATGACATCCAAAGTGGCTTGCTAGTTTCAATGTTTTAAAATCTTCCATTATCTTCTTAAATATCTTCTGCTCACCTGTTCAAATATACGTATATATATTTTTAAAAAACATTAACTATCTGTTCATTGTTTTCAGGTGATACCTTAAAAAATAATTCATATAATTTTGCTAGTCGATTAATTGAAAAAGCTGCTAATGTGAATTACAGGTTCACTGACCTGCCTATTTCCTGTTTGAATGATGAGTCAATAAAGACGCCGCTTCCAGGAGATACTTTACTCATGGCTACTGCACGAGTTGGTTGGGAATCAGCTGCTTTATTTCTCCTGAGTCAACCAGAATGTGATCCAACTTTAGAATCGCTGTTTACTCAAGGAGAAACAGTTTTTCATATTGCAGTTGAATCTGAACTTTGCAATCTCTGTAAACAGTTGGTTGTTCGAAAGGACATTAATCCTAATCAACTACGTTTCTCGAAAGTTATTAATATAGTAGAACAAAATTCTGAGGTAGGAGCGTGTTTTGTGTGACTTTTATTACGTTTTAACATAAACAGATATCTTCAACACTTCGAAACTGTTCTAATGTTGTTTCAGTTAATATGAGCTAAGTTTTAGAAAGGTGGATTCATTATATCTTCCAAATATTAGAAACTAATCGTGGGCCTATATTTTTGTGCACTCAAGAAATGATCTTTTGTACTGCTCCACAGCTGCCTCCGTAAACATTTTAATGAAAATGTAACTTTCGATACGGAAGGGTGTGTTCGACTGCTAATATAAATCTTAGAATATTAGGTATGTAATTCGCTCCTGTCAAATTTAAGGTGGTGCTGTAAGGCTAGTTGATCTATACTGGCTCCCAGACTAAAGATAAGGAGCGCGATGGTTGAGCGTTGCATGCGTCCTAGTGAACTGATTGCTGGCCAAATTATCAGAAAGGACACAGAAGTCGTGTTTGTGGGCTAGCCAACTTACATCGTCTGTGGTGTAGACGTTGATACCAAGCTATCGGTCAAAAGAAATCTGCATTATGCAGCAATTCACTCTGTTCTCCTTTATATGGCTGTGAGAAACGGCCATTGAAAGTGGGAGGTCTGGAAAGGCTAGTTATATTTGACCACTGGTGTTTGCTTTCTATCTCCAACGTCATGTCATCAATCTATTAAGTTTTCGACTGTTCGTTTGAGCCACCTAGATGGTTGTAGATTGCCTGCCTGGGATTCTAAAAACAGATTCTAAGAACCAATGGCCAGAGACTGTTAGTGATATGGCTCAAAATTGTTCTCAACGGCTCGGAAATGCATTCACTTCTTGCGACATTCCAGATGCGTTAATTTCCTATTATTCCTATTCTTTCTCACATATGTTTCCGTTGATTGTATTTTCTCTGCGTTTTGTTGTCATCTATATTTGTGTACTTTATGAATTGTGGGGAACCTGAACAGCTGTACTTTTGTGTAAATTTCTGCACTTAGACTCAGTCAATTAGTCAGTCGACTGCTAGTAAGGAAAGTGGTCATTTGTGAAGTAATGGTGTGATGAATCATTTAAATTTTTAAACCGCTTTTAATCTCTTTTCTGAGTACAAAAGCATTACTTTTGGTTTGACTAATTTAACACATTTTTTCGCCTCGCATGTGATTTCACAGTTACATCCAAATAAATCAAATATGTAAGTGTTACTGCATTTAGATGTGCATATTAGCCATAAATTGTTCCTAACAAGTACAATAATATATTTTCTTATAGTTGCTTTGTAAGGATTAGTTTTGCTTTTACGAGTTGATCATGGATTGATGTCAGTTTGAGAACCAATGAAAACCAGGGAGTACTACCAGACAGCTGTTTCATCCTAGTTTGGGAATCATCGGTAGTACGCACCCACTGGGGTTGGAACCCCCCGAGACCTTCCTGTTACAAGGCAAGCTGGTATACCATTCAGCCATTGGGATCCGATTCAATGGCCAGCCCATGAATTCTAACTTCTACCAGTTTATGATTTAGCGCGAACAAAATTAATCCTTACGAACCAACTATAGAAAATTAATCTGATGGTTGCTAGTGACTTGCTACAGGATGGAGTTTCCTGGAGTTCTAGTGAGAAGTCGTGACCAGTGAGGTCCATCCAGTCAAGTGTGAGGATGGATGTCCCACCGATGACATTGGTTGTGGTCGCGCTAAATCACGAATTGGTAGAAGTTAGAATTCATGGGCTGGCCATTGAATCGGGTCCCAGTGGCTGAATGGTATACGAGCCAGCTTGCCTTGTAACCGGAAGGTTCTGGGTTCGGACCTTGGTGGTGGGTGCGTACTACCGATGATTCCCAAACTAGGATGAAAAAGTTGTCTGGTAGTACTCCCTGGTTTTCAATGGTTCTCTAACTGATATCAATCCGTGATCAACTCGTAAAAACAATAATATGTAGTTTTTTTCGTATGGGAAAGTCCATTTATGGATTTTGTTTAGTTATGCTTTAAAATTTATAATAAGGAACTCAATCACAGTGTAATGTATAATACTGACAGTTGGTTTTCATTTTATTTCAACTGTAGAAGCTATTCAGCTGTCGTTCACAGTGTTATGAGTGTATTGACTGTTTGCAACATCTTCGAAATTTTGCACATTACTACTTTTCAGATTATTCTTTTGTTTTTGTGACTTCCCGTTATGTGCTCCATGGACTTTGGCAACTTGAGCTGCTGCAGTTCAGTGCTAAGTTCTATGTTAAAATTCAGTCAGTGATATGTCTGGACCGGGTTGACTAGCCTTCTTTTGCTATATGAGGGCTGTGTATTCTAGTGGTGAGTCACACTAATGGCATCTGAACTAAAATGGACTGAATCTTCAGTGTTGAACTTTACACAAAAATGCACCAGTTCAAATTGCCATAATTCATGAAAGCACACACTGAAGTACAGAGAAGAAGTGCAAAGGAATTCGTAATAAACGGAGATTTACCGGAGAAAGTATTATTCCATGAAGAGTAATATGTATTAAGTGAATTTAGAAGGCTACAATTAGTGAATACATCTGCATCGTTGAGAATGATTTTCAACCATGTCACCAACAGTCCTTAGAATCTACACTTCCTTACATGGTTTAAACTAACAGTCGAACATTTTGTGGATTGATCTCATGTTGTAATTTGATCACCCTTCACTGTTTTCCGGTCAGATGCAGCTTCACAAACACATCGATTGACCTTCTCTTCTTACCTAACGCTCTACTGTATTATTAATTATTATTGTATTTTATTCCTCTGGGTTCCGAGTGGAACTTAGGGTTTCAAGCCTTCTGATCTTTAAAGTTTCGGAAGCAATGGTTTTCTTTTTACGGGATGGGGTTGCTATTCTCACACCGCATGTTCCCTCTTTACCAGGCTTATTACCAGCTAAGCGAGGATTAGAAATGCGTCGACCGAGGATCGAACCCCGGACCATGTGCATGGTTGGCGACCATCGACACTAAACTCTACACGTCACCTCAATATTACTGACTATATTATTTACCACTTGACATGGAAGGTCTGTCTGTCTGTTTTCGACATAGAACTTTGCATCGATGTGCAGCAGTTCAAGTCTCCACACTCCATGTAGCACACGAAGCAAGAGGATAAAGCAAAAAGAAATGCAAAATAGAGACAGTAAACAGAGATATGAGACAAAAGGAATAGTAATAACGAAGAACAACATAGTTTCATTGGGTATTATAAGTCACAAGGAGTGGATGCATCTGCGCTAGCCATTGAGAACGATTTTGAGCCATATCACCGATTGTCTCCAGCCATTGGTTTTTACCGTCGTGAGGACCCCAACCAGACAAAAGTCTACACCTTCCTACGTGACCGGCTTAAACTAACTGTTGTGGATTTCATTGATTGTTGCCATGTTTTGGTTTGACCGCTGCTAGCAAGTTAAATGTAGAATACCAAAATAAGATTCGTGCTTAGCGTTATCAAATTTATTTTATTTTCAATCTCTTACAGATTTTAAATGAGACCACTTGTTTACAGCAAATAGATGAACGAAAAGTTTCTAAATCATTAAATCCCTTTGATGATGACTACGATGATTACAGTGCTGACGGTAATTCGTCACATGTACCACCGAGTGACTCTTATCAAATTTCTGTTACGACATCACCATCATCATCAAATGGTATGAATGACAATGCTAAGTCTACTGAACAACAACAACATCAGTTATACTGTAGCCCTTTACACTTGGCAGTGGAACATAAAATGTTTGAATTGATTGAATATTACCTTCAAGAAAAAGGTTTGTTGAATAATTGAGTATAAAGATGACCAAATTTTGTATTTATTGTTGTTTATTTGTAATAAGCGTTCTCTTTTGTGTCACGTTAATTATTGGATGGAGCTAACATCAGTTAGAAAACCACTGGAAAGCCTGCAGGGAGTACTGGACAGCTGTTTCGTCCTAGTTTCGGACTCTTCAGCAGTACGCGCCCATCGGGGTTCGAACCCAGGACCTTCTGGTTACAAGGCGAGCCAGCTCGTAGACCATTCAGCCACTGGGACCCGACCCGATGCAATGGCCAGTGCATGAATTCTAACTTCTGCCAATTCACGACATAACGCGACCATTTCGCAATGTCTTCAACTTGCTGTACCCTACTGGTCACGGCTTCCCACTAGAACCCCAGGTCACTGCCTGAATATTAATTATGTTTTTCAGTTACTACTTTTTTATCACTATAAATTTATGAGAATGTTTGGGTAGATTACTTTATCATAATGTTAATTATAACATGTTAGGATCAGAAAAGGTCGACGCCAAAAATTGTACATCCCAACTTACCTTGTGTGAGTCTGTAGCCGTGGGTAAGATCTTAGTACAGATACAATTGCAAAGGCTACTTCAAGCAGTTATCCCTTGGGCTGACTCCATGGTCACTCAACATTAATACTCTTGTTTCAGGTAATTTAGGAAGAAATTAACATCTACTGGGTGTGGGCAGTCAGGAAGTAATAGCTGTCCACAGACTTTCATAAGCTTTCAAAGCTCTCATGTTTCCCTAGGTTGATATGGTACTAGTCACATTTACTGTATTCACATAATTCTGTTTATTCTTTTTATTGTTTTAAATATATTACTTAAATTCTTTGTTACTTGATTATTTTTTGTACTGAGCACAAAACAAACAGACGCATTCACCCTTAGCGTATATATATATATATATGTTAATGAATTATCTCTAGACTTTGTCTCACCATATCTTGATTGTTTCTGTTGTTATTGAGTTTAATTTAAAAAAAGCAAACTTTAGACTCATTTCCGATGCACCATGATAATTTTACACATTTACACACACACACTTTAAACTCAACATATTACTGACTCTGGGTTTATGGTAATTAAATTAAATTCAATGTAGGTTTCGTCCCAAATCGGCATCAGCTAGCTGATAATTGAGTGTTGGGGAGTGCTGGATAGCGGTTACGACCTCGTTTCGGACTCTTTGTAATTGCGTATAGATGGTGACACCATTCAGTCATTGGACTGGAATCCAGTAGTCCATGAATTTGTAGGTCCCACCTGTGATCCAGTCATAAGGTTTGTACTGATGAGGAGTCCCACACCAGACTAAAACGGGTGTAGAGTGCTACTTCGTTTTAAATAATTCCCTATCTGATGTATAATTCCCTATCTGATGTTAGTTCGCGGCCGTTACAGTGCTGAATTATTTTAGTTGATATCTTGAACTGGCTATCGTGTTACGTTTTATTCATTGGCTTGTAAGTATAGAGCCTGAATTTTTATTTCATTCTTTGCGTTCTCAGTGGAACAGAGGACTTCAAACTATTGAAGTTTCAATAGCGGTGATGTTCTGTATACGGAATAGGTTCCTCCTCTTCCTGACTTAACATCAGCTAGTAAACCAGACAAAGTCGAGGAGTGAGTCGGTCGGGAATCGAACCCTAGACCACATATATGGTTGACGAACATCCTGCTGTTGGACGACCATCACACGTAGTGTCTGGAAAATATTTATTAAGACAGTTTTGAATATATATATATATATATATTTATGCATGCAATTGACAATGAACCACACCTGGTTTGTGAAACTACCTTCCTCCCCCAGACTGTCGGCAGGTGGAGTGAGATCCAAACGCTGTGACCCTCTGCTTGAAAGTTGATTGTCTAATCCAACGAATCATATTCGCCTTTATAAAGTTAATCAAATTTCAGTGTGCACAATGCGTAAGTGATATTGATTGATGTGTTCCTATAACTTGGTACTTATTATTATTATTATTCCCTTGGGTTCCGAGTATGGAATATAGGGCTTCACCAGCACATCTCCACTTTACTCTGTTCTCAACAGTCTTCACTTTAGTTGGTCCCACGATTGCCCATAATCTTTCATCTCCTTACATGATCCCCTTCATGTTGTCCTCGGATACCCAACTCGCCGTTTCCTATTTGGGTATCACCTAGGTGATGATGACCTGGCGCGCGGTGACACTCATCGGTCTTCTCAGCACATGTCCAATCTATCTCCATTTCCTTCGTCATGTTTGTTAGGCGATCACTTCTTGGTTGGTTCGTCTGTGTAGTTAGTTCACTGTCGCTTACCTTTTTTAACCATCCAATCTTCAATGTCGAGCGAAAATAGCTGTCGACGAAAGTCTGCAATAGCCTCCTGGGAATGCTTGTCGTGACTCAAGAGTCAAAGCACTGATCGACCTGACATTTGTGTTGGGATTCCGGATCGTCTTCTTTTTGGTGAGTACAGTATATTTCCACAATGGTTTCATAGTAATAAATGTCTGTTTCGTCTTTCCAACCCTGACTTTGACATCCTCACCCCCGTGTTTTATACCTCTAGTTGAAATGATACTCACCCCCGCCCCCAAAGAGGTGATCGAAGTGACCTCGTTCAAATTTCTTCCGTTGATAGTGATTGGTGCTTGTTGTTGTTGGTGGTTGGTACTATTTTTTTTTACTTAATTTCAGTGATTTGTCACTGATGCTGGTTTTTATTGATTCTATCTGCTGATCTTTCCTGGTCGTCTCATATCTTGGTGATTTCTAGGAAAATATTCCGTCTTACCTTCTACATCAAGAAGTTAGAACATTCTGGTATAACCCAACCCTTACTCCTACAATTCGTTAACTCTCGCATTCTGCCTATTATTCTCTATGGTTCCCCCTTAGTTTTCCCGGGCTACTGAAGAAAGACTAAAACATATTACGCAGGATGTTAAAGGTTGTCAGCAGGGTAAGCAACGTGCCACTTAACCAGCTTGTTAATATTCTGGTCGACAGGCACATGGACTCATGTGAAAAATGGGCCGAATCCATTTTATCTAACTCACACCACCCTCTTCACTCACAACTCTCCCCTTGCATCTCATAAGGCAGGATCAGAAGCCTATATAGAAAACTATATGCTCGTACCAGCAAGTACAAAAACTCAACCATACCCTACTTAGCTCGTGTTCTGTGCGATAAAGAAAGCATTAGGCATGAAACTTATAACTTATTAAATAGTCAGTAGAACAACTGGATCTCGTCTTTCCAACTCACATCATTTATAGGTACAACGTTTTCTTTCTTTCTTTTCCTTTTCTCTTTATTTTTGCTATGTGCTGCTTTGTTTCTTTCTTCCTTACAAACTCTATTTAAAACATTCTTCTTCGTTCTTTCATTCTCTGTATATCTCGACCTTTTTGTTACCGCTTACGCCAGTAAATATGCTAGCACCTACTTTTCTAACACCTTCAAACACTGTTCAACTTTGGCTTTGCTGCCGACATGCCAATATGTTGTTGTCATAATGAACTGAGATTACCTTAATCTATGTAAAATTTTATTTATTGATAATGTACTAACTGGATGCAATACTATAGTAAAAATGCTGAGAATTCCATTCTGTATTCACAAGTACTGTTTTAGAATAAAGCAAATTATTATTATTATTATTATTATTATTATTATTATTATTATTAAAGGCAACGTCGACTGGTTATTGCTAAATGAATCAGGAGAATCAGTTTTCAGTTTACTCTTATGGTCAGAACAATTTCACTTGGTTCATTCGGTTTTGCAACTTATGCACGATCAATCAACAACAACAAATGTCTCAATTAATTCAAATATTGGATTTAATAAATCAAATGAATCTATTAATTGGTTTCGTAATCTTATATTCTCAAATCAAAGGAAGCATTCTCTACTGATTGAAGCTGTTGAACGTGGTCAATTAGAAGTGGTGAGGTTTCTAATCAAATATGGCGCTGATATTGATGAAAAGTAAACACAACATTATTATTATTTTCAATTATTAATCTTTTGTGTTCACTTGTCCAATTTTATCACGTTTCTAGTAAATGTTCTGGATATATTCAGCGGATAATACACTGGCTAAAATCACACCGTATACGTATATAAGGCTGTTAAACTCCCAGACTATTATTATTGTTGTTTAGCTTTATACTGTAGGATGAACCTCAGTGTATTTGAAATTTCGGCCAAGTTAGACTTTAAGCACCAAGCACTGACTACCAATGGAGTGCGACCGCACCAATGACCTTGAAACGACGCTCACTGAGCAAGTTAGTGAAATCCCGCAAATAATGTTATCATCATCAATAAAATATGTTCATCGAAGTGTTATGTTATCTACTAAATGGGATATCTGGCAAGTTTCAGCTTAGGTTTTTTGGGAAAGATTAAGTTACTCTTTAAGCCAAGGACAAGTTAGGGTTAGGTTACCCTAATAAAGACGACATTAGGGTTGGTTCGAGTTAGATTACAGTTAATCTAGGGATATTTTCACGTTAGGGTTCAGGTTCAGGAAAGATTAGGCTTATTGTTCGGGTTAGAAGACCTAAATAATTACATGCATAGAATGTGATTAAATCACTCTGTTGATGTAAGAATAGAACTTGTGCACTGTGGTATAGTTTAATTCCATTGTGGGTAAAATTTATTCTGATAAAGTCTCACAGTGTTATGTAGTAGTAATATTTACTGATGACGTTTCGAGCACAATATATTGCTCAGTAAATATTGCTGTATAACACTATGCAACTTTATCGGAATAAATAAATAAATACTCTGTTGATACTCCAACCTAAAACCGAGAGCTGTTTTTATCACATATGAGATCAAGGTATCCTGTAACACTTTTCTACATTTTTAGGCAATTTTTTGTCATCTAACTGATGTCAGCTCATGATGAAATCCTCCATGCAATTAAACAAAATCCCTATTAAACCAATACTTGATAAATATATGCATCCCATACACAAAAATGCCTCCTTCATGTGATTGGTGCGTTCAAGGTCATTCGCTGATTGGCAGTTAGCGGTGCTTAAAGTTTAACTTTGCCGAAATTTCTACTGAACAGTAAAGGGTTGGTTGTAAGTGTGCATTCTAGATGGGGTGGAGGGGGATAAATAGAAAGTGAAAGTATAGGAAATGCTCAACAATGGGTTTGGTTTAGTAAGATTTGTGATGTTTTCATGTCAAATCAGTGTTTCTATATACTTCAAGGATTTGGCGCGCGTCGTCACTGAAGGCATTTCTATAAGGCTGCAAGCTTCCATCAGTAGATACCTTCTCTCAAAACTCAGGGTTAGATGGACAGCTAGAGAGAAGATAAACAACCAAGATCGCTGGCAGTGCAGGAAACGATCCGAGAATGTGTTAGTCAACAGGTATGCAGAAGAATAGGATTGAAAAAACAAACATCAAAGCACAGAAAAATGATAGATTAATCGTGAATTATTTATTCTTTATTTAAAATGTACATTTTTCCGTTTAGAGTTCTATCGCGATTACTGAAACAGTTTATTAAGACGAACTCAACTAATATGGTGGAAAGTAAACTAAACTCAAGACATTTATTGGGACACATCTGAACTCGCTGCAGATACAGGCATTTAAACGACTATCCCTGCCTTTGCTTAATCATTTTATACTATTCATTTGCATGCATATTTTTGAAATTGTGGGTGATGTAATGTTGACATTTGTAAATGACAAGTTTCCTTCATCTCAGTAAAAAGTTTGAGCATTGTGGATTAGATTAAATAAAGTATAATTATATTTCAATAGTTTATACACAATGATAAGTTGTGTTATTGGTAATATTTCGAGCAAAATTATTGCCCGTGTTCACACCACTGTTGGAATTGTTTTGTTCACACATTTATGATTTGTACTCATATATATATAGTTCATTATTTTGCTCATTCATGTTTTTGTATTCAGAATTATATTCCAGATTGTTGACAGGTTGTTGTACTGAGTCACCCTTGTTACATGTATCCGGTGTGACTTTAATGAATATAGATTCTGTGATAAGTCTCTCTTTCCATTTGTTCATATCAGTTTTGAGAATACACATGTTGTCCCAATCAATATTGTGGTTTTTGTCCCATGCATGTGCAGCTATAGATGAATTTTATTAAATAATACTTAGATAAAGCTATTAGCATTAAATAGCGAAACGTCAGTAAAAACAATATCGTTTTGTTTTTCATTCATTGGGAAATACAAAAACCTTTATTATATAGATGAATTTTTTTCAAGATTCTGGTAAGCTTGTGTTCCTGTTGGTTGACCTTTAGTTAGGCAAGCGTTTATGTTCATTCACTCTTATTTTGAGTGATCTGGACGTTTGCCCCACATATTTAGTCGGACAGTCAGCACAAGATATTTTGTAAATCAAGTTGTTTTTATCCATCATTTTTATGGGATCTTTCAGTTGATTTATTTTATTTTTGATTAGATTCGTTGGTTTAAACGTTGTGCGAATACCAATATTTTTGAGGTTTCTTCGAATTGTCTCTGATGTACCATTTTTATATGGTATTGTGACTGTTTTTTTGCATTCTTCCATCTTGTCATTCTCCGGTTTTACCCTCTTTTTTCATCTTTTTTATATTATCTTTTATAAATTCTTTTGGGTAGTTGTTGTCGAGTAGCAGTTTGAATAGGACATTTATTTCTTTACACTGGTCCTCTGGCGTTGTTGTAAGTCTACGTATTTTATCTGCAAGACCTTGTATTAATCCTCGTTTCACCGTGAGTGGATGAGCTGAGTGATAATCAAGGAATCTTCCAGGTGACTCAGTACACCTGTCAACAACTTGGAATATAATTCTGAATACAAAAACATGAATGAGCAAAAATAATGAACTATATATATGAGTACAAATCATAAATGTGTGAACAAAACAATTCCAACAGTGGTGTGAACACGGGCAGTAATTTTGCTCGAAATATTACCAATAACAAAACTTATCATTGTGTGTAAACTATTGAAATATAATTATACTTTATTTCCTTCATCTCCTTTTGGCTTAGGCAATAAAATCGGTGTCAGCATTTTACTGGAAATGTCAATGATTCAATACAGATATCTTTCAGATATATGACCTCTTAGGACTTTATTGTCGTTTCGCTACTTCACACATCAGATTCATAATTGACTATGCATAGAGTTTGCCTTTTAAACAATTGTGACAACACAGTTCTTATAATTCCGTTCTCATTTTGAATAGATAGATAGACCAGCTGATATTTAGGTATATAGACACACCTGTTTTCCTTCTACTATTGCCTCTCTTTGCCTTACCTATTCGTTACTTTAGATGTCGTTGTTATCTATGGTACAGTAGAAATGTGGCCCACTACCTTAAGAACTTGACTGTCAGAATATGGGCCCCGGGTTTCAATCTCACTCCACCTACTTCAGCCTGGAAAACTGGCGAGTGCCATTACCCCTGACACAATAAGTGCGGGTCATAGCCTGGGACATTAAAAATTTGCTCCGTGGAAATGAGTAGCTGCAACGGTACAAGAAAATTACACTGAGTACAATAATAACCATAATAATCTTGTCATATGAACAACGTATTAGCTGTATATTAGCTGGAGTTTACTTGATCTAATCACATTTGTTTTGTTTTTTTTAATAATGGCTTTTTCCTACAAGGTCATTCAACGGTGATAACTTTCGGGAATTTGTAAACCCTTTATGGATTGCTTTGAAACTACGGAAATTTGAAATAGCTGAGTATTTAGTAAGCACTAAAGTTTTTTGTTTTTGTTTTGTGACTGTAAAGTGTGTTTGTTTACGCCTTTGTTTTTTTCATTCCTTTACGTCCCCATTGTGCAACATTGAACTCCAAGCTTTTAGGCTTTGAAGTTTCAATGGCTTTGGTGTTGTTTTTACTGGGTGTGGTTGGTAGCCCCACGCTAGCCTAACCTTCCTTCCCTCTTTACTGGACTTACTATCGGCTAATCGAGGTTTAGGAGAGTTTGTTGGCTGGGAATCGAGCTGGGACCACTTGTATGGTTGATGAGTATATTCTATCATTGCACCATTGACATACTTACTGGTTTGCATTTGCTAGTTTTATTTTCATAATTCAAAACTGTAAGCCAGAAGTTGGGAGTGCTTCTGGTGACGCACGAGACAAGTCTCTGAAGTATATAAGAAACACTGACTTGACATTAGGGTTGAAGATCCTGATCTGGGTCCTTATTGTGAGAGAATTAACTATGTTAGATTGTAAGATAAAACGAATAGAAGAAGGCAAACTACACACTAGCGTTTATAAAAAAACAACGCATTCTAATAGATATTTAGACTTTAATTCGTCTCATCCGTTAACTGTTAAGGCAGGCTTAGTGAAGTGTCTGACAAATCGAGCCATAGCACTAAGTAGCACAAAAAAGACCTAAATGACGAAATAAAACAGATAGAAGAAGCGTTGGTGTTGAATAACTATCCTATAAAATTCATTAGGAAGATAACTGAAGGCTAAAAACAAAATAAAAATAATTGTGTAGCTAGTAATGATAACATATAAAGAGGGGACATCTGAGGCCCTACGTAGGATTCTAAATAAAGCAGAAATTAGGGCGGCATTGAAACCTACAAACTCACTCAGAGACAAGCTTTGTAGGTTGAAAGACCCGGTGGACCCAATTAAACAAAATAATATGATTTACAAAATACCTTGTAATGACTGTGAAGTCAGCTACATAGGTCAAACTAGTAGGTCAGGGGTAGTCAGATTGTCAGAACATAAGAATTTAGCTAAGGTAAGAATGGTTGACCCAGAGAAGATAAGTAATTTAGAAAAAAGCTCGGCAATTGCAATGCATGCATTAACACACAACCACACAATAGGGTGGGAGAGGGTTAAAATTCTAAAAAAGTAATCTAGGTAGGTGGAGAGAGAGGCTGATTACTGAATCCTGCCTGGTTCATCGAGTCTACGCCCAACACATGCAACATAATTGACTCAATGCAAATACCAGAAATATGGAAGATATTATTACCACCAGACAGTCAAATCAGAGGAGGATAATAAATAATCTTAAAATTCTATTTCAATTCAAGCACATCATTACATTCTAATAAGTAACTTATTTTTACGATAGAATCACTCGTCTTATTCCCCATCTGATTGTAATTGATCAATAATACTCATATTATTATTTCTGAATGTATATTATCCTATATTAATTTTTATTCAAATGTCTAATCAGTTCCACTCATGTATATAAATGAAGGAAAAAAGTTGTGTGAGTGACTTGATATGATTATGAGCAATAGTTTGTGCTCGAAACGTGGTCATCAGTTAATATTACTGTGTAACACCACTGTGTGATTTATCAAAATAAAATCTTATTCATAATGGAGTTATACTCTACCACGACAGCGCCCAAGTTTTATACTTATATCCTTATTGTGAGTATATTAGATTTCCACATTGATATCAAAGTAATGAGCGTCTAGATGGTCTATCTCTTGTTCATTTCTTTTCTTTCTATTCCATTTCCATTTCTTTCCTCAGTAAACTAGACATTGTAAACATGTTTGTTTTGGGGGGTGTAAGTTAATTTTGTATGTCTCGTTGATATTGACTATGTTTGGCCAAAATATTCAGAGTTCCTGTTAACATGTCGGCTCCTAGAACGAACACTTCGACTATGTCTGAGAATTAACATTATGACGTGATTTGATTGATGGTGACTAGCAGTGGAATCCACGACTCGCACATTTCGTCCTACTTGGGACTCGTCAACAATCCCCAGTGAGTGATGACATTCTCTCTCTGAGACTCGAGCCGATCATGCTTCGTTTCAAACACCAAAGCGTTATTTATCCATTAGGCCACTTAAGCCACATGTTTATTTATCCAAGGTACATTTAAAAAAAGTAACAGTGCCAAAACTTATCACCACTAAATTGACAAAAGTTTACATTAATTATTCAATGTACGTATATACACAGAGTTTGTGTGTATGACTAACTCTATAGTAATTTTTTTACTGAATATATACCACACAATTCAACAGGACTATTAGTATTTAGTGGATACCGAACTGTTGAACACAATTTATTACTGTCCATGGTTATATCATTTGTTGTGATTATACAACTTCGAAACTCGCTTCCGCAGTTCTCGTTCTTCTTTCTCATTCCTCATAAGAGAAGTAGAGTTGTCCAGAAGTTCAGGATACGTGTTGAGTCATTCCTGTTGCCAAAGTGACAGCGTTAAAATCAGATGTAGCACAATGGAAGGAGGATAGCAGAATTTCTCAAGTGTCCGTTAGATCCGTGTTGCATGTATTGTCAATTCACTCAACAAATATGGTTTCATTTATCAGTCTGTCTTTCTTTACCCTGCTATATTAGATATAAATACTGTGACTTTGTCCCATCCAATTGTATGGTCGTGTATAACTGCGTTCAGTTTTATAGCTGAGCTTTATCTCTAGATTTCATAACTTAGCAGGATGTACTAATCTGAGTTTATTCAAGATTTTGTACTCTGCTAGTCAAACTGACCCTACCCTGTTACTTTGATCGATCCAGGATACTAGATAAACTAAATTATTTTATTTGATAAGTTCCACTGGATTCTTTTACAGATGTAATTTGTTTTCTTGGTGATTTTGTGGGTGATTGGATGCCACTTGTTTAGAAGTCCACGTAGGGTTTCAGAGATTCCCTCTCTGCTTAGTGTTTGTGTGTGTGAGTGTACAAAACTACCTAAGAAAATAGTTTTAGAAATGCTTGTATCAGATGGAGTGAGTGACAAGTAATCAGTGTATCCCTTATACAAGAATAAATAAAAGTAGATTAGAAGACAAATGGAAACTAGATGTTTCCATCTAAACATTTATAACTATGTAAGTAACTAGTGAGAAAGTGGTCAAGGTCAAGTCTTACGATTGATTCATTTAGCGTGTTTAGTGTTGTTCTGTTCTATAGGGCTGGATAATTCAATTGTGACGTTTTCGTTGTCTTCCGAGACAGCATCTTCAGTGTGTTATATATAACTGAACTGAATAAATCCGTCGTCATTTTGATATAAGTATAAAACTTGGGCACTGTGGTGGTAGAGTATAACTCCATTATGGATAAGATTTATTTTGATAAACTGTCACACAGTGTTGTTATACAGTAATATTAACTGATGACCACGTTTCGAGCACAAACTATTGCCACTCATAATCATATCAAGTTACTCACACAACTTATTTCCTTCATTTATATACATGTGTGGAATCGATTAGATATTTGAATAAAATTCAATATGGGATAATGTACATTCAGAAATAACAATATTAGTGCTAATGATCAAATACAATTAAATGAGAAATAAGACGAGTGTTTGCATAGTCAAAATAAGTAATTTGTTAGAATGTTATAATGTGCGTGAATTAAAATAAAATTTTAATACATCAAATAGATTTCGAAAATGTAAGAATTTTACACAAGGAAACACAAATAATGACAGAGAATTTCTAAAAGTTTGGTACTTAAATCAATATGAAACTAACAGATATATGAATGTAGGTTAAATTTATCAGTCAATAAAGAATAAGTCACATGCTGAAGAGGTCAAATGTCAAATTAGCTCAAAAAGCAGTGCCGATGTGGGTCAATGCGATGATGAGCAAATCTCTTTCATTCAATGAAAGGTTCCAAAAGCTGATTTGGCGAAGTTCAACAATAGCGTCTCAGGAGTGCGAACTCTCCAATAACCTTGAACGCGTACTAGTCGTTAGTTAACGGCACCTGTTGTTATCATAGCTGAAATATCAACGCTATTCACCAGCTAAGCAGCAAGTTTCACCCAGATCACGTTTTTAGTACTGTTTAGACAATGTGTTAACAGCTCGTTAGGGTTAGGATTAGGATTAGGGTTAAGGTAAGTATTGGGGTTAGGGTTAGGATCAGGGTTATAATTAGCATTAAGGTTAGAATTACGGTTTGGATAAGGGTTATGATTAGGGTTAGGATTAAGGTTAGGGTTGCGATTAGCGATAGATTTATAGTTGATGTCATTTATTTTAACTTGTTTCATTATCCACATTTTCCTGGTGAGTAGTCGTCGATCCTCTTACTGGAGTTGATAGCAATTCAACCAAGGGCTTTGGGGAGGGCTACTGAACAATAGGATAAGAGATGAACGATTCGCATAAACAGCTCATCTTCAGTCATCTCGGTGAATACACGTACAGAAACTAGTCTAACTTATCAACTAATACTCCTCATTATAACTGGGACGTATTTTTAAGTCATGTTAGAGAAAGATGACCCATTTAATGTATTTTCATGCGTTTTCTTGTAAATATACGTTATTCTTTCTGCAAAGATTCTTCATTTTTATGATTGGTCGGTTGAAGGTCACCCGTGCGTTTGTATCCCTTGGGACGTTATTGCTGAACTTTGCTGCTGATTTCATTTGGAAGTTAGAGTTGGAGATGTTGTCTAGAAAGACAATAAAAACTGCTTCTCAATTAAACCAGCTAACTCAGAGAACACAACAGTAAAAGTGTAAAACTGAGCTACAAATCTTCTCCACTATGTTTATGTTAGATGTTCTTTAATCCTAAAAGATTATAGTTCCCCTTGGTTGTTTTGACCTGGATCATTCAACAGACTGTGGGGGGGGGGGGGCAAAAAGATGAGCATGCGTTGAACTGACGAAAAGATACAGGAAGGGAGCTGAACTTCGCGGGTGATTTATGTCTTACGTTACACAGACCCAATGTTCTATTGATGGAAACCACGAAATCAGCAGAAGAGGCTGGGAAGACAGACCTTAAAGAAGACAGAAGTGATGATGAGGATACCTAATCAATAACATTAACGGGAATAATTTGAAGGAAGTCACTTCTTTCACCTACCTAGGCGGTATCGTTTCATTTACAGACAGCGCAGGTGAGGATGTTGAGGCCGGCAGGATCGAAAACGCCAGACAGACCTTTGTTATCAAGTATTGGTTTTGTAGGGATTTTTGTTTGATTGCATGGAGGATTTCATCATGAGCTGACATCAGTTAGAGAACCACTGGAAAACCTGCAGGGAGTACTGGACAGCTGTTTCGTCCTAGTTTGGGACTCTTTATCAGTACGCACCCACCGGGGTTAAAACCCAGGACCTGGTTACAAGGTGAGCTCGTAGACCATTGAGCCACTGTGACCAGATGCAATGGCCAGTGCATGAATTCTAACTTCTGCCAATTCATGACATAGTGCGACCACTTCGCAGTGTCTTCTTCGATGAGTTACTGCCTCATCTTCAACTTGCTGTACCCTACTGGTCACGGCTTCCCGCTAGAACCTCAGGTTAACTGCCTGAATAGGGCCAGTCGCTAGTGAGCATCAGATTATTTTTCAAGTATTGGTTTTGTAGGGATTTTTGTTTGATTGCATGGAGGATTTCATTTCCCAGGTTTTCCAGTGGTTCTCTAACTGATGTCATCTCATGATGAAATCCTCCATGCATATCTTTATTAATCTGAAATCAGAATGGAAATCTGCTGTACTCATTATCAGGAATAAGATTTGGATTTTCAACACTAATGTCAAGTCGGTTCTTCGACACACTTCAGTGAATGGGTTCGTGTGTGTGACCAAAATTACTTCCAATAGGTTAGCTCAGACTCTTATCTACACCCGTTTACTGAGTTCCATCCCAGGAAGGATAAGCGAACAACAAGACAGTCTCGTCGGTGGCACAGAGGTTAGGACTCTCGCCGATCACGCACATGGTCCGGATTTCGATCCTCTGCCGACGCACAACTGATATCTATGGTCGGCCAGCAAAATTTAGGTTACCGATATCACATGCTGAAAATTCCATACCTGTACCAAAAATACGGTGTGGAATCAAGCTGTAATAAAAAAATATGCTGAAGATAATGAAGATGGATTGGACACACTGAGAAGACCATTGAGTGATATCCTACGCTAAGTAAACGTTCGAATGTAACGGCAATCGGGAAGGACAAATGTGGCAGCGGTACGGCGGTGACATAGAGTGGACCCTGTGAGCAGGAAATGGAAGCTTATGAATGCTCTCAGTGCTGCTGAAGTAATGTGTTCTACTATGAAACCAACCAGCTCAGAGAACACTTTTAATTGCAAATCATCCACCTGAGCTACAAATCTTCTCTATTACTATGAAACCAATTAGATAGTAATAATTCGCCTCAGTTTATTATTTTAGTTGTATAGTTTTTAATTTTTGTGTTTATGTGCTTAGAGTAGTACTGTCATTGAACAACTTTTTGTCACTTAAATTATGTTAATTTTCGGTTTTTGTAACCTACTGATAAACAGCCAATAAGATTGTGTGTGTCACATGGTATAAGTTAGTTATGTTATTTAAGCAACCTTGATCAAATCCGTTTAACATTGTAAGATGAAAAGGTGTAGTTTTCGATTTTGATTGGTTGTACAACAACAACAACAACAACTATCGAACGAATGTTACTCAATAATGAATTTCTCACGTGAGACTTCTATTTACTATAACAGTGTAATGTGTAAAATGAAGAGTGTATTTTGTTATGGTTACATTTGTTGACTCTATAGGCTTTGGATATAGTTATAAGTGATTCAGTGTCACTTATAGTCTGACTGACATATTGTGAATGAGTGAGTTTCAGCCTAGAACTCAGCACAGAAGTGTAGCAGTTCAAGTTGCCACACTATGTAGCGCAGAATGATAATGAGAAAAGAGAGAACAATGTGATTTAAAAAGTTCGAAAAATAAGTAACATGGAAGAACATAAGGGTTTCATAGATACAAAGAGTGAATGCATCTGTTGTACTACTCAAAAAAACTTTGAGCCATATCACTAACAGTCGCAAGCCATTGATTCACACAGTCTACACCAACTGTCGAAGAATTCATGGACTTATGATTTGATTCGACCATCCATTTACTCATAAATCCTAACTTCTATTGTTTCACAGCATAGCACCGCCACTGTTCAACGCCGTCAGTGAGTGAGTAAATGTTCGCAAAACTTAACTTTATGAATGCTATATGTTGCAACTCATTGGAACTCGGGGAAACTTATTTTACAGTTAGTCACTAAAGTGCAATTTTCTATTGTTCTCTAACTTTTGTCTGTCCGTGGTGTGATTAACTTTGAAGTCAATTAAAGACTTCCACAGTGAAAATTGGATAACTCTAGTCTGCTATAGACTGCTCAGCAGTCCACTTCGTCCTCCTTTATGGCTGTGAGACCTGGTCATTAAGAGCGGAAGACGTGAAAAGATTAGCTGTCTTTGATCATAGGTGTCTGCGTTCTATCTCCCGTGTGAAGTGGTATAATAGGGTGAGCAATATTGAGGTTAGGCACGGGTCGAGTGCTAGGTAAGGAGGGGAAATCAGTCAACGAGGCTGTGAAATTACATCGACTGAGATGGTTAGGACATGTGTTACGTATGCCTAGTCATCGCCTTCCTCAACAAAGGGCAATGTTAGCTGATATAGGATGGGTCAGGCTGGAAAAGAGCTAGCGGCAGTCAAACCAAAACATTACACCAGTCAGTGAAATTTACAACAGTTAGTTTAAGTCACGTGGGAAGGTGTAGACCTCCTGGTTGGGGTCCTCGGGACGGTAAAAACCAATAATTGGAAACAATTCGTGACATGGCTCAAAATCGTTCTCAATGGCTGGCGCAGATGCATCCACTCCTTGTGACTTATAATACCCAATGAAACTGTTTTGTTCTTCGTTATTACTATTCCTTTGTCTCACACCTCTGTTTACTGACTATATTATGCATTTCTCCTACTTTCTTCTCTTGGTTTGTGTGCTACATGGAGTGTGGCGACTTGAACTGCTGCACATCGATGCAAAGTTCTATGTCGAAAACAGACAGGCAGACAGTCTTCATTGTACAGTCATTTTCTAATCCTGCAATTAATTTCTCGGTTTCAAGGTGAGAATATGCCTAAGCAATCAGCTATATGTGACAAAAATATACGCAGTTATACACAGTTATAGACACAACTTGAGGTGTGAAGTTACTTCAACCTGATTGTTATCAACCAGTATCATCGTTTGAACACTTAGCTTTAATGTTGTAAAGTAATAGGTATTTGGAGTGCGTCGGTGGCACAGCGGTAGAATGCTCGCCAACCATGCCTCCTGTGGTTCGGGGTTCGATCCCCGGCCGATGCACTGCCAAACCTCGCTAAAGCAGTAATAAGACTGGTAAAGAGGGAAGGTTGGGGATGAGGCTAGCAACCCCGGGAATAAAAAAATAGGTAATTGGTGAATAGACTTATTTCTAAACCGTGTTGTAACAATTTTACTGTGATAAATAACTACGTGGATGAGTTCTGTAAATTATCAGTTAAATTCAGTGTTGTTACATCTCTATTCGCCGGCAGTACGACTTTCCCCCTCCAATTCTATGAAGGTAACTAATTTTGGTCTAACCGTTATCCAGACGACTTCCAAGAACATTAGTTCCAGCCAGCGTATCTAGTTTAGTCATAGAGGTAGGCAAACCCGATCACCAGGTCAAGGTAGCAACTGTCGGTCAGACTGCACTGAACTGATCACAGATTGCATTATATTAAGACGTGCTACGTGGATGAACAGTGAGTAACTTTTCAGAAAATTTCCGAAATCGGTCTATGGTATAAGGCACTTGATGACACCACTACTGGAAAAGGTGTGGAAAGAAGGCAAAGTACCCGAGTATTGGAAGAAAGAATACTTATTCAAACTAACAAAGAAAGGAAACTTAAGTCAGTGCAAGAACTGGCGCGGAATTATGCTCCTGTCCATACCAAGCAAAATATTAAGCCGCATCATCCTGTAGAGAATCAAACAAGCTCTGGATGAGAAACTTCGACCGGAACAGGCTGGATTCAGGAGAAACAAGTCATGTATTGATCATCATTGAACGGAGCTTAGAATGGCAGTTAGCTCCCTACCTCACCCAACTTCATTGACTTTGCAAAGGCCTTCGACAGCGTCGATCGAGAGGTGCTTTGGCAACTACTTCGCCACCGACAATTATACATCTCATCCAACAGTTGTACGACAATGCCGCATGCCAAGTAATCCACAACGGGAAACTTACGGAATCTGTTATGATGCTGGATCTTCTGTCACGCGGTCACTGCTTAACTACTGACCAGTACCCACATAACTGGTAAAGCAGAACACGAAGAGAATCAACTGTAAAACCGGGTTCATTTATTATGACAAAATTGACTGTATTTATACAGAAAATAAGGTAGACTGGAAATCAATCAATCCGGTTGAGAGTTTGAATTGTGCAAGCGTCCAATCAAAAGCAGGAACAATTGCATGTCAACGACTTGTTAATAACGCGATAATAACTTGACTGAGAGATGATAATGACCTGATAATTGCATGTGTTTTGCCTCTTCCTATCAGAATCCTTCGAAGTGAGGACAGGTGTAAGACATGGCTGCCTACTATCACCAATGATTTTCCTGATTGCGGTAGATGGGATAATGCGACAGACAGTGGGCAGCGAGGAAACAGGCATAAAATGGACCCACACAAAACACTTGGAGGATCTGGACTTCGCCGATGATATATGTCTGATTTCCCACAAACTGGAAGATATGCAAGTGAAAAGCAACAAGTTGGCGATAGAAGAAGCATCCAGAGAAGATAGGAATTCCCTCATGTGAACACAGAGAAAACAGAGGTAGGTGATGAAGATTCCTGGCCAACAGCAACAGCCACAGAAACAACAACAGACAACAGTCAGCACAAATGGGGATAATATGAAAGAAGCAACCTCCCTCACCTACTAACTACCTGAGAAGCATCGTTTCAACTACAGGCGGACGGAACTGACGAGGATATCAAAGCGAGGATCGGGGAAGCAAGGCAAGCTTTCATTACTCTCAAGTCTGTGTGGAGGTCAACAACACTCAGCATCAAAAATAAGATCCAGATTTTCAACTCCAATGTGAAGTCAGTGCTACTCGCTATACGGATCAGAGACTTGCACTGCGCGTCATAAAGAGCATCTCAAACAAACTAGAGACCTTCATCAACAGTTGTCTTCGCTCAATAGTCAAGATCGGATGGCCGGCTAGAAAAGATCAGCAACAGAGATCTCTGGGAGCGAACCAACCAGGTGCCGATTATGAAACGAATAGCCAGGAAGAAATGGAGATGGATTGACCATACTCTGAGGAAACAAACCATCAAGTGACATCACTAGACAAGTCATTGCTCGAGTGCAACCCGAAAGGGAAGCGGCGAGTTGGTCGTCAGTGCAAGGGTGACTTGGAGGAGGTCATGTGAAGAGGAGATGAAAGCATGTGGGTAGACGTGGAGCTAGGTGAAAACTTTAGCTGAGAACCGAACTCAATGGAGACGCATGGCTGAAGCCCTATGTTCCTCTAGGAATTAAAGGTAACGATAATAATAATAATAATATAAGGCATATTATTAGATTTTCATATGTGTAGAATTATGAGTGAACAAAGCATTACGTCTCGTAATTTCAACTATTTTCTCTGATATTTGCTTAATTATGCTGATTCATTTTACCTATAAAATATGCCTGTATGATGATTGATAAGTGATGTATTAAATTGTCATATTATTTATTGCTTTTTTAAAACCATCTTTTTTTATGGTCAGGTGGACTGTGGAGTGGATATTAATTCATGGGCAGTGATTGAAAAGAACATCAACGTCACCTTACTACATCGAGCTATTTGTGAAAAGAATGAAGAGGCTGCTATATTTCTTGTAAAACAGTATGTTCTATAACAAATATGCTTTATTACTTTTGTCCATTTTTTAATTCTTAACGATTAAATTTTATTTTTTACAGGTGTTGGTTTGTGGAGATTTGATTGGTGTTTCAAGTTTTTTTTATTCCTTCACGTTCCCAGTAGAACGTAGGGCGGCTTCAAACTAGAGGCTTGAAGTTTCTGTAGCAGTGTTTATTTTTACAGGATGGGGTTGCCAGCCTCATGCCCAACCTTCTCTCTTTACCAGCTTTTTATTACTGGCTGAGCGAGGTAAAGGAGTGAGTCTGTAGCCGGACCATGTGCATGGTCGGCGAGCGTCCTAGCCGCTGTACCACCGACGCACGGTGTTTCAAGTTAGATCACACAAAATGACATCAGTTAGAGAATTACTGGGAGCCGTTGTCTTATTTTCGTGGGGTGGGGGGGGAAAGGTGGGCGGTCTCTTCAAGATTTGCACACTCATAAACCCACTAAAGGTCGAATTCTGGCTTTCAGTGGTTCTTTTGTTAGGGCCTAAAAGTTGGAATTGAGGACAGTGGGACTATTTATCGTGAATAGGCAGGAATTAGAATTCATGGTTCATTGGATTCTGTCCTACTGGCTGAGTGGTTATTAAACTGGCTTCACAACGAAGAAGGTTCCGGCCTCGATCCCGGGTGCGTTCTACCGAAAGGTCCTAAAATGACGGGAAGACAGCTATCCAATGTTCCCTGTTGTTTTCACTGGTTCTCTAACTGATTTCGATGATCGAACTTGAGATTGCTTTGTTTTCGTATTTGGATACTTATTGATGAGTGTGAACACTATATCTTTGTCTGTCTCTCTGTCTGTTTTCGACATAGAACTTTGCACATATGTGCGGCAGTTCAAGTCGCCACACTCCATGTAGCACACAAAGCAACAGAAGAAAGTAGGAGAAATGCATAATATAGAGAGTAAACAGAGGTGTGAGACAAAGGAATAGTAATAGCGAAGAACAAAACAGTTTCATTGGAAATCATGAGTCACAAGGAGTGGATGCATCTGCGATAGCCACTGAGAACGATTTTGAGCCATGTGACCCACCGACTGTCTCCGGCCATTGATTTTTACCGTCCCGAGGACCCCAACCAGTCAGGAAGTCTGCACCTTCCTACGTGGCTCAGACTAACTGTTGTGGATTTCATTGACTGATGCCATGTTTTGGTTTGACCGCCGCTAGCTCTTTTCCAGCCTGACCCATCCTATATCAGCTAACATTGCCCGTCGAGGAAGGCGATGACTAGGCATACGTAACACAACACATGTCCTAACCTTCTCAGTCGATGTAATTTCACAGCCTTGTCGATTGATTTCCCCTCTTTACCTAACACTCGACGCCTAACCTCAATATTGCTCACCTTATTATACCACTTCACACGGGAGATAGAACGCAGACACCTATGATCAAAGACAGCTAATCTTTTCAAGTGCTCTACTCTCAATGGCTATGTTTCACAGCCATAAAGGAGGACAGAGTGGACTGCTGAGCAGTACACACGCCCTTTGGTCGATATCTTTCTATATCTTTCACCATATTGAATAGAGGTTCTTGAGATCTGGAAGTTTTCATTTTCAGTACAAATATCTGATCGGTCAGTTGGTACGTCTTTCGCTGTGACGACTTAGATTAGAACTGAAATACAGCAGCAATGCATATGTCTTTCTCCAGAGATATCTCTTCATTATCATTAATTATTTCATTGTTAGAGAACATGTTTTAGTAGTTCTAGTCACTTGAACTCCAGATTCTAAAGTAGTTTCATGTTGATTGCATGAACATAGAATGCGTGAAAGCTGTTGTCAAAAGTTGCCCTTTGTGGTACATTGAACACAATGAGAAATAGCAAGAAAAGACAAGACTGGTTGGGATGTCCTCCTTTTTTTTTAATAGACAAAACACAACATCTGATATTAGCAAATGCTTACTTTAAAATCGCGAGAGATCTTCACTGTATTACCAGTGTTTTTGAAGGCAAAATACTATCAATTTTTTAAGTATATCCTCCTTCTATTGATTGTCAGTACAAATAGACAAGAAGAGAAGTTTTCCAGAAATTAATAAGGTGTTGTATACAAAGCATAGAAAAGTTCAGGTTCAAGTGTTGGTTTGTAGGGATTTGGTTGATTGGTTACAGGATTTCATCATGAGCTGACATTAGTTAGAGAACCATTGGGAAACCTGCAGGGAGTACTGGACAGCTGTTTCGTCCTAGTTTGGGACTCTTCATCAGTAAACACCCACCAGGATTCGAACCCAGGCGAGCTCGTATACCATTAGGCCACTGGGACCCGATCCAATGGCCCATGAATTCTAACTTCTGCCAATTCACGACATAGCGTGACCCCTAACCAATGACTTCGGTGAGTATTTCGGCGATTTGAGGTGTAATGAAGTCATTTCTCTTATTTACCTAAGCAGCATCTTCTTCAACTAGAGATGGCACTGATGAGGAGCAAGAGACATCTTAGTTAGTGTGGAAATCTACTGTACTCAGCACACGGGGGCAACATCCGAATTTTCAACACTTATGTCAAGTCGGTGCTTTTACCTGGTTCAGAGACTCGGCGTGCACATCACGAGAAGTATTTCCAACAGACTACTGCAGACTTTCGTCAGCAGCTGCCTTCGCTGCTTTGATTTTGAAAATAAGATGGCGGGCTGGTCGGCCAGAAAGGATAAGCAACGAGGATCTCTGGGAACGAATCGTACCAAGAACCTATCGTACAAAAAATATGCAGATGGTCTGGGCATATATTGAGGGGACCGTTGAGTGACATCGCACACCGAGCAGGCCTTCGAATGGGAGAAGAAAAGTTGGGCGTTCAAGAGTGACATGGGGGAGATCGTGTCAGGTGGAAATGAAAGGTTATGTGCAGTCGTGGAGCTAGCTAAAAAAAGTTGCAGAGAGCAGCGTGAAATGGGGGCGGGTGCTGCTGAAGCTCGACGTCCCACCGGAAATCCAAGGGAACAGCAATAATAATAGTAATAATGAGAGAATCTCTGTACCGTTTCTGAGTTTTAGGGCACATCATTTTATGAGATCATGAATTTTTCGCCGAAGGCATACTGTAAATTGCTGCATATGCTGCATCAGGTTATTTGTCAAGAGTTCTGTGATAATACAACATCTCAATGAAAAATTAGGTTCATATTCGGTCTTCCGTGGTAGTATAAGGTGTGGTGATTAAGGGGGTTTGGTTATCAGAATATTGAACTAACAACTAGCTGTTAGAACAAAGCAAGAACTACAGTTTTTTCAGAATAAAGTGGTATCATCATTGTTTATTTCGTTGCCTTCTCGTCAGCTGCTTAGAGGACAAAGACATTATTAAATATATCTACAAAAACAATTTTAACATACTTGCACAGAGTTCATTTTAAACAAAATATCAATCGATCAATATACGTATACAGCAATAATATATATATATATATATATATATATAATATTAAACACTATTCCGAACAATAATAATCATACACAATGGAAACTTTTCAGCATTTCGCATTCGGATGAAAGAGAGATGAAAATATCCAGTTACCTCAGGGCAAAGAAAGACTGATAACTGTTTCTTTCTGAACGCACAAATCAGGTTTCAGGCGCTTGATGGAAATGGCTTCGGCAGGCATCTCCTTGACACGGGTCATGAGGGGGACGTTGAAAAGTCATTCAAAATTATCAATAGGCAAAAGAGCTCAACTCCTCCTCAAGTTTGCTGAAGCCATTTCCATCAAGCGCCTGAAACCTGATTTATGCGTTCAGAAAGAAGCAGTTATCAGTCTTTCTTTGCCCTGGGGTAACTGGATATTTTCATCTCTCTTTCATCTGAATGCGTAATGCTGAAAAGTTTCCATTTTGTATGATAATTATTCTTCGGAATAGTGTTTAATATTGCATATATGTGTATATATTATTACTGTATGCATATATTGATCGATTGATTTTTGTTTAAAATGAACTCTGTGCAAGTATGTTGAAATTGTTTTTGTAGATACATTTAATAATGTCTTTGGCCTGTAAGCAGCTGACGAGAAGGCAACGAAATAAACAATGATGGTACCACTTTATTCTGCAAAAACTGTAGTTCTTGCTTTGTTCAAATTCATTAAGGGGAATAAATGTATGAAACTAGCTGTTAGTTAGCGTCAGTGTTTCATCTAACTAGTTAAAATATGCTATTATAATATTGATACTGAGCAGTAATGGAATCCAGGAGGTGCGTTTTATCCGATTTGGGACCCGTCAGCTGCATCTCCAGAGAGAAATGGTATTTTCACTGAGACTCAAATCCACCATCTCGAGAGTTACCTCTTGTGCAACTGCTGTTGGTTGTTATTTGTTGAAATAATAACTGTTGTGATTCCGTGGCCTAGTGAATCACACTTTTAGTGTTTAAAACGATGAGTGCTTAGTTCGAGTCTCAGTAAAAAGATCACCTCTCACTAAGGCGGAGGGGGGGCGGTGGAACACAATTACATTCAGATGACGAGTCATAAATAGAACGAAACTGGCGTCTTTGATTCTGCTGTTAAGCTGCCATCAACCAGATAACATTATATACGGCGTTTGTGTTTACTACCTCTACTATTTGTGAATTTTCATTATAATTGCTGATTTTTCGTTTTAATTTTTTTTTCTAAAATAGGGATTGTGATGTCAATGTATGCCCACAAGCTTTTGATGCTAAATTAACCTGTGAAGTTAACAATAAACTAGACGATTATCTTATGCCGTATTTATGCCGATCTCCACTGCATATGGCTATTCTAGTCGGTATGTATGAACTAGTCAAAGTGCTGATTAATTGTCATCGTGCAGATGTTAACCAACAGGTAGGCAAGTGGGTTCTTTTTTCTTTTTAAACTGCTATCTGTACAGTATTTCGCTTTTAATTAATAACAAAAGAATCTTTTCAAGTGTTATAACTGTGTAGTGTTGAGTAAGAATGGCTTGCAGCTCAGGTAAAGGATATCGGTTGTGTGTGTAGTGGTGTTCTCTGAGCTGGTTGGTTTATTTGCAAAGCTTTCGTTGTTTGTTTGTAGACGACATCTTCAGTTTGTTGAATTAAATCTGAAAGAAAGTCTACGCCAGTATTTTTCGAGCCACTCCTTGCCTAGTTATTTTTCGACTGATGACTGCTCCCTTAAATTGATGGTCGGGTTGCGTATCACAATGGCCCAATGGGTGGGCTACACTAGCTGGGACTTATGTTTCTGCATGTCCATACCATACCATACCATAAAGGTAGTTTGTATAGGGGTTCCCATGAAATCAGTTACGTTCATAGTGTTTTGGGGGGGGGGTTGTTGGCGGTGGTACTGTTGGCGAATAGGGATATGACAGCGCTAAGGTGTTTTCCTCAGACAACCAGTAAGCTATATTCAAGTGTTGGTTTGTAGGGATTTGATTGGTTAGCAGAAGTTAGAATTCATGGACCATTGGATCGGGTCCCAGTGGCTTAATCGTATACGAGCTCGCCTTGTAAACCAGAAGGTCCTGGGTTCGAATCCCGGTGGGTGCGTACTGCTGAAGAGTCCCAAACTAGGTTAAGGAAACAGCTGTCCAGTACTCCCAGGTTTTCCGATGGTTCTCTAACTAATGTCAGCTCATGATAAAAATCCAGTAAGCTATATATTCTTATTCTCCTCTCTGAGGAGATTGGTTAGAAAAGTTTTACTCCTAAAATTGTACATCCCGGTTGGCCTTGCGGTGGTTCGTAACCGGTGGTGAGGTCCTAATCTGTCTGTCTGTCTGTTTTCGACATAGAACTTTGCACCGATATGCAGCAGTTCGAGTCGCCACACTCCATGTAGCACACAAAACAAGAGAAGAAAGTAGAAGAAATGCGTCATAAAGACAGTAGACAGGGACATGAGACAAAAGGAATAGTAATAACGAAGAACAATAGTTTCATTGGAAATCATAAGTCACAAGGAGTGGATGCATCTACGCCAGCCATTGAGAACGATTTTGAGCCATATCACCAATTGTCTCCAGCCTTCATTGTTTTTTACCGTCCCGAGGACCCCAACCAGTCAGGAAGTCTACACCTACCTACGTGGCTTAGACTAACTGTTATAGATTTGACTGACTGGTGAGGCCATGTTTTTGTTTGACCGCCGACAGCTCTTTTCCAGCCTGACCCTATACCAGCTAACATTGCCCATCGGTCGAGGAAGGCGATGACTAGACTGGGCATACGTAACACATGTCCTAACCATCTCAGTCGATGTAATTTCACAGCCTCGTTGATTGATTTCCCCTCCTTACCTAGCACTCGACGCCTAACCTCAATATTGCTCACCTTATTATACCACTTCACACAGGAGATAGAACGCAGGCACCTATGATCAAAGACAGCTAGCCAGGCTTTTCATGTCTTCCACTCTCAGTGGCCATGTCTCGCAGCCATAAAGGAGGCCGAAGCGGACTGATGAGCAGTAAGGTCCTAGTATAGACACAACTCTAAAGACAGTGTAAAACAGGCCGTGTGTGACCGGCTTCAAATAGTTGTCCACTGGACTCTGAGGTCATGCAACACTAACGCTTCTTCTGTTTCAGATATTTCAAGAAGAAATCAGCTTTCACTGTGTGCTCAGTTCACAGACTCCCATTTCAGTTTGTGATTAGTAATTACTATCAATCTGTTGTGTTATGATTGGAAGACACGAATTTCAATATAGCAGAAACCCTTATTTAGATGTTTAATTGAATTTTAGATTTTCCCGTCGATTGATTGGACCGAAGTGCTCGGTCTCAGGTTGGCATGTCGGCTTCCTGTGCAGATGCTTCGACGATGTCTGTGATCGAAGTGCTCGGTCCAGTCAATCGACGGGAAAATTTAAGATTCCATTAAATAATTAATATGACCCGTTGCACAAGAGGTGGCTCTAAAGGCTCAAGTGGTCTGGTGGATAACTCTTTGGCGTTTGAAACTATTGGCACTGGGTTCGAGCCTCGGTGGGAAAATCACTGTCGCACTGCGGAATGCAGGCACATCCAGATGACGAGTCCCAAATAGGACGAAATGCGCGTTGTCCTGGATTCCACTGGTAGTCACCATCCACCAGTTACCTTATTTAGAAACTGAGCGAAGAAATATTATATCCTCATCAATGCCTGTTCCTCACTTTGCCTTCTGTGTGTACATCCACCAGTTTCACTGCTCCAGTGGAGCTGGGTACATTGGGAATACAATGAGCCATCTTCATCGTTGGATTTCTAAACATCATCCTGCATAGTTAAGTAAGGGACAAACAGAACCTATTCGTAGACATTATTAGCCCACCTTGTGGATGCTGATCATAAAGGTGATGGTAACAGAGCATTTAGTGCTATCTCTAATGCACCCAGTAATCTTGATTTTATATTAGCAATTCGTCTTCTACATACGGTAGGCGCCATCACGGAATCCACCTGAAGAAGCCGGATCTGTATGTTTTCAGAAGAAATTTGTACAACCAATTTCTTTACCTTGGTCATGTTTACATGAATGTAAAAGGTAACCAATTGCTGCATCCCCCTATTATACCATTCACAAATTACTATTGCTTGAACTGTTCGTTGGTGGTTCAATGGTAGAACACTCGTCAACCACCTACATGGTCCGGGTAATAATCCCTAAGAATTTATGCTTCTAAATGTGTAGTCTGCTTACCGATTTGTTCCGTTTTCAAGTGACTGGTAAAATCGGGTCAAAAGGCACTATTGCACTGAGATTCAGTTCTATGTATTTTTATCCTTCAGATGGACGAATTTATTATTAGTATTGTTTCCTTTAATTCCTAGAGGAACATAGGGCTTCAGCCGTGCGTCTCCATTGCGTTCGGTTCTCTGCTAGAGTCTTCACCTGGCTCCATGTCTGCCCACACGTTTTCATCTCCTCTTCATATGACCTCCTCCAAGTCACCCTTGGACGACCAACTCTCCGCTTCTCTTTCGGGTTCCACTCGAGCGATGGTTTGTCTAGTGATATCACTTGATGGTTTCCTCAAAGTATGGTCAATCCATCTCCATTTCTTCCTGCCTATTTGTTTCACAATCGGTTCTTGGTTGGTTCGCTCCCAGAGATCTCTATTGCTGATCTTTTCTGGCCGGCCATCTGATCTTGAGTATTGAGCGAAGACAACTGTTAATGAAGGTCTGTAGTTTGTTTGAGATGCTCTTTATGACACGCTGGCCAAGTCTCTGATCCATATAGTAGCACTGACTGACTTCACATAGGAGTTGAAAATCCGGATCTTATTTTTGATGGTGAGTGCTGTCGACCTCCACGCAGACTTGAGAGTAGTGAAAGCTTATCTTGCTTTTCTGACTCTTGCTATGATATCCTCGTCAGTTCCGTTCGCCTGTAGTTGAAACGATGCTTCCCAGGTGGTTAAGGAGGTTGTTTCTTTCAGGTTCCTCCCATTAATGCTGAATATTGTCTGTTGTTGTTGCTGCTGTTGGTGTTGTCCAGGAATGTTCATCACCTCTGTCTTCTCTATGTTCACCTGAAGTCCTATCTTTGATGCTTCTTCTGCCAACTTGTTGCTTTTCGCTTGCATATCTTCCAGTTTGTTGGAAATCAGACATATATCATCGGCGAAGTCCAGATCCTCCAAGTTTTTTGTGTGGGTCCATTTTATGCTTGTTTCCTCACTGCCCGCTGTTTGTCACATTATCGAATCTACTGCAATCGGGAAAATCATTGGAGATAGTAGACAGCCAGCTTTTTTTACTCTCGTCTTTACTTCGAAGAATTCCGTAAGTTTCTCGTTGTGGATTACTTGGCATGCAGCATTGTTGTACAGCTGTTGGATGAGATGTATAGTTGTTGGTGGCACCCCGTAGTAGCGAAGTAGTTTCCAAAGCGTCGTCGATCGACGCTGTCTGCTGAAGGCCTTTTCAAAGTCGATGAAGTTGAGATAGAGAGGTGACTGCCATTTCAAGCTTTGTTCATTGATGATCCGTGGTGTTGCGATCTGATCAATGCATGACTTGTTTCTCCTGAATCCAGCCTGTTCCGGCCGTAGATGGACGAAGAGGTATGTTAATTGATTGGTGACGCTGTTGATTTATTCTATCCTATATACCCTTCAAGTGAGATACAAGGCAAGTCGCCGAATAGAATCTGTAGTCCATGAGTAGTACGGCGTCCAAGAGTGACGCGGATGAGGAGAGTATGTAAAGAGAAAATGACAGTTTGCGGCTTGGAATGTGGATGGTATGAGAACCGAGTGTGTAATACGTGTGTGCCACTGAAACTCTATGTTCTACTTGGAACGTATAGATAACGCATACAACATTCCATTTATCCTATTTGTATAAAAATGGTCGAATTGTAACGGCAGAACGTGGCAGTATATGTTAGAAAAATGGTTTATCAGGGAAAACGTATGCACAGCTATGGTAAAGTACAGAAATTTTATATTGAAATCTCCATTTGCAAATGTTCTTCGTATGGTGCTTCTTTTGTCTTCCTTTCATATACTTTCTATCTATTGTTTATTAGGGATCTCTCATTTCTCTTCTTTGTCATTTAATCCATAGCTCCACTACTGACTATTCTTTCAGAAAACGTCACACACAATACATACTACTTATAAAATCTTGTCAGTAGTACACCCTACAGTAATAACCGCTTTATTGTTTCATCTATCCTATTTTGATTGTCTTTTTTTGTGTAGGATTTTAATGGAGAAACTCCCTTACACTTAGCTGTCAAATCAAAAGAGGAAAAACTTGTCAAATTATTGATTAATGCACCTCAAATCGACTGTAGCATACGTGATGCTCATGGTCATACTGTATTTCATGTTGCTGTTGAATTACGCCAACGTATAATTGCAGAAATGTTAATTAAGAAAGATCCTTCATTGGCTCTTCAAGTTAGTTTTATTCACTATTTGAGTGTTATTAGTATTCCTTTGAGTTTCTAGTGGAACACAGGACTACAGCAGCACATCTTTATTTCACCCGGTTCTCTGCAGTCATTTTCATCCTGGCTCGTCGATCGTCCATAAACTTTCATTTCCTCTTTATAGTATAACGACAAAGGCCAGGCTACAGTTCGTTTATTGAGTAAATCAACAGGTATTTATAGATTTTTACATACGTTATTGTTAGCTGAGAAGCAACCTCTTTTGATTGGTTGTTTTCCTGCTGAAGGTTATTCTCTTATCTCTTTGTGGCTGTTTCTCAGAAAATCAAATCATATATATCTGCGAATCATATTTCCACACGTTTAACTCCGGTGTGATTGGCTGATGATTTTCCCAAGGTTAAGATTTGTTATTGTTTTTCTCATGACCCTGATTCGGGACGTGAACATTAACGTAAATTGTTGTCTACAATTTTGGCATGCAGTCAGCTCTCACCACAATAGGAACCCCACTATATCACCTGAATAGACACACGGCCAACTGATCTCCTCCAATTTAGCTTCTAACTAAGGACCTGGGGCATGGTGTCACTCAGCGGCCTTCGCAGCGTATGTCCAGTCCATCTCAATTTCCTTCAGCATATTTATCGGGCGATAATAGGTTCTTGACTAGTCCGTCATATTGCACAGTTCTTTCCCAGCTTCAAACATCGTGTGGAAATTCCATATCCCTATGCTGATTTTTGCTTCCATCTAAAGGAAATACGTCAACTGACTGTCTTCCTCTTGGCTGTCATCAGCCTGCGTCATTTCGTCTCTTACGTTCCACAGAAAAAAGTCTTGTTTTTGTATTATTTTTCCGTGGTTTGAGGTTTATGTAGCAACCGGATTGATTTTCCCTGGTAGGGGCCGTTATCCCCATGCCGGATTTTCCTTCATTTTCCAGCCCTAAGACCGGCTGGTAAACTAGTCGAAATTTTTGCTGTTTACAATCATTTCATATTAATAATTTAGAGTGTTGTTTCTACTTTTTGTAGCTACATGTAACTAGGTAGTATCTTTACCTGTAATATTGGTGCATTTTTGTTCACTGTGCTGGAGGGACTAATTTTAGTTGCACTCCTGAGACATCCAATTAGGTACAAGGTCATCAGTAAGGATGGTTATTACATTCCTAGAGAATTCTTTAAAGTTCCCTTCATGTTGAAGTTTACACTGAAGGCATTTGTATCTATACTGTTGAATAACTGAAAGAAGAGTTTTATTACTTTCTAGATGAATGGAGTTAATTTTTCAGGAATTTAGTGATGTATTGCTTTTCACTGACTGACTGAGTTTCCACCATGGAACATTGTACAGAAGTTGCAACACTCCATACAGCATACAAAGGTAGGGTAAGAGAAAAATATATTGATTAGAACTATAATGAGCGGAAATATAGGGGGAAAAGAATACATGGAGAAGCAGGAAGATTTAATTAATCTAGGAAATCACATGAAGCGAATGTATCTGCGCCATTGAGAACGATTCTTAGTCCTATGACCAACAGTTTGAAGTCTTTGGTTCGTATAATCCCTAGGACCGCAGTAAGTATGACAGTCTGCAACTCTGTATGTGCCTCAAATCAACAGTGACGGACTTCATAGATCGATGCCAAGTTTTTGTTTATCCACGACTAGCTCTTTTCCAACCTGATCTTGTGTGAGCTAAGATTGCCTGTAGTGCGGTAGGCGATAGTTGGGCATGTTTAACACATGGTCTAGTCGTCTCAATCGATATAGCTTCACAACCTCATCGATTGATTTTCCCTCACTACCTAACACTGTACTTCTAACCTGAATTTTACTCACGATATTATACCATCTGACACGAAGGATAGATAGCAAACACCTGTAGTCAAGAGTAGCTAGCCTCTTCTGGTCTTTCAACGGCTAGAGAGAACTGGTTAATACTCAGTGCCACCATTCTTATTTACTTTCATTATAGATATACTGATAGATGTACCCCTAGTAGAATAATGTTCCAGAGACTGGCCTAGGGGGGGGAGGAAGTCTCCTTGATCTGGAATACGCAGATGATATAACCATTTTAGTTGAATACACTGAAAAAAATCGGACTCTCGAACACCTTAAGCAAATGACCTGTCTCCAGTAGGCCAGTCTACACCTTACTACGTGGTTGAAACCAGCAGTCAATGGCTTCACCATGCATTGATGCCGTGTTTTGTATTGTTTATTCTTGGAAACTCTTATTCACTTTTGTGTTAATTTTTATAAATTCATTGTGTTTATGAAGATTATCAATGTATGTATCTTTAATACCAACTTTTATTTTTTACTTTTATGTTAATAGGTTGATACTGCGGGACGTAATTTTCTTCATATTGCTATAGAAAATATGGATCGTGAAGCAATTTTCTTACTTATTCAAATTGGTGTTGATATGAATGCTTGTGTACGGGATGTATATCGGTTAACACCCTTCCATTTAGCTATAAAAACTGGTGTCGAAGAAGATATTCTACTCAGTTTGGTAAGATAAGCTCAATTATTATTATTATTGTTTTCCGCTGTTTTTAATTTCATTTTATTCACTTCTAATGTTTTAGCTACTAACTAAAAATGAGTAGTCACTTGCTTTTTCAGTAAAAAAAATGAATACCATACTGCGTACGTGTTACTGTATAGCGGCATCGAATGTCTTGCGTACTATAGTGTCAATGAGAAAACGAGTGGTACCTTGATGTTGTGTGGCATAGGTTAATATCTGTCTGTGAGGAGAGTGTAAAGAAAGTATATTACACTAATCAGCGCACCACTCGAAACAATCATTTGATGTCCATTGTCTTCATTTTTGTTTAATTTGATCATAAATTTATCGTTAGATATAATGACTTCAGGGGCTGACTTGTTACTAGGTGATAGTTTCATCTGTTTGGAGTATACGGACGATATTTTCCTTCTAGGTGGAGACGCTGACAAAATGCAGAGTATTCTGAACAGAGTGAGCATAAATCTTCAAATGCTCGGCATACGATTCGCTTCGTTCAAATATAAGATGCTGCCGCAGGATTGGACTGCACTGACTCTAAGTTTTGTAGATAGGGAGTGATGAAGTGGTAGAGAGTGTTGACTACTTTACTTATTCATGAAGTTGCGTCAGCTCTAATGAACTGATTACTGATAAGGTCTCAGCACGGATACAGAAGGTTTGAGTGGCATTTGCCAACTTACTTCATCCCTGGTGCGAGCTAATTGTATTACCCAGTTGACTAGACTTAAGTAGGTAGGAGTGGGATTATGAACCTGGAACCCATTTTCTAATAGTCGAATGCTTAAGCCACTGATTTACGTGTCTTCATGGTGCATAGCCCTACTTGGTGACCAAACACAGCGGGATCAAATGAACAACACCTCTATTATCTGAACTCAAAATTCTTTTGGTTTAAGAGTGTTAGTTAATGTATCTTTTTTATCTGTCTAGACTAGAGTGTGTATCATCTCAGGATATTTATCAGTTTAGCAATCCACTAAATCACCAAAGTAGTACTAGACATGAAAAAGCAAACCGTCTTTGACCACAGATGTTTTTCAGTCATCTCCCTGTAGTGGCATATAGTGAGTAATATTAAGGTTAGGCTTTTAGTGTTTTCTAAGGAGGCCAAGTCAGTAGAGACGGGGTTGTGAAGCTACATTGATTGAGATGGCTAAGTTACATGTTGCGGCTGTCGAGTCACCACCTTCCTAGTCGTGCAATATTAGCTGACATAAGATTAGAGTAGAAAGGAGTTAGGCTTGGTTGGAGCAATACCTAGCATCAATCCCTGAAGTGTTTGACCATTGTTTTAAGCTGCATGCCTAATTGGAGTTCTCGAAACTCTAAGAACCATTGGTTAGAAATCGTTGTCACTGCTGCCTACGCATCCTTTCTCTACGGACTCCTAGATGCATTAAATTCTCTCTAGTCTTGTTGCTGTTTCTTACTGACATTTTTGTTCATTGTGGCGCCTTTGTGTTTTTTTTAAATTTTTCTCTACCTTTGTGTGCTATAAATGTGTTAATTAGTCAATCAGTCCATCAGTTTTCTGAGCCTCTTGTTTTCTATTTGTGGTAGCACATATAATCATGATATGTTATTGTTTCCTTGGGTTCCAAGTGGTAGTGCTCGGCTTCAGTAGCATGCCTCCATATAATCCTGTTTTCTGCTGTCCTCTTTAGCTGGTCCTAAAATTGCCCAAAAGATTTCACCTCCTCCTTCTCCTCATCCTCCTCAAACTATCTCCTCCATAACATCTTCGGAACTCTGAGTCGTCGTTTCCCATTCGGGTTCCACTCGATGTTCTGTCTTGGGCGAGATATGACTCACCAATCTTCTCAGCGTGTGTTCGGTCTATCTTCATTACGTGTAGCGTATTTTTAAGGTGATTAGTTCTTGGTCGGTTCGTTCCCTGAGTTTCTTGTTGTTTATCCTTTGTAGCCATTTGATCTTCAATATTGAGCTAGTGATATCCGACTATCGACCAAAGGGCATGTGTACTGCTCGTCAATCCTCTCCGTCCTCCTTTATGGCTGTGAGACCTGGACATTGAAAGTGAAAGACATAAAAAGATTAGCTGTCTTCGATCATAGGTGTCTGCGTTCTATCTCCCGTGTGAAGTGATATAGTAGGGTGAGCAATTTTGAGGTTAGACGTCGAGTGCTAGATAATGAGAGGAAATCAATAGACGAGGCTGTGAAGCTACATCGACTGAGATGGTTAGGACATGTGTTATGTATGCCTAGTCATCGCCTTCGTCGACGGGAAATGTTAGCTGACATACCCTTGATCAGGCTGGAAAAGTGCTAGCGGCGGTCAAACCAAAACATGGCACCAGTCAATGAAATCTACAACAGTTAGTTTAAGCCAGCCAACCACGTAGGAAGGTGTAGACTTCCTGACTGGTTGGGGTCCTCGGGACAGTAAACACCAATGGGTGGAGGTAATTGGTGACATGGCTCAATATCATTCTCAATGGCTAGTGCAGATGCATCCACTCCTTGTGACTTATGATTTCCAATTAAACTGTTTTGTTCTTCGTTATTACTATTCCTTTGTCTCACACCTCTGTTTACTGTCTCTAATAATATATTTATGCTACTTTCTTCTCTTGCTTTGTGTGCTACAAGGACTTGAACTGCCGCACATATGTGCAAAGTTCTTTGTCGAAAATAGACAGACAGACAGCACATACTATCATGATATATTATTGTTTCCTTGCGTTCCGAGTGGAGCTTTCGGCTTCAGTAACATACCTCCATTTCATCCTGTTGTCTGCTATCCTCTTTAGCTGGCCCTAAAATTGCCCATAAGCTCTCACCTCCTCCTCCTCTTCATCTTCAAGCGATCTCCTCCATAACATCGTCGTCGTCTCCCATTCGAGGTTCACTCGAGAAAGAGATGACTCACCAATTCCCTGAGTTCCTTGTTGCTCTTCCTTTCTAGCCATTTGATCTTCAGTATCGAGCTAGTGAAGACAGCTGTTGATGAAAGTCTACAAATAGCCTACCTGTTCGAAATGTTCTTTTTTCGTGACACTCGTGTGAATTCTCTGAACTCCACAGAATCACTGACTGACTTACTGGATGGACATTGGTGTTGCAAGTCTGAATCTTGTTCTTCAATACTCTGATTGCCCCAGATTCTCCATACTGATTTCAGATTATGTGTACACCTTATGATTATTGTTGGAAATGTGTGAACAGATGTCATGTTTTCTTCTTGTTTGTTTGGTTTTTGATTTTTGCATTAATTCATTCATCATCACGGATTGTATCGATCAGTCGTAGCTTTGCATTTCATTATTTCATTATTTATTTTTTTTTTGTTACGCAATTACATGTATGTATATAAGTCGTAACAATATTATGTGTGTCTAGTCTACGCATTGATTAATTGGTAATTTAAGAAGAGGTGTTGATTTCATTATTATTACAGATTTAACAAAAAAAGGTGTAGAAAATAGCTTGTAACTGTGCAAAGACTTAGCTAAAGATGTGTACAGTTTATGTCTATGCTTTTTGGTTACGACATCTGTTACGTCGAGTAATATTGTTAGCTGACATAGGATTCGATTATAAAAGAGTTATTATTATTATTGTTCCCTTGGGTTCCTAGTGGAACATAGGGCTTCAACTGCACGTCTCCACTTGCTTCTGTCTTCTGCTGTACTTTTCACCTGCATCCATGTTAGTCCATACTGTTTCAACTCCTCTTCACACGATCTCCTCCATGTCACCCTTGGACGTCCCACTCACCGCTTCCCTTTCGGGTTCCACTCGAGCACTGGCCTGACGCGCGATGTCACCCAGCGAGTGGCCTCCTCAGCGAGTGTCCAATCCATCTCCACTTTCTCCTGCATATTTGTTGGGCGATTGGTTCTTGTTTTGTTTGTTCCCATAGTTTCTTGTTGGTGATTCTTTCCGGCCATCTGATCTACAGTATAGAACGAAGAATAAGAATAGTAGATATAGTATAGTATAGTAGTAGTAGAATAGTATTCATCTTCTCAAAGTAATCCGCTTTGTTCATGATGACCACTCCTGAGCCCTTATCCGGTCTTGTTATTATTATGTTATCATTTTTACGGGGAACATCCAGAGCTTCCCTATGTTTTTTGGTCAAAATACTATCATTGCATGGCAAATAGCGCACTAACCCAGGTTCGAATCCTGGCAGCGACACTATAAATGTAACAACAGAAGACAAGGGCCAGGCAACAGATCGGTTATTAAGGAAATCAACACATATTTATAGCTTTTCATGTACATTATAATAGATTTTTGTTAGCAGACAAACACAGTCTTCTGATTGGTGGTTGTTTCTCACTGAAAGTTAATCTTTCATCTCTTTGTGGCTGTTTCTTGAAGGTGAGATCATCTATCTGCTAACTGTATCCGCCTACGCAAAGTCTGCTGTGGTTGGTTGTTGAGTCAGTCTTTGTTCTTGTTCTTTTCTCATGACCAATATTGAGGACGTAAACATTGACGTAAATTACACTGTCTACCTATTTGGCTAGCAGCCAGCTCTCAGCACATGTAGTGAATTGATCGGTTATTTATCGGTTTCCCACTAACAGTTGACTAGTGAACAACTTTGCTTTAGAATCTAAAGTTCCTGATTCCGTCACTGATCAATCATCATCAGTGGCTTTTACTCTTTTTGTAACATGATGTCAGTTTGTAAGTGTGAGGTTTAACATGAAGTAAAAAAAAGAAAGAGAAGGAAGGTAATTTGTTCACTTGATTAAACTATTGCATATAATGCATTCCTACTAGTCTTAGAACAGAATGATCTATAAAGATGTTGTACTGTTATCAGACAATGCAACTTTCTTTGTGTTAGAAAAAATTGTTGTAAGGCAATTTATCATCCCTGCTGGATTCGTATTTCTCTCTCGCAGCCTGACAGATCTTAGTTACCGGTTATATGATATTAGCAAAAGACAGACGGTTGTAATAATAATAATAATAATAATAATAATAATAGCAGTAATTAACAGACAGTAACTTTAAAGTTCTGAAATACAATTCTGTTCAATGTTGAATTAAATAATAAAGTAAAAAAAAAAGAAATGAAAAATGATTCTACAGGAAAACTATGCTATCATACCATATGGATTTTTCATCACTGGATGATAAATTACTCTACGCCAATTCTCTCTGTTGTGTAGAGATGAAAATTCTACTCTACTGTCTGATGAAAATGCTTTGTGTATGTCATTGTATTTTCGTCAACTAGTGTGTTGTATGAATGAATAAATTATTATTATTATTATTATTGTTCCCTTGGATTCCTAGTGGAACATAGGGCTTCAATTACACGTCTCCACTTGCTTCTGTCTTCTGCTGTACTTTTCACCTGCATCCATGTTAGTCCATACTGTTTCAGCTCCTCTTCACACGATCTCCTCCATGTCACCCTTAGACGTCCCACTCGCCGCTTCCCTTTCGGGTTCCACTCGAGCACTGGCCTGACGCGCGATGTCACCCAGCGTCCTCCTGCTCAGCGAGTGTCCAATCCATCTCCACTTTCTCCAGCATATTTGTTGAGCGATTGGTTTTTGTTTTGTTCGTTCCCATAGTTTCTTGTTGGTGATTCTTTCCGGCCATCTGATCTTCAGTATAGAGCGAAGACAGTTGTTGATAAAGGTCTGCAACAGGCTGTTGGAAATATTCTTTGTGACCCGCCAAGTTTCTGATCCGTATAGAAGAACTGACTTGACTGACGTTTGTATTGAAAATCCGAATTTTGTTGTTGATGCTGAGTTGAGTGACGAATATTTCCAGATTGGTTTCAGGTTGATGAATGTGTTTCTCGCCTTCCCGATTCTCGATTTGACATCCTCGTCCGTTCCTCCTGTAGTTGAGACAATGCTCCCTAGATAAGTGACTGAAGTAACCTCTTTCAAATCGCTCCCGTTGATGGTGATTGGTGCTGGATGTTGCTGCTGTTGTTGTTGTTGGTTGGTTATTTTCATAACCTCCGTCTTGTCTATGTTCACCTGGAGTCCTGTCTTTGCTGCCAGCTTCTTCGACCAGTTTGTCGGTTTTCGCTTGTAAGTCTTCGATTTTGTGTGACATCAAACATAAATCATCCACGCGAAATTCAGGTCTTCTAGGTTCTTCACGTTGGTCCAGGATATCCCTGTCTTCTCGTTTCCCACTGTCTGACGCATAATCCAGTCCACCATTGCAGACATCTATCTATTTTGACTGTTTACTTCATTACAACAGTTGTTGTATTTCATTTCTATTAGTTTATCATTCTCCCTTTTTTGTTTTTGCTATTTCGTCTTTCCCCGCTTGGTGTTGTGTTTAGCTTCTTGCCGGTGCATCAATTAATTCACAGACACCACAAAAACAGTATGGCCTGCACTTAGCTGTGATTTACGATCGACCTAAATTAGTACACTGTTTACTAGAGAATGGAGCTGATGCAAATGCTCAAGATTCAGAGTTGAATACACGTGAGTTTATTCTGTTACCCGCTTTTTTTACTATTTGTCATACTGTCGTTCATATTATCATTCTAAATAAATGCGCGTACCTAGTTGTTTAAATTAGTTTTGTATTTCGCGTCGTTTCGACCGATTACGGACGCTTTGACGATGTCTGAGGATCGATTTTGATGTTATTTGGTAGATGGTGAGTAGCTTTGGCGTTTGAAATGATGGGTGCTGTGTTTGAGTCTCATTGGGGACACTGTCACTTACTGAGGATTGCAGGTACATCCATCCAGATGACGAGTCACAAATAGTACGAAATACTAGTCACCATCCACTACATAACATTTACTGGTACGTATTTGATTTTATTTCTTAAAAAAGTGAAGATACTCTGAAATAATTGCCAGGATACTGGAACCATATCCGGAATAGATATCGCGCATGAACCCAACATAACCAATTCATTCAATACTGTGCATAACAAAAGACTTGACAACCGGCGTAGACAAGATCAATATCATCTGCTGCAAGATAAATGGTATCAGCTGTGTATAAACACTCCTTCGACTTCTAACCGTCATAAGACTGGACATGTATTCCTTCATAATAAGACATTTAGACGACTCTAGACACCAGTGTGACGTAGACAATGTACTGGAATTACCAGAGAACTCCTAGAAGCTTGTCAATTGAATTGATCGTCATTCAGCAGACATGTTCATTCACATAGATGAAATCCGCCAGTAAGTAAACAATACACTACATGACAGAAAGGTCAAATACTAGGTCATCAAAACGATTGTTACTCATGCAGATTAAAGCAACAATAAGAGAACTTCTGAAGACAACTAATCACAGTCAAAGTTATCAGGAGGGATAGTCAGATTATTGATGACTTCACTTTTGAGTAATCTCTGAAAATGTTGTCTAGCAGAGAAGCACAGTGAAAGCTTCGTAATTAAATCACTTGGCTCAGAGAACACAACCACATACCGAAAACAGTCATCTAAGCTTCAAATGTTATGGACTGTTTTAAAGTAGTCGGTATGTTTGTAGTCTACCGTATATTTTGTTAAAGTGCGACTTATTGTTTCAAGCGCTAGACTTTCAGATAATGGTTCCGTGGTTCGATTCTCACTCCACTGATAAAGCCTAACCAATAGTCGCACAGTTATTGTGCCTCATAGTCTAACATCTGCGTAATGTAATCCAGATAGTTGAGTTCTAACAAAAACAGTATTCCGCATATCCTTTGTGCTAAGGGATGAGTTCACCATAAAATATAAAACAAGCAACAAAGCAGGTTAATAAAGCAGGATTTAATGAATTCATCAAATTTCGGTAGAACTCGTCAGCTGAATACTCTACATACACGGATATATATACTTTTGAAATTACATTGGGAGATATAAGACTGATAAGCAAATAAACTACATTGAATTAGTCATGCAGAAAGACAGGTGCGAATGTTCTCCAGGTCATGTTCAAATAGATAAGGAGAGAGGGGGTATGAGAGATCAAAATTAAGATAAATTGCATTACGCTTCAATTACATCACTTAGATAAACAATTAGTCATTAGAGAATATAACAAGAATTGCAAACAGAGTGATATCAATAGTAATAGTTATAATAATAATAATAATAATAATAATGTTGAATTGAGTTAAGATAATCCTACTGATAAAGGATAGTTTTAAATGAATCAAGAATAATAATAATAAGAGGTAGAATAATAAGTAAAACGTATTACCATGGTAGATTCAGAGTGACGACCACTTCCTTTTGTACACAGAGACCTGGTTTATAAACTCGAATTGCACAAGCCTCTGCAATTGCAAGCATCTTCTTGTTTCTTTGTCTGCTGACAATAGTGAATGACTTGACAGCGTCAATATCATGTCCATAGTCCACAAAATGTTTTGTTATTGAGGTTTTTGGCACTTTGCATTCAGCTGTTTTCAACCATTTTGGTAAATGCTCCGTCATGCGAGTAGACAATCGCCTTTCTGTACGACCTATGTATTTGCTTCACAAACACACTCAAATTGATATACGCGGCAGTTTGAAGTATCGAGGAAAGGAAATTATTCCATGCACTGAATTTAAATCGTAGTGTAACAACAGAAGACAAGGGCCAGGCAACAGATCGTTTATTAAGGAAATCAACACATATTTATAGATTTTCATGTACATTATTATAGATTTTTGTTAGCAGACAAACACAGTCTTCTGATTGGTTGTTTGTCACTGAAAGTTAATCTTTCATCTCTTTGTGGCTGTTTCTTGAATGTCAGATCATCTGTCTGCTAACTGTATCTGCCTACGCAAAGTCTGCTGTGATTGGTCGTTGAGCCAGTCTTTGTTCTTGTTTTTTTATGACCAATATTTGGGACATAAACATTGACGTAAATTACTGTCTACCAATTTTGGCTAGCAGACAGCTCTCACCACAGTAGTATTTCACCCATCGTGGTCATCAATGATCACTCTGATTTACACTTCTTGTAATTTCCAATTAGACTGTGAAGTAATTAAGTTCTAGCTAGATGTAGCTTGTGCTTTTAAACTTTACTGTATCGTTTCAATCTACAGGCGGCACAGATAAGGATGTCAAAGCCGACCTGGATCAGAAAAGCGAAATAAACATTCATTGCTCTGAAATCAGGGTGGAAATCTGTTGCATTCAGTATAGGGAAGAAGATCTGGATCTTCAACATTCATATCAAGTCACTGTTTCCATATAACTAGAAGACTTAACGTGTAACGAGAAGCGTCTCCATCAGCCTGCTGCCGACTTTCATCAACAGCTGCTTTCACTGGCTCGATACTGAAGGTCAGATGTCCTGAGAGGATAAGCAACGATGAATCAATAAAGAACTTACTGCTAAACAAATATGCTGAAGGAAATGGAGATGGATTGTACATAGGTTGAAAGGACTGTTGAGTGACACCACGCGTCAGGCAGCTCCTCGAGTGGCACTTGAATGGAAGACAACAAGTTGAGAGTGGGTTTGAGGTTGACATGAAGGAGATCATATGGAGAGAAAATAAGAGCTTATGGGCAATCGTGAAGCCGGCTAAAACGGACTGCAGAGAATAAGATGAAATTAAGATGTGCTACTGAAGCCCTGAGTTCCACTCAGAACCAACCGTAGGAAACAATGATGATAGTATTTCGTCCGCGATTTTCCGTTTATATTTGTGATTGCTTGATATATCTAAGCCGAGTCGAGCAGTCTCATTATGATTTATGGATTACTTGACTGAATGCCTTTATATTAGCAAGATTAACAATCTCAAGTTGATGAAGAGTCTTAAGTTGGACGAAACACGCCTACTTCTATTCAGTTATTAGCCACAAGCAACTTCGAGTTAGTTTGCTTGTGTGTGTTAGGGTTGGATACTTAGAGCAGTTATCAGGCTACTTATACATGTGGTCAGATGGTATCTGAATGGAAATGCTGAAATGTTACCCAAGAACCACATGGACTTCCATGCAGGTATCAGTGAGTAAGGGCTAATAGTGTGGTGAGAGCTGTCTGCAAGCCTAAATTGTAGACAACAATTAACGTCAACGTTCACGTCCGGAATCGGGGTCATGAGAAAAACAATAACAAAGCTTAACCTTGGGAAAATCACCAGCCAATCACAGCGGAGTTGAAGTGTGGAAATATGATTCACAGATATATGGCTTGATTTTCTGAGAAACGTCCACAAAGAGATGACAGAATAACCTTCAGAAAGAAAACAACCAATCAGAAGAGATTGCTTCTCCGCTAACAATAACGCTAATAATAATGCACATAAAAATCTATAATTACCTCTTGATTTTCTCAATAAACGATATGTTGCCTGGCTGTTGTCTTCTGTCGTTAAAATGGTACTATCTAGTTGCCTGAACCTCTCTTGATGGAGTAGAGGGGAGGGTTTGGATCTGAGACCCAGTAATTGGCAGTTGAGCGCGTAGACCAATGAGCCACAGCTTGATATTAGTTGGTTGTTACATTGAAAATGTATTGCATGAGTTGTGTTTATAGTTTCTGTTAAACGTATGCAAAATTGTTCTTATTCTCTGTCTTTTCTTCCATTTTCCCTATAATTTTCATTTTTGAATACGATCAGCACTGCACTTAGCAGTTCGACATGGAAGAGTGGAGTGTCTTGTTAAACTTCTTAGTCATTCAGCAACAAATTGTTGCAGTGTAAATATCAGGTTAGTTTAATTTTGAGAAAAAAAAGTAATCAGAAGTTTTGTAAGCGTTTTTAAAATTCTTTCTTAACTTACGGTATCAAAAATTACCTTGATATTTTGAAGTCAAATTCGCAAGTTTAAAAATGATACAGTTTGAGGTGAGAATTCACCACTGTTTCGTTTTGATGAAGAGCAAACTAATTCAGATCACAAAATGTGATCTGCAATGTTGAGTTGAGAAGTCCAGCTTATTGGCAGTCTCATTGAGTTGATAACAGCGTTTTTGAAGTTGCTGTCATTTTCTGCAGTCGACCTGAAATTCCCAGTTTTCTGTGAGTCTCAGCTTGGTGAGTGCTACTTTTAATCAGGATACAAGTAGTATATCAGTGAACGAACCCAGAAAAATAACAGTGTGTTTTGGGACACGGGAAAAAGCAGTTGAAAAACAGAACTGTGAGAGGAATATTTGAAACACTGTGCAGAATCCAGCAAGATATCGAATGTCGTGATATTCAACCATATAATAATAATAATAATAATAATAATAATAATAATAATAATATCCTTTAGTTCCTAGAGGAACACAGGGCTTCAGCCACACGTCTCCATTGCGTTCGGTTCTCTGCCAACGTTTTCACCTAGCTCCACGTCTGCCCACATGCTTTCATCTCCTCTTCACATGACCTCCTCCATGTCACCCTCGCACTGACGACCAACTCCCAGCTTCCAATTAGACGTCCACTCGAGCGATGGCCTGACGTGTGATGTCACTTGATGGTTTGATTTCTCAGAGTATGGCCAATCCACCTCTATTTCTTCCTGCATATTTGTTGCACAATCGATTCCTGCTGGGTTGGTTTGCTGGTTGTTAGAGATTCCTGTTGCTGATCTTTCCTGGCCGGTCATCTGATCTTGGATAGTATTGAGCGAAGACAGCTGTTGGTGAAGGTGTGTAGTTTGTTCGAAGTGCTCTTCATGGCGTGGCGCTAAGTCTCTGATCCATAAAGTAGCACTGACTTCACATTGGAGTTGAAAATCCGGATCTTATTTTTCATGCTGAGTGCTGTTTACCTCCACACAGACTTGGTAGTAATGAAGGCTTGTCTTGCTTTCTCGATCCTCGCTCTGATATCCTCATCAGTTCTTTCCGGTTGTAGTTGAAACGATGCTTCCCACGTAGGTAGATAGGTATGTAGGTAGGTAAAGGAGATTGCCTCTTTCAGATTTCTCCCATTTTTACTGTTTGTTGTCTGTTGTTGTTGCTGTTGGCCAGGAATCTTCACCACCTACCTCTGTTTTCTCTATGTTCACCTGAAGTCCTCTCTATCTTCCGTGGCTTTTTCTGCCAACTTGTTGCTTTTCACTTGCAAATCTTCCATTTTGAGGGAAATGAGACACATCATTGGTGAAGTCCACATCTTCCAAGTATTTTGTGTGTGGGTCCATTTTATGCCTGTTTCCTCTCTGCCCGCTGTCTGTCGCATTATCCAGTCTACCGCAGTCAGGAAGATCATTGGAGATAGTAGGCAGCCAGCCTTGTCTTAATCTCGTCTTCACTTCAAAGGATTCAGTGAGTTTCCCGTTGTGGATTACTTGTCGTAGAGCATTGTCGTACAACTGTTGAATGCGACGTATAATTGTTGTCAGCACTGATATTCTTCCAGTGATGTGCAAATAAAGCTTTGAAGATAGGGTATACCGAATTTATTTATCTACCTGCAATGCGTTTGTCTTGATGAACATTGCCTTCGAGCCTTCATCGGTTCTTTCTTGTTCACCATAGGAAGAAATCTCCAGTTCCTTGAAGACGAAGTTATTTTTCACACTTGAAGGCCTTCATCAATGGTTTATATGTTAATGCTTAGGTTGGTGGTAGTAATTAATCAATTATCACTTGTCTTATTTTTTCTAAGTTTGTCAAACCGTTATTTATTTTTTGTTTGACCTTGAAAAAAGGAGAGTTTTTGTTTTTTACTTTTTAGAGGTCAATTACCAATTCACCTGTTGGCTAATCATCATGGTTCAATTGGTGTTGAAATGCTTCAAAACTTATTAGAACTATCAGTAACCAATCAGATTAATGCTCAAGATGCAGCCGGCAATACTCGTAAGTACTGAAGATTTTTTCTGTACTTAAAATATTAGTTTCTTTTTAGAAAACCCTAATTATCAATTATATTCAGTTAATTATATTAAGTATATACCAATTCACATGTATCTGTGGGAGAAGTCATTTTGGAAGAACAGATAGAGAGGGGCCTATGTCGGATGATTCTTCGGACATGTACCAAGGAGCTTCCGGTTATAAGGACTAAACAGTTTAAGCTCTTCAATTACTAAACACCTGAGAGACACAGAACACCGAGTAGACGCGTTGGCATCTGGCTGATTCTTCGGGTACCTGAAACAGAGAGAGGGTTAGTGTTGCGTGACCGCAGAGCCCAGGGGACAACTGCTTGAGGTCGGTCACACACGGCCTGTATGAACTGGTTTCTTGGTTTGGTTCCGTATTAGTAAACTTACCGCCGGTTACGGACCACCGTAGGGTAAGTCGGGATGTACAATTTTTGGGGTCGACCTTTTCTAACCCCCTCTCTCCAGAGTGGAGATACAGCATAGCTGGCATGCTGGTCATCTGAGGGAAACACCTCACTGCTGTTACACCCCTGTTCCCCAGCAGTACGACTTCGCCCACAGACCCAGCATAGTTAGAAAGATTCTTACACTATGCGGGTAACTGCTTTTAGTCTAATCGCTATCCTGACAACCTTCCTGGCATGGTAGGACCTGCAGGAATATTGGTTCCAGCCAGTGTAGCTTGTTGGGTCATCGCGATGTACAAGCCCGATCACCACGTCAAGATAGCAGCTATCGGTCGGACGCGTTGGCATCATTCAAAATAATAATTAACGGACAAAATAACTCAAGTCTTCTTCGGTTCGCTAAGGCTATCCCAATAAAACGGCTGAAACTTGACCTATGTGTCTAAAAGGAATCTGTCGTTGGACTACAATGACCCTGTTGACTCATGCCGTAATAACTCTTTGTTTTCTAATTTGATTAACTGATCTTTTTTCTGTCTGACTTCCATAAGAGTTAATTCTTCTTGACCTTATGACATTACATCAGCATATTTTCATTCAACCCCTTGCACAACACATCATCTCTTATCTAACTACGTAATTATTACTAGTTTTTGTTATCACCCTAACAACAAACTTGTCAGTCAGTTTTCCAGAAACTTCTGTCTAACAAGATATATATTTACACTGTAGTACTTCAGCTACCCCTTGTCATCCTGATGTTTTATCTCACTACGACACTTATACTATGCTTGTTGATAGACAAAAGTATGTAAGGATTAGTTTTGTTTTTACGATGATTCCCAAACTAGGATGAAACAGCTGTCTGTCCAGTACTCCATGCTGGTTTTCAATGGTTCTCTAACTGATATCAATCCGTGATCCACTCGTAAAAACAAAACTAATCCTTACAAAACAAACTATAGAAAATTAATCTGATGCTCGCTAGTGACTTGCTACAGGATGGAGTTTCCTGGAGTTCTAGTGAGAAGTTGTGACCAGTGAGGTCCATCCAGTCAAGTGTGAGGATGGATTTCCCACCGATGACATTGGTTGGGGTCGCGCTGAATCACGAATTGGTAGAAGTTAGAATTCATGGGCTGGCCATTGAATCGGGTGGGTCCCAGTGGCTGAATGGTATACGAGCCAGCTTGCCTTGTAACCGGAAGGTCCTGAGTTCGAACCTTGGTGGTGGGTGCGTACTGACGATGATTCCCAAACTAGGATGAAACAGCTGTCTAGTACTCCCTGGTTTTCATTGGTTCTCAGACTGATATCAATCCGTGATTAACTCGTAAAGACAAAAGTATGTTAAATTTTACGCTGACTTAAATTTATTAAAGATTATAGGTTGTGTGCGGCTGATGAGGACAAACGAAATAAAATGGATCCATGTTATTCTCTACTCGTATTTATAAAAGGGAATTCTTGTATGAAATATTAAGTTCTAATGGGAAGACCTAGCCATTGGTCTCCGACCAATTCGGGCGTGAAGCGGATTCTCGTTGACTGAATTTATCACCAGTAGAGGTTATTTCATTATGAAGTAGAAAAATTTCGCGATGAGGTTGTCACCAGACCTGTAGATGAAAGCCCAACGACCACATACCAAAGCATGAAGAACAACATTACATAACTTTTTCCTTAGCTACAAATTTCATCTTTTGTTTCACAGTTTTTCTAATCCTCATTCTTGGGCTGTGTGTGTGTTTTCATTCTTCGCGTTTCGAGTGGAGTATAGACGGTCAAGCTTTAATATTTGAAGCTTCAGCAGTCGTGGTAGTATTGCTTCCATAGGGTGTGATTACTAGTTTTAAGTCCAACTCTTCCTCTTTTCTTGGCTAACTATCTACCAGTAAACTAGGATTGCGTTGGCTGGGGTTCGAACTCCGGACCACATGTGTGGTTAACGAGTATTCTATCACTAAACCATCATCATCTTCACTGCGTATGGTTACTGAACTGTGATTTTCTGTTTTTCTTCTGTTTTTTTCCTTTCTTTAGCATTACTTTTAGCCTATCAAGCTGAAAATATACCCCTGTGCATAGCTTTACTTCATGCTGGTGCTTCTTTGGGAATCATGAATTCTGACGGGGATAGTGTATTTAGTTTAAATAAAAAGAAGTGTAAAAAATCATCACCTGGACGTGTTCTTTCACAGTTACTAGGTGCGTACCTCTTTTTACTTATTTAAAGAAACAGATTTTTTTCTCTCTATAACTGTGGGGAGTACTCACATTTCTCATCACATCGTTTTTTTCAGCATTATTAATGACAGATGGTGTAATAATGAAGAAAATAAAAGACAATTCAGCGAAGAAAATTTCTTTTATCGACGAAATCATCCTCAGAGGCTGTGCAGTCGTATTTATATTTACCAAAGATGCATAGTGGTCTATTATTAAGTAATAGAGGGGAGCGGGGGGTGACATAATTGATATAATTACTCAGAAGTAGCTTCAAAAGTAAAAATAAAAGTTGTAAATTACGCAGTACTCAACAGCAAAAAGGAAGAAGTGGTTAGAAATAAGGTTAAAATTGCTATTGAGTGAGAATAAAGGCAGTTGAGTGTCAATTTAACAAGTGGGAAGAGGGTGTGAAGATGTACAAAAGGAACATATAAGGAGTGGTAATAGTGAATTAATTATCAAAGTAAAAGCAAACTAAAAGTAGAATTGAAAATTAAAAATAAAAATAAAATAATTTACAGGAGACGACTGATGAAGACGTCAAGACTATGGCAGAATAAGACACTAGACAAACTTTTTCTGAGTAATTATATCATTTATGTCACCCCCCCTATTACTCAGTAATGGACTCCTATACATCTTTCTTAAGTATAAATACGACTGTACAGCCTCCGAAGGAAATCTTCTGTGAATTGTCTTTCATTTCCTTCATAACTCAATGGGTATTTTGGGTGATATATACATATATATCAGGCATAAAATGGACCCTAACGAAAAACTTGGAGGATCTGGACTTCGCCGATGATATATGTCTGATTTCCCACAAACTGGAAGATATGAACGTGAAAAGCAATAAGTTGGCACAAGAAGCATCCAGAAAAGATAGGCCTTCAGGTAACATAGAGAAAGCAGAAGTAGGTGATGAAGATTTCTGGACAAGAACAACAACAACATACAACAATCAGCATGAATGGGAGGAACCTGAAAGAAACAACCTCCTTTACCTACCTGGGAAGCAGCGTTTCAACTACAGGCGGAACTGACGAGGATATCAAAGCAAGAATCGGGAAAGCAAGGCAAGCTTTCATTACTATCAAGTCTGTGTGGAGGTCAACAGCACTCAGCATGAAAAATAAGATCCAGATTTTCAACTCCAATGTGAAGTCAGTGCTACTTACTATACGGATCAGAGACTTGGAGAGTCATGAAGAGCACTTCGAACAAACTACATACCTTCATCAACAGTTGTCTTCGCTCAATACTACTCAAGATCAGATGGCCGGCCAGAAAAGATCAGCAACAGGGATCTCTGGGAGCGAACCAACCCAGCAGGAACCGATTGTGCAACAAATATGCAGGAAGAAATGGAGGTGGATTGGCCATACTCTGAGGAAACCATCAAGTGACATCACTAGCCAGGCAATCTCTCGAGTGGAACCCGAAAGGGAAGCGGCGAGTTGGTCGTTAGTGCAAGGGTGACTTGGAGGAGGTCATGTGAAGAGGAGATGAAAACGTGTGGACAGACTTGGAGCCAGGTGAAGACTCTAGCAGAGAACCGAACGCAATGGAGACGCGCGGCTGAAGCCCTATGTTCCTCTAGGAATTAAAGGAAATAATAATAATGATACATATATATTTGAAAGTCAGCATCCTCCATGTGCTGTCCAAGGATTAATGGATTATAGTAGTAGTTAGGCTACAATAAACATTTTAATTGTAATTTTCATGAAAAATTTCATGCCTACTGACCGTGATTCGCGGTATTCCCACAACTTGACTTGGTTTCAGTCAACCAGTCCCCCCCTAGCATGACTTTACGAACTAATTTTGTCAGCAAGTATACGTGCGAATTGATGGTTAGTAGAAATAAAAGGGTTCAGAGTCCTAATTTAAGGATATTACTAAGACAGTAATTCGTAATAGTTATCAAAAGATAACAGTTCTCCATTCTCAGTGAAATATACAGATATTTTGATTTGTCACTAAGCCAATCTCAAGCCCGAATAGCTTAGTGGTAATGTCTCTGACCGTAGCACTGGGGATAGCAGCTTTTCTTCAAGGTTTAAGATTTATGCCTTGCTGATGAGTGTCAAGAAGCATAAAACCTTGTCCCAAATAAGGCTTCTTGTCGATTGCCTCCACTCATCTAACATTAGTTTGGAGTGCACCGCGATGTTAAGTCACGCGGCCAGTGTAAACGTGACTGGTACAATTCAGGTCAGCATGAACACCAAGGATCAGATGTATGCTGTTGGTTACTCCCAGGTAGCTGATCGATATTATTGACTGAAAAATAATTGTTTGAGTAAAATTTAGCTACTTTAGCACAGTGCACGGCGATAAGCTCTAAAGGGCTGACCAGTGCACTTTATATGTAGATAATAGAGCTATGGTGTATCACTGTTGTCGTGTATTACTATTATTGTTCCCTTGGGTTCCTAGTGGAACATAGGGCTTCAACTGTATGCTTCCACTTGCTTCTGTCTTCTGCTGTTTTTTCACTCGCATACATGTTAATCCATACTGTTTCAACTCCTCTTCACACGATCTCCTCCATGTCACCCTTGGATGTCCCACTCGCCGCTTCCCTTTCAGGTTACACTCGAGCACTGGACTGACGCGCGATGTCACCCAGCGGCCTCCTCCTCAGTGAGTGTCCAATCCATCTCCACTTTCTCCTGCATATTTGTTGGGCGATTGGTTCTTGTTTTGTTTGTTCCTATAGTTTCTTGTTGGTGATTCTTTCCGGCCATCTGATCTTCAGTATAGAACGAAGACAAGTTGTTGATAAAGGTGTGCAACAGGCTGTTGGAAATATTCTTTGTGACCCACCAAGTTTTTGATCCGTATAGCAGAAGAACTGACTTGACGTTTGTATTGAAATTCCGAATTCTGTTGTTGATACTGAGTTGAGTGAGGAAGATTTCCAGATTGGTTTCAGATTGATGAATGTGTTTCTTGCCTTCCCAATTCTCGATTTGACATCCTCGTCCGTTCCTCCTGTAGTTGAAACAATGCTCCCTAGATAAGTGAATGAAGTAACCTCTTTTAAATCGCTCCCGTTGATGGTGATTTGCGGTGGATGTTGCTGCTGATATTGTTGTTGTTGGTTGGTTATTTTCATAACTTCCGTCTTGTCTATGTTCACCTGGAGTCCTGTCTTTGCTGCTTCTTCGACCAGGTTGTTGGTTTTCGCTTGTGAGTCTTCGATTTTGTGTGACATCAAACATAAATCATCCACGCGCGAAATCCAGGTCTTCTATGTTCTTCACGTCTGTCCAGGATATCCCGCGTGTCGTGTAGGTCTATGTTTAATGTTTATGTATTCACTATTATCTTTTCCACAATATCTGATCTATTTATTCCCTTTTGATGCTTTTTTTTTTCCAATTTTAGATTCACTTATCCAAGAACCTCGGTGGGAAGATGGCTCTGTGTGTGTTGAATGTTGCGTTAAATTTGGAATTACTAATAGAAAGCATCATTGGTTAGTCAGTGACTGTTTAAGCCTGTTTATTTTTTGTTTGAGTTTTGTATTTCTCGTTGTTTGATTGTATCAGACCAAAATGTTCGGCTTGCGTGTTGACATATCGGCTCCTATTACAGACACTTCGATGATAATTTTGTAACTGAAACAAGCAACCTATCGTTAAACAAGAGGCGGCTTATGTCGTCCAGAGTGTGGCTTAGTAGATTAGTGCTTCACGCTTTGCAATGAAGAGTACTGGGTACGAGTCCCAATGGGAACGTCATTACTCAACTTTGGATTTCAGGTGCATCCAGATGACGAGTTCAAAACTGGGGAAAACAGGCATCTTGGATCCCAACGCTTGTCACCATCCACCATGTAACTACTTCATATCTGACGGTTCTTGGTTTTTGTGCCAATTTCTGTTAGTTGCTTAATATTTGAATTTTGAAGTATTGGTTTTGTAGGGATTTTGTTTGATTGCATGGAGGATTTCATCATGAGCTGACATCAGTTAGAGAACCACTGGACAGCTGTTTCGTCCTAGTTTGGGACTCTTCATCAGTGTGCAGTATGCTTGGTCCTGGGTTCGAATCCCGGTGGGTGCGTACTGCGGAAGAGTCCCAAACTAGGACGAAACAGCTGTCCAGTACTCCTTGCAGGTTTTCCAGTGGTTCTCTAACTGATGTCAGCTCATGATGAAATCCTCCATGTAATATTTAAATGACGCTTGATTACTGTTTGTTTTAAGTTAAGCCACTGTATTAAAACATGATTTAATAACAGATGACTCGAAGTGGAAATCCAATGTACGAGTGCCGTTTCATCTGGTCAGGCTTGTTAGCTGTAGGTAGGTATCCGACTATTTTATACTTGCTAGAGGAAATCTCTGGATGAATGGTGCAACACTGCAGTAACCATAGATTCAGGTGACTCAGTGTAAGTTGTTGTAGCAACATTACAGTTTTTCACGTTTATAGCTTTCATCAGAAGAAGACAGACCACAGATTGGTGTTGCTTTGGATTGAGCACTTCTTACTCTTTTCCAACTTAGTGAGACGTCAGCTAACAACATTGCCAGACGTCTGTCTCTGTCTGTTTTCGACATAGAACTTTGCACATATGTGCGGCTGTTCAAGTCGACACACTCCATGTAGCACACAAAGCAAGAGAAGAAAGTAGAAGAAATGCATAATATAGACAGTAAACAGAGGTGTAAGATGGAGGAATAGTAATAACGAAGAACAAAACAGTTTCATTGGAAATCATAAGTCACAAGGAGTGGATGCATCTGCGATAGCCATTGAGAACGATTTTGAGCCATGTCTCCAATCGTTTCAAACCATTGGTTTTTACCGTCTCGAGGACCCCAACCAGGAAGTCTACACGTTCCTACGTGGCTTAAGCTAACTTTTGTGGATTTCATTGACTGGTGAGCCATGTTTTGGTTTGTCCGCCGCTAGCTCTTTTCCAGCTAACATCGCCCATTGTCGAGGAAGGCGATGACTAGGCATACATAACACATGTCCTAACCATCTCAGTCGATGTAATTTCACAGCCTCGTCGATTGATTTCCCCTCCTTACCTAGCACTCGACGCCTAACCTCAATATTGACAGACGTGGAGAGCGATGTCTCAGTAGCGTGCGTAATACGTGTCCTAACCATCTCGATCGATGTAGCTTCATAGTTTTATCGATTGACTTCCTCTCCTCATCCAGCACTCTACTCCTAGACTCACTATTACTAAGCATATTAAGCTGTCTAGTATGAGAATTTGAGTGGAGATGCCAATGGTCAAAGACTACTAGCCTCTTTGTATCTTCTACTTCCAACGGTCATTTGTCACAGACGTGAAAAAGGATGAGGCGAACTTCTGCCCAATATCACATCTACACCATATGTGACGCATGTTGGGAAACGCCAAAGGAACATTTTATATTCAAGCTGAGATTTCGTTCCATAAATAAGCGAAGTGTTCAACACTCCCTATCTTTAAACTAGGTGTCGATGTAGACCAACACCACTCCTGCAGCATAGTTTTACATTTGATAGAGTAGAGTCCCGCGCCAGACATAAGATTTTTACTCCAAGTGTTCAGAAGACTGCATTCTACGTGACTGTTTCCTGGTAACAAATCAATCCATAAGTCATCTAAATCGATAGGCATTAGTATTTATGTTTTTTTTCAATCTCAGAGACTATTTTTCGTATCACAGTAAGAATTTTTTTCGACTTCTGGTAAACAGATATAACGGAGCATTGGAATCCGTCGCACCATGCAATGGTCGGGTTCGATCCCCGGCCGACGCACTCCTTTACCTCGCTAAGCCAGAAATAACGCTGGTAAAAGAGGAAAGGTTGGGCATGAGGCTAGCAATCCCATCCTGTAAAAATACAAAATGCTCAGAAACTTCAAGCCGTAGCTTGAAGCCCTATGTTCCACTGGGAACGTGAAGAATTGGAATCCGTCAGATGTAGGCTATTCTAGTTTCAGTTTTTGAACTTTATATTCTTCATCATCACTGTTTGTCATGCTTATGTCAGTGTCCCATCACAATTTCTTATGCATCGTAGATGTAAAATAGAAATTACCCTGATAAACGACCTAGTATGACTGGGGTGGTGGATAGATTTTTGTCTTGTTCTCGAAATGCACTCATGTGGCCATGCGTGGCCATGGCCTCTGCCAGGTAAGTCCTATTTCACTGCCTTCACGCGGCAAGGGTGTTCTTCCCAAAAATGAAAGGACGATCATGAATATCTAAAGGGGGAAGGGCTGGAAAGCTCTAATTCCAAGTCTTATGGTGTACACATGGGTGGGCTCCAGAATCCGAAAGGATTGAATGGCGTATAAACCTGTTTTTTGGTCACTGTCATCCATGTGAACACAGCTTCTGACGCTGCGCCACTGCTTTGTTGGTCAGATTTTAAGTCGAAGTTTCGGAGGAAGGAATGTCTTTAGGCAGCTACATGCTTCGGTCTTGGGTGTCTGGGCAGTATCCCCACCCTCGCATAAATCTTGAGACAACAATTTCACTACAGACTATATGAGGCTCATCTCTCTTGGTGACCATATTTGTCCCAACTTTGTGTTTTTAATAATAAAAATTGAAATTCAGTTAACGTTTATGCTTTTTTTAACATTCTAACTTATTTTTTAAAAAAGAGTTTTACTAATTAGTTTATACATAGTTCTGTCTTTTCCGTTTTTGTTTTCAGTCGTCATTGTGGACGTTTATTATGCTCACAATGTTCAGCTTATGAAATCCCAATTGTTAAATATGAACTATCCAAGCCAGTTCGTGTCTGTGAAGTTTGCTTCAATTTTCTTAATAATCCATTCTAGAGTAGTAGTAGTCAGTCACATTGCTATATGACAATCTGAATGTATGAATGATGTATGTGTGATGAATGTTCCCCTCCCCCCACCTCCCCCCAAATATCGATCTTTTCCTATGTATTTATGGTATAATCTAAACATTGCTCTTGTTTACCAGTGAGGCTATGAATTATGTATCTTTAGTCGATCATCTGTGATTATGATGTATGTAGAGAAGCGCGTGTTTCGAAATGTTTCATTATTTATATATAAACTGTTAATAACTGTGATTTATACTCTTCCTTATGCATTATTTATTATTGCTAATTAATATATTATGATTATTACTCATATTATTGATTTCTTTATTTGGATTTATTTCTCTATTGATTTTTTTTCTACGTGTCACAATTTGCCTGATATTATTTCTTTGATTTTGCATTTTTTTTAATCCTTGAGTTTTACTCATTCTTTGCTTGTGATTTCAATGTTTAGAAATGATTCATTGGTTCACACTCCTCTATGTTTGTGTGTGTGTGCCTGATGCAGTGTGGGAGAGGAGGGAGGGTATCACTTTCCCTTGATTTTCTCTTTTTATATGCTTTTACCAAATTTCCATATTTGTATTAATAATTACTGCTCATGTTGTGTGGGCTTATTATTTATTGATTTTGATGTGGAACGAATAGGGAATAGATTATTGGTAGTGGTGACATATTGATCAATAATGTGACAAATAAAGTGATAATGTATTTAGTAGTAGTCTTATTATCCTTGACATTGTGACACTGTGTGTGTGTGTGTGTGTGTAGGTTAAGTGGTGTTTGGGAGAAACGAAAACTCGGGGAAATCCAGTTGGGCTGTAGGCTAGGAAGACGGTGTCTTGTCCATATATTATCTTCAACTTTTTGACAGATTTTGGAACACAGGCATACTTGCCGATGTCCAACACTTGGTACGTTACTTGACCTAATAGCGGTATTTGACACCATCGACTGTGGGGAGGTGCTGTGACAATGTTTGACTGGATAGAAAGTGTCGAGGAAGTTTATCGCACGAGCGACTTCGAAACTTGAGTTTTATAGTTCTCTTTGTCCTCTCCTATTATTTGTCGTAGGGGTAGTAGAATTTTCAATAAACACCTAGCAAAATCTCGATTGGTTGATCCGAATAAGATAAGAAATCTAGAGAATAGTTCAGCTACCGCAAGCACTACATGCAATTACACACAACTATACAATAGGATGGGATAGGATGACAGTTTTAAAATCTAATGTCACAGGGTATAGGGAGAGATTGATAACAGAAGCTTTGTTTATCGAATCAACTGCAAATACATGTAATAGGAATGATTCAACATCTATCCAGTTGGATATCTGGAAAATTCTACTACCCCTACGACAAATAGGAGAAAACAAAGAAGGCTATAAAACTCAAGTGTCAAAGTCGTGTGATCACAATTGATATGATTATGAACAAAAAATTTTGTTCGAAACCTTGTCATCCAGTAAATACTAATACTGTTTCACTGTGTTATACATCTAATAAACAAACTAATATGAGTAAGAGCTTATAGAGGGTTATCATTTGAAGTGATGACAACCAGTGGTGTCTGTCAGGAATGTCCATTTTTGTTTAATTTCATCACAGATGTAATATTGGATACAACTTTAACTGTCTTCAGTGATCTAGGGATTGACTTGTTACCGGGGAACAGTCTTGTTGACGTAGTGTATAAGGATGATTTTGTCCTTATGGGTGAAGAAGCTGACAAAATAAAGTCTTCTGTACACACCTTCAGCAGAAATTTTCGAATATTTAACATACGATTTGATCCTGTCAAGCGTAAGATAATACTACTACAGGACTAGACTTCACCAACTTCTAGCTTAAAGATAGGGAGTAAAGTGGTAGAGTGTATTGACCGCTACACTTATATTTGGTTGATCGGTGACGAAATCTCAGCATGGACAAGGCAAGGCTTGTGTGGCATTTGCATCTCTGGCGTATACGTGATATCTCACTGGCTATCGGTCAAAGGACTTGTCTACTGCCCATCAATTAGCTTTATTCCCCTTTATGTTTGTGAGACGTGGCCATTGAGAGTGGAAGATATGAAAAGGTTAGTTGTTTTTGACCACAGATGTTTACATTCTATATGTTAGGTGATATAATATGATGGGGGTATATTTAGTTTAGGCATAGGGTGGTGCTAGGTAAGGACGGAAAGTCAATCGACGATGTTCTGAAGCTGCATCAATTGAGATGACTAGGAGCCATCGCCTTCCTTATCGGGCAATGGCAGCTGACAGAAATTGGGTTGGAGAAGAGTTAGAGATGGTCAAACCAAGACCTGGCATCAATCCATGAAGCATTTTACCGTTGGCTTGATGAGTAGTAATCATCTCATCATATTGTCCTGTTTAGATTCAAATTTCCCTCAGAACAACATTGATTTAAACGATATTTTTCAAAGTAAACTGACGATTGTTAATTATGTCTCTCGTGAACTTACGCGATTCATACCATTGGGTCTGTTCACTTCTTTGTAGTTCGAAGCAGTTGCAGATGGGCTAGGTATTATTTCTTTATAGCTAAGAATCTAAATGTAATGGTTGAATTCGTCCCCGAATTGATATTCCTTCAAGACTGAGGTCTCAATAATATTCTCTGACGGTTGTATACATATTACTGGTTGATAAGAGTAATTGGAAACTATTCATGTCAAATGGTAGGGCTTGCTAGTCGAATTGGAGTGATCTGAACACCGGACAGCTATTTTACTCTTTTTTTGGCTAAGCTTACTGGAGATACACCTGCATTGATTCAGCTCCCCGAACCGAATCATTTCAATCCAACCTAATTTCGCTTAGTATTATAGGCTACTGGTAATACATAGAACCGAATTCGTCATTTGTAACCTACAGGGTGCAAGGTCAGAACTCAACACAGTTGCTCTATACATCGAAAATTAGTAGCAGTTAGAATTCACGGGGCATTCATGAATTGCATCACAGTAGCCTCGCTTCTTAACTTGGACGTCCTGCATGCATTCACTGGTTGGTTCATGGGTGAGTACTGTAGAAGAGTCCCAAAACTGGGACGAAACAGCTGTCAGTACTGTCTGGTGGTTTTAAATGGTTCACTAGCTGATGTCAGTTCATGGTCTAGATAGAAATCATAAAATTGTTGCAAACCAACATCTGAAAATCAACTCAGCTTAATTTGAAAATCAAAAAATTCATGTGAACAACATTCTAGCCATAAAATTCTTCAAATATTCTTTCTGAGTTATCTAGCGTTGAAACTGTTTAATCTTATGCCTAGAATGATCAAATCAATCCGTTTTGAGGTTATTTAGCCGTTAAAGTCCCATGTTTTCATCTCTAAGATGTCCATTGTAGTATTTAGAGCACCTAGAGTAGTAATATTTCATAGGAAGTATGTATCAGTGAATAGTTAGGGCTTCAGCACACCAAAACATGAACAGTGTTCAATAATTGAGTTGCATACTGCTAGTTTAGAATGCTCGCCAACCACGCATGTGGTCCGGGGTTCCATCCCCGGCCGACGCACTCCTTAACCTCGCTAAACCGGTAAAGAGGGAAGGTTGGGCATGAAGCTAGCAACCTCATCTCGTAAAAATAAACACCACTGCTCCTGAAACTTCAAAGCTCTAGCTTGAAGCCCTATGTTCCACTGGGAACGTAAAGGAAACATGGATGATATGATGAAACAATAGTGGGTACATTTTATCCTTCAATTCTCAAATGTGGTTATCCGATGTCAAGCGCAGGACGATTAGATAGGTCGAAATATAAAGTGTGTTTCGGTATCAATACTGCTGAGTGGTAATGCCTGCTTAACAGATTAAACATTCTTTACTAACAATCGGATGTAACACGACACAGTATACTAGTTGGCGTCGGTGATCGATTGCTCACCTTTAAGTTAACCAATCGACCTAAATAATGGAGGTTAACAGCTAATGTTTTGTGGTGATGATGATGTTGAAAGCTGTAGTTTAGCAGTTTGGGGGAATTAGTCGTTTATACACTAAATGGATATTATAATTGATTTAATTATTATTTTTGAGAATTTTTTGAGAATTCCAATTAACTAATGAGTTTGTTTTTTGATAATTACATTTAAGATAAATAAAGTTGGACTGTTGCTTTTGAAAAAAACAATTTTCTTTCTACATAATTTAATTGTCAACTAATTTTCTTTTTTTGTTTAAATTAAGTAAAATGATTTTGTTTACGAAAATGAGCGCGTAAGACATTTCAAATGGTAATCTTTGCTGCAAATTAACACTTAATATTTCATTAACTAATGAGATTAACTCATTGATGTTCAAAAAAAATTAAATTCTCCAAATTGAATGTTCATTAATACTGAATTAATTCTAGTTTTGTTTCATTTATTGAGCAAACATTGTCATTGAGATATTCTAGTTGTTGTGCAAAGCAAGATGAACGTTGCATATCGCCGCTAATTGTAGCGTCATAGTCCGTTGCTATGGCAGTTTAATTACAAGTTATATTTTTCTGTATTTTTAAATGAAATTCTGCATTAAAATTGTTTTTCTGACGAACATATTATCAGTGGCATTATTCTGTTGAACTGCGTCACATTTGCTGCACTTTTATCAGCATTTTCCTGAAATCATGCTGATATGTTTTGGTTTTTTTGTTGAACCATCCTAACACCCACCAGATAAAGCAGGTGGTGCCACTTCAAAAAAGGAATATACCATAAAATCGCCTATTAATGTTGCTTCCTAAATTAACAGCTTTAGGGTTGATGTAATTCCATATTAGTTTGTTTATTAGAGCAGAGCACAAAAACTAGGTAGTACCAAGGAAAATCTAAGACAGGAAGTGATGCATATAAGAGAAGCCTTGAAACTTAATAATTACCCTGATAAATTAGTCAGGAAATATGTAGGGAAATGTAAAAATAAAATAAGTAATGATAATAATAATAATATTAATGACTACATGCATGTCAAATATGAGCAAGACAACACCAACAATAAGGAATCTAAATCATCAGTAGTAATTCCATACAAGGAAGGAACCTCGGAAACCTTATTCAGAATTTTTAACAAGGCAGGAACAAAAGTGGCATTCAAACCTACAAACTCAATTAGAAACAAGCTTTGTCGGTTAAGGGATCCTGTGGAGCCTAAAACAAAACAATTTAGTTTATCTAATACCCTGCCTGCAATGATTGTCAGGTCAAATACATAGGTCAAACTAGTAGAACAGGGGCAGTCAGACTAGCTGAACATAAAAACCTAACGACATCTAGATTGGTTGACCCGAATGAGATAAGAAATCTAGAGAATAGTTCAGCTATCGCAGCACTACATGCAGTTACACACAACTATACAATAGGATGGGATAGGATGACAGTTTTAAAATCTAATGTCACAGGGTGGAGGGAGAGACTGATAACGGAAGCTTTGTTTATCGAATCAACTGCAAATACATGTAATAGGAATGATTCAACACCTGTCCAGTCGGATATCTGGAAAATTCTACTACCCCTACGATGACAAATATGAGAGAACAAAGAAAACTATAAAACTAAAGTTTCGAAGTCGTGTGATTATAGTTGATGTTATGATTATGAACAATAAATTGTGTTCGAAACCTCGTCATCCAGTAAATAATGCTGTTTCACTGACTGTGTGATACATCTAATAAACAAACTAATATGGAGTTACTTACTACCACAGTGCCCAAGTTTTACACATATATTAATAAGGGTTGATGTAAGCCTAAGTTGGTTCAGCTTCTTTCAGTGAGTTGCATTATCTATATAGACTGTCCTCCTCATTCTGGTAGGAAACTCAATTCATTACCCTGAAATATATTTATCGCCTTGTTTCAGTTCGCTTGCGTTAGCTTCAGTACGTCTAACTGTGTCTAGTTTGTAAAGTTTGAGAATGTAGTTTTATGCCACTACAACTACTTGGTTTCTTGTCGCTGTAGTCTAATGCTTAAAACAGTGTGTTATGGCCGCGTAAATCCAAGTTTATATCCTAACTGCGATATCCTGTAGGCGTCATCGGTTCAGTGGCAGAATGCTAATCATTCATGCACGTTCGATTCCCAGACGCCGCACTCCTAAACTTCGCTTTGCCAGAGGTAAGTACCAAAAACAGGAAGGTTAAAACCTCGTTAAAACAACTTTAGTGTTACTTGAAATTCAAAGCTTGGCGCTCTGTGTCTATTTCGCAGCACGTAAATAAAACATGACCACCTAGAAAAGTATCTTACAAGTATTGGTTTTGTAGGGATTTTGTTTGATTGCATGGAGAATTTCATCATGAGCTGACATCAGTCACAGTTACGAAACAGCTGTCCAGTACTCCCAGGTTTTCCAGTTGTTCTCTAGCTGATGTCAGCTCATGATGAAATCCTCCATGCAATCAAAAGTATTTTGATTTTCCTAATGTGACTCATCAAGCACTACTTTCATCCGACTTTTAATTATAATGTGATTCCAAAAACAGATTTCCGCCTCATCTACGTTTTTCTCCCTTGCTTTCATTGTCAGCTGAATAGATTTTATAAGGACTGGTTATTAAGGATAATTTTTCTAAAGTTTGTCTATCTAAGTGATAATCGAATTTTGCTTTGTAGCGTTTTGTTGGATTTTACGGTAGGGTTTCATCATGCGATGGCAATACTCCGCCATATCATGAAGTGGCAGAGGTTGGAAACCATGGATCATTGGATCGGCGGGTCCCAGTGGCTTAATGGTCTGCCAGCTCTCCCTGTTACCAGAAGGTCCTGAGTTCGAACCCTGTGAAGAGTCCCAAATTAGGACAAAACAGTTGTCCAGTACTCCCAGGTTTTCCAGTGGTTCTCTAACTTATATCAGTTCATGATGAAATCGTGAAACCAATAAAATCCCTGCAAACCAACAACTGAACTTAGAGAACTTTTGAAATCCAGGAAATAATTGATAGTCATTTCATTGCAGTCTGGGAGTTTAAATCTGTGCGAACTAATGACTACCACATGTATTGGACCTTGGACATCTGGGTCACGGAGAGAACCCGTTGACCTCAAAGCCACTGGATTGGAATCCAGTAGCATGTGAATTCTAGTTTCTGTCGGTTGATCGTATGGTGCCGACATTAGCCAGTATCACTGAAGAGTATTCATCACTACACTTGGCTTGATGGACCTCATTAATTATGACTTCTCATTGGAATTCCAGAAAGTCTCTCCGGCAGTTAGTGAATCATTTAGCCTAATCATATTCCTACAAACCAACACTTGAAAAGAATTTGAACAAAGCAAGAACTACAGTTTTTGCAGAATTAAGTGGTACCACACATGTATGGCCTTCCGAAGATACACAAAAACAAGTCCCCCTGAGACCTTTACTTTCGATGAGCAACTCGCCCCAAAATAAGGTGGCTTGCGGAGAAGTTGGAACCTATTCGTCAATGGCTAGCCGTGCACACTATGAAAGACTCATTTCATTTCTCTGAAAGTGTGAACCACATGAACATTTTAAATAAGTTCATATTGTCATTTGATGCAACCTCCTTGTTCACAATAATTCCAATCAACGAAACTATTGAGATCATTTGTCAGCAGTCTGATCTTTTCCCACTCCGAGTCGGAATTCAAACGCTTACTGCTTATGTATACCATGTATGTGCGACTCCAATTTGACAACACTCTTTACCGCCCAATAGATGGTGTAGCTATGGGCAGTCCACTTAGCCCTGTTCTAGCAGATATATTCATGTCCAACCTTGAAATAACAAAGTTGAAGCATGCAAGCGACGAGAAAACTTCCTACTGTCGATATGTTGATGACACATAGTGTGCAACGATGAAAGTCATGCTTCACACTTACTCAGATTATTCAATGATGCACACACCAATATTCAGTTTACTATGGAACATGAAAGTGACGGAAAGTTCTACTTTCTCGACATTGCCATGCAACGCCTAGATGACGGTAGTCTTCAGAAGTCAATTTATCGAAAGTCTACGCCGTCTCTTGCGTAGACTTGCATATGCGAAACTAGCCCTCTGTATCCGTGCTGAGATTTCGTCAGAGATCAACCCGTTGGCGGCTGATGTACTTCCCAAATAAGTGAAGCGGTCAACATGCTCTAGGTGGGGATGGTCAGGTCGAAAATCGGACATCCATCCATGATGACTTAGACTGCTGGTTTCAGCCACGAAGGCAGTTGTACACTGCGTGACTGGGGTCCCTGAGACACTAGAAAGCAACAGCTTGAGACTGTTATTGACATGGATCGAAATCGTTGTCAGTGGTGTAGAACTCCAAGATCTATTTTATCCTTGTTATTCTTCATATACTTATTCTTTCTTCCGTACATTTTCATTGTAGTTTCCTTGAATTTCTTTTTGTCTTAGCCTTTCTGTGTGGTTATATGAATTATGACCAATTGAACTTCCACACTTTGGTGCTGATACTTTGAAGTCTAAAGTTATTGTACATTGCTTAGATAACCGGTTACTGATTATTTCTTTTCCCGCTCTTATTTCTTCCATTTTTAATTTGATTCGTTTTGATAAATAGATTAATTCGTATTTATGATTTAAATTCATACTCGACAGTTTGGCAGATTACAGGTGATTGGATATTTTCTGGTGATTTTCGTTGGCCATTTTGTTAATTTCTGTTTTAAAAACTGTAATACTTCCCAATAGAAGTATTTGGGTCAAATCACTCGGAAATGTACTTATACTGTTACGAATAATTCTTATATTATTCCCATAGGTTGCCAGGGGAACTCAGAGTGTCAGCAGCGCAACATCATTTCACTCTCTCCTATGCGGTCTGTTCTAGCTGGTCCACACGATTTGCATCTCACCCCCGGACGCCTCCAGGATCTGCCTGGATCTGCCAACAGTCTTCACACAGAGTATGTCCGATCCATCTTTGAAATACGATTTATGATTATTTCAAGAATAACAGTTTTTAAAAATAATATAAAGTCGGCAAAACTGTAGGGAAATATTTCACCGCATCAGAAATTCTTCATTATCACTCGTTCACTCCGATCGACCACTTCGTGCGGCATTAAATTTAAAAAGTAGGTTTATTATTATTATTGTTTCCTTTAATTCCTACAGGAACATAGGGCTTCAACCGCATGTCTCCATTGAGTTCGGTTCTTTGCCAACGTTTTCATCTGGCTCCAAGTCTGCCCACACGTTTTCATCTCCTCTTCACATCACCTCCTCCAAGTCACCCTTGCACTGACGACCAACTCGCCGCTTCCCTTTCGGGTTCCAAGTGATGGCTTGGCGTGGGATGTCACTCGATGGTTTTCTCAGACTATAGCCAATTCACCTCCATTTCTTTCCTGCTTATTTGTTGCACGATTGGTTCCTGCTAGGTTGGTTCGATCATTGCCAGAGATCTCTGTTTCTGATCTTTTCTGCCCGGCCATCTGATCTTGAGTACTGAGCGAAGACAACTGTTAATGAAGGTCTGTAGTTTGTTTGAGATGCTCTTTATGACGCGCAGTGCAAGTCTGTGATCCGCATAGTACGTAGCACTGACTTCACATTTGAGTTGAAAATCCGGACCTTCCTGTGGCATTAAATTTAAAAAGTAGGTTTGAAATCACGTATTTTTGAAGATAACAGAAAATTCTCTGGATAGAATGTGGCATTTAGCGTTATCAATAAACCGATAGGATTACAGTATGTAGACAGTGGCATCATTCTAGGAAATTTATACTTCGTTGTTGATGATTTGTTTGACATACTGAAACTACAGGCGGCATGGATGCGAATGTCAAAGCCAAGATCGGAAAAGGAAGACAGGTCCTTATCACTCTAAAATCATTTTGAAGGTCTACAGTACTTAGAACCACAAACAGGATCCAGATTTTCATTACTAATGTCAAGTCACTTCTTCTATGTGGTTTGGAAATTTGGCGCTTTCCCAAAGGCATTTCCAACAGATATCCGTCCATAAAAGATAAGCAATAGGGAACTGCAGTAACGGACCCGCAAAGAACCAAGCGTCCAACATATATGCAGGAAGAAATAGAGGTAAATTGGACATATGCTATGGAGAGCGTTGAATAACGTCAGACACTCGAGTAAGACTCAAATGAGAAGGTACAAGTTAGGTGTATTTCAATGGGCGACATGCAGGAGATCGTCTGAGAAGGAAATGAAACCTTGTGAGCAATCGTAGAGCCGGCTAAAAAAGACAGCAGAGGACAGTGAAGTGATGCGCCGCTGAAGATCTATGCTCCACTCGAAACCCAAGGGAACAATATTAGTATAGTGATGTATCTAATTGAATTTTAGATTTTCCCGTCGATTGATTGGACCGAAGTGCTCAGTCTCAGGTTGACATGTCGGTTTCTTGTACAGATGCTTCGACGATGTCTGGGCATTTAATAAGTATTTAATTGGTGGATGGTGATTAGCAGTGGAATCCAGGATGCGCATTTCTTCCTATTTGGGACTTGTCATTTGGATGTACCTGCATTTCTCAGTGGGTGATGATATTCCCACCAAGGCTCGAACCCAGTGCCTGTAGTTTCAAACGCCAAAGCATTATCCACTAGACCACTTGGGCCACGAGAGCCACCTCTTGTGGAATGGGTCACAAGAAGCCGACATGTCAACTTGAGATCGAGCACTTCGGTCCAATCAATCGACGGGAAAATCTAAAATTCAATTAAATAATTAATATGACCCGTTGCACAAGAGGTGGCTCTCGTGGCCCAAGTGGTCTAATGGATATCGCTTTAGCGTTCGAAACTGTAGGCACTGGGTTTGAGCCTCGGTGGGAATATCATCACTCACTGAGAAATGCAGGTACATCCAGAAGACGAGTCCCAAATAGGACGAAATGCACATTGTCCTGGATTCCACTGCTAGTCACTATCCACCAATGTATTGATGTATCTGTTTATATATGTTGACGGGCTTCAAATAAGATTCCACTGAAGCCACGTAAGAACAAGCAGATTCGTACATAATGTTTTTAGGTATAAGAATACAGGGGACTCTCTTATTTTTGAACTCAGTTACTTGGAACAGATTTTTCATTTGATAGGTAATGAACCATACCCAATCGTTGCCCATACTAAAGTAGGTGGTGGCGGATTCGAAGCATAGACTCCTTGGTTGGAAGTTTGTGTGCTTAAGCCAATATGTCACATCTTCACAAACAATACTCTAACCAATAGGTTTTGTCATAGAGTTAATTAAATGCAGTTAAATGTCTGCTTCGTCATAAAGTGATAAAATGCTGAAAACATGTTTAGTGGAAGTGCAGAATTTGGCCAATCAGTAAAACCAATGTCGTTTTGTTTTTTCATTCACTGGGAAATACAAAAACATTTATAATAATGGGTATTATAAATCTAGGTAAATTCCTATGTCCCAGATCTATTAGTTTATTCTTTATAACTGACCTCACAACCATTCATTACACGATATTTCGTAAAACAAGTTATTTTCAATTGATCCAAGATGCCCATTATAAATTTAAAAAAGCTGACCAGTGAACAAAGAATATTCTTTTCGATAACTTCCTCATCAGCTTCTGCCGTTATATTATATCCATAATAATGAAAAAACGATTGCATGGTGGATTTCATCATGAACTGACATCATTTAGAGAACCACTAGAAAATCTGGGAGTAATGGACAGCTGTTTCGTCAGCTTAGTTTGGGACTCTTCATCAGTACGCACCCACCGCTAGAGTTCGAACCCAAGGCCTTCTGGTTACAAGGCGAGCTCGTAGACCATTGAGCCACCACTGAGAAACCAAACAAAATCCCTACAAAACCAATACTTGAAAGTTAATCTGATGCTCACTAGTGACTGACCCTATTCAGGCAGTTAACCTAGGGTTCAAGTGGAAAGCCATGACCAGTAGGGTACAGCAGGTTGAAGATGAGGCAGTAACTCATCGAAGAAGGCATTGCAAAATGGTCGCGTTATGTCGTGAATAGGCAGAAGTTATAATTCATGCACTGGCCACAGGATCGAGTCACAGTGACTCAATGGTCTACGAGCTCGCTTTGTAACCAGAAGGTCCCGGGTTCGGACCCTGGCAGTGGATGCGTACTGATGAAGAGTCCCAAACTAGGACGAAATAGCTATCCAGTACTCCCAGGTGTTCCAGTGGTTCTCTAACTGATGTCAGCTCATGATGCAATCCTCCATGCAATCAAAACAAAATCCCTAAAAAACCAATAACTGAAAAAATGTTTGTTATTGACAACATTAGTGGTTTTTAAAAAGAGAGTAACATCGAATCATTTAGATCAGAAGTGCAAAAGTTATTTGCAATTAGATTGTTAGCAGATTATAGATTATGTTACTTTTCCTAATTGTATTTATCGATCAGTTCCTTAAACCGACAAGTTTGTCTCTGAATGAGTTGTTCATTGAATCCGTCGAAAACACGTTCCATGTCTATACTTAGTCGGTGGAATATTGTAATAAAAAAACAGGGAAGAGTAAGGATGGTTAAAGGAAGCTATGAAGTGGTGTGAGTACATTGATATGACTATGGGCTATAAACTTCATTCGAAAAGCCATCCAGTTATTAATACTGTAACCCTGTTTGTTATATCAGATAAAATTATCTAATATGGAAGAAGATTTACTTGACAATAAGTAGTCACAAGAATGTTGATATTAGGTGGTTGGAGGCAATCGGCAGGAAACCTTGGACTTAGGTTTCATGCTACTTGGCACTCACCAGTCAACAAGGCGTATCTGCAACCGTGAAGGAACTCATGTCCCTTCTGAGGTTCGAACCCGCGTCACCCAATGCTGCAGTCAGAGACGTTACCACTGAGTTATTCCTGCTGATTGCCTCCAACCATGTGATATCAAGAATTCAAAGGGAACCGTGATGGCGAACCACCTAGAATGCTGGCCACATTTCAAACTCGACTGATAGATTTCAGTCTGCACCAAAGATAGGAATAGACACACACTACACTAGTCACTCACTGACTGGTGTTCAGTCAAAGTCACAAGAGTATTTGTTTCCACGTGTATGCGATTAATCATAAGCATTTATAACGCCAAGTTAGGTGAATCGATTCTACTCACCAGATTCGTTTCTCTACAGAACCAGAACAACGTGACCATCTCTAGTATAGATTAAAACGTTTGCCTTACTTGCTTGCATTTCCCAATTGTGTTGAGATAATTTATTCTATTTTTGTCTGCTTGTATATGTATGTGGATGCGCGTTTCTCCTTGCGTTTTTCCTCGTATATAATAAAACCACTGAAGGATGTAATGATTTGACTTCAAACTCTGTGTATAATTTTAGAACGAAAGTCGCGTATTTTTCACGCCTGATTTCGGTTATCAGAATAGGGGATTTAAAAAAAATATCAAAGTTTTTTCTTCTCGTGAATTCGCTTTACAATGATGAATCGGGATTATAAAGGAGTTATAGTGAAAATTCCTTTCTTCCCTTTGATTGGTTATGCAGTCAGTATTTCTGTCACCTTAGTAGAATTTATCACCATTTATTATTATCCCTATCCATTCCTTATGTTTCTAGTGGAACATAAAGCCTAGGCGGAACGCCTCTGTACTGAGTGTGATCCCGTCATCACTTTCACATGCTTCCAAGATCTCCTATAGGTCCTAATTTCCTCCTCACATGATTTTATCGATGTTACCCTTTGCCATCCAACCAGTCGCTTCCCATTTGGGTTCCATTCGAGGGTGTGGCGTGTGATGTTACTCAACTGTTCTCACAGCGTATGCCCAATCGAACTGCATTCCCTTCAGCATATTTATTGATTAATAAGTCCTTGGCCTGTTCGCAGCGCTGTCAGAGTTCCTTGTTGTTTACCCTTTCTGGTCAACTATCCGATATTCAGTACCACCTGAAGGCAGCTGTTGGAAATGCTTCTAATGAGATGTAAGATCTCAGGACCACATATAGGCATTGAGACTATTGTTAAATTTCAAATGTTGTTCCTTGTTCTGAGTCCTGTGAATCTACACACCTATTTCAGAGCAATCAATGTCTGTCTTGCTTTGTCTATTACTGGATACATACTTTGTCGTAGTTTTTGACTCTCCAGGATTATGGACGCACGAGCCTCCTCCACCCTGAAGGGTTGAAATTATCAACTTCTCTTGAATTCACGGTTCTGTGAATTCAAACTTCTACGCATTTGTGATATGCATCTCCATTGCCAGTTACTGTTAGTGGCGATTGTCTTTTGCCGCTGTCACTAACTGTCACAGGAACTCCAGAGAGGTCATTAATACATTTCTGTCTTTTATGATACCTATCTTAACTTGAATTTCTTTTAATTTTAGTTGACCTCTAATCAATCCTTTCAATTTTGTTATTATTATTATTTCCTTTAATTCCTAGAGGAACATAGGGCTTCAGCCACACGTCTCCATTGCGTTCGGTTCTCTGCCAACGTTTTCATCTGGCTCCACGTCTGCCCACATGCTTTCATCTCCTCTTCACATGACCTCCTCCTCCATGTCACCCTCACACTGACGACCAACTCTCCGCTTCCCATTCGCGTTCCACTAGCGATGGCCTGGTGTGTGATGTCACTTGATGGTTTGATTTCTCAGAGTATGGCCAATCCACCTCCATTTCTTCCTGCATATTTGTTGCACAGTCGGTTCCTGCTGGGTTGGTTTGCTCATTGCCAGAGATCCCTGTTGCTGATCTTTTCTGACCGGCCATCTGATCTTGAGTATTGTTAGCGAAGACAGCTGTTGATGAAGGTCTGTAGTTTGTTTGAAGTGCCTTTCGTGACGCAAGTACAAGTCTCTGATCCGTATAGTAGCACTGACTTCACATTGGAGTTGAAAATCCGGATCTTATTTTTCATGCTGAGTGCTGTTGACCTCCACACAGACTTGAGAGTAATAAAAGCTTGCCTTGCTTTCCCGATCCTCGCTTTGATATCCCCATCAGTTCCGTCCGCCTGTAGTTGAAACGATGCTTCCCAGGTAGGTAGGTTACTTCTTTCGGATTTCTCCCATTCATCTGGCTGATTGTTGTTTGTTGTCTGCTGTTGTTGCTGTCGCTGTTGGCCAGGAATCTTCATCACCTACTTCTGTTTTCTCTATGTTCACCTGAAGTCCTATCTTCTCTGGATGCTTCTTCTGCCAACTTGTTGCTTTTCACTTGCATATCTTCCAGTTTGTGAGAAATCAGACAAATATCATCATAGGCGAAGTCGAGATCCTCCAAGTTTTTTGTGTGGGTCCATTTTATGCCTGTTTTCAATTTTGTTACGTCACCCAATTTACTTACTTGATTTTACTTTATTTTCTGCCCGATTGATGCTTTCTGTGTTAGGTAATTGTTATCTAAAACCCACCATTTTAAATAACACACCTTTCTACAGCTTGAGAATGATGTCTCTGAACGCCTCTTCTTCTAGTAAATGACTTAATGCGGACTTTTAAGCTACTTTTATGCTTCTGGTTTATAAATGACGTTCCGTTTTAGTCAAGTGGTGATAAAAGGTCTAAATTGAAAATAATCGGATACTTACTAACGGTCAGCTGTAATATAAGTATAATACTTGGGCACTGTGGTAGAGTATAACTCCATTATAGATAAGATTTTATTTTGATAAATCACACAGTGGTGTTATACAGTAATATTAACTGATGATGAAGCGTTGGTATCAAATAACTTCCCTATAAAATTCATTAGGAAGATCAGAAAAGGGCAAAAGTAAAATAAAAATAATTGTGAAACTAGTAATGATAACATAAATAAGAAAATAAGGAGGGGACATCTGAGACCCCACGTAGGATTATGAATAAAGCAGGAATTAGAGTGGCATTCAAACCTACAAACTCACTCAGAGACAAGCACTGTAGGCTAAAGGACCCGGTAGACCCAGTTAAACAAAATAATATAATTTACAAAATACCCTGCAATGACTGTGAGTGAGGTCAACTATATAGGTCAAACTAGTAGGTCGGGGGTAATCAGATTGTCGGAACATAAGAATTAAGTGGCTAAGGTAAGAATGGTTGAACCCACTAGCGAAGATAAGTAATTTAGAAAAAAGCTTAGCAATTGCATTGCATGCATTAACACACAACCACACAATAGGATGGGGGGAGAGGGTTAAAATTCTAAGAAGTAATCTATGTAGGTGGAGAAAGAGAGGTTGATTACTGAATCCTGCCTGGTTCATTGAGTCTACACCCAACACAACACATGCAACAGAAATGACTCAATGCAAATACCAGAGATACAGAAGATATTATTACCACCAGTCAAATCAGAGGAGGATAATAAATAATCTTGAAATTCTATTTCAATTCACGTACATCATAACATTCTAACAAATTACTTATTTTAACTATGAAAACACTCGTTATATTTCCCATCTGATTGTAATTGATCAACAACACTCATATTATTATTGTTTCTGAATGTACATTATCCCATATTGGTTTTTATTCAAATGTCTAATCATCAATTCCACTCATGTATATAAATGAAGGAAAAAGTTGTGTGAGTGACTTGATATGATTATGAGTGGCAATAATTTGTGCTCGAAACGTGGTCATCAGTTAATATTACTGTATAACAGACACTGTGTGATTTATCAAAATAAAATCATATCCATAAAGGGGTCAGCTGTAATCCTGATATTTCTTGATTGTCCGTTTTTTTATTATTGATTGTCAAGTGTCCTTGAATTCACTTGAGTAGTGAACCAATGAAAAGCGAAAATCAGCTTTTTATTCTCTGAATATAAAACACCATAAAAAGAGACAGGAAGTAGTTTTATGTGACAACCTTTCTACTGATAAAAATGATTTGTGCAATAATGTGAGACGAAATAGGGATAATAACAATAATAATAGGAATGATAATAAAGTACCTCGCTCACGAAATTTCACGCTTCATGCTTTAAAATTGGGTTTATATTTGTTATCCGCTGGATATTTTTTACAAACTTTCAGCAAAATCACTTATTACAGTAATGTAACTGAGTACTGTTGTGTCTACCGCTGATGATGTAATAATACCGATCGAATCGTGCGTTTGATACTGAAAAGCAAAGTGACAACTCGACTTTAGGCCAAGTAGTGTTTACTAGTCTCGTCTAAGCCGACGAAAAATGAAGAAAGAAGACAAACTGGTTCGTGCCGTTGAGAACTATTCGAAAGTTAAGCCAACAAATGAGCAGACTGGGTGTGAGGAGAAGCACTCGCCGATGACACTGACTGACACTTGCTCCATATGTATCGCAAATTGACACAAGTTAGAACTGACTGGCCATTGAATTCCGTTCAAGCGACTGGATGATTAGTGAACCGGACTCATAATCCGGAGATCCTTGATTAGAGATCCCTTAGTGAGGTCACAGGTGTGTACTGCTAAATGGCCTCAAACTAGGACTAAAGGTGGGTGCCCAGTACTTCCCAGTTTTTCAGTGGTTGCCTGACTGAAGTCAGTTTGTCGTCACAATTTAGAGGGATTTATTTATTTCATACATTTATTCCCCTTAATGAATTTGAATAAAGCAAGAACAACAGCTTTTGCAGAATAAAATGGTACTATCATTTGTTTCGTTGGCTTCTCATCAGCTGCTTACAGGCCAAAGTCATTATTAAATATATCTACAAAAACAATTTTAACATACTTGCACAGAGTTCATTTTTAAACAAAAATCAATCAATAAATATATGCATACAGTAATTATATATAATATTAAACACAATCCGACAACAATAATTATCATACACAATGGAAACTTTCGACATTACGCATTCAGATGAAAGAGATGAAAATATCCAGTTACCAGGGCAAGGAAAGACTGATAACTGTTTCTTTCTGAACGCACAAATCAGGTTTCAGGCGCTTGATGGAGATGGCTTCAGCAAACTTGAGGAGAATTGAGCTCTTTTGCCTATTGATAATTTTGAACGACTTTTCGACGTCCACCTCATGATTCCTGTCAAGGAGATGCCTGGCGATGGCACTGTTTAAAGCATTTGTTCCCTTTAGACATAGGCTTTTTGGTACATGTTCAGAAAATCGTAGATGTGCCCTTCTTCTTTCTGTTCTTCCAATGTAACTGCTCCCGCAGATACATGTAAATTTGTATATACAGTTGAAGTTAACATGAGAAGGATATCCATCGACTTTTGATTGCACTGAAGAGCAAGTTGTGAAATAGATTGGCACGAGCTTACCTGGAGGATAGGCTCTGGCTAGTGACGTACTCAATCTTCTATTGACCATTACTGCAATATCTTCGCCTTTATTATAAAGTTAAATGTAGATTGGCTTTTTACCCACTGCGATTTCTGTAACATTTCTAACTTCAGATCTTCCATACTTGCTGATGAACCTTTGAGGGTACCTATTGCTCTTCTATATCTTTTCTCAAATCACAAATTCTTCCTCTAATTTCTCTATAGAGCATAATCTCCTAGCTCTATAGTATACAGTCTTCACCAGTCAACGTTCAAAGCTATTTGGAAAAAACTGTTAAAATGTAAGTATTGTCCTTTCCAAGTAGGCTTTCTGTAAATTAATTGATTTAATTAGTTGAGTGAGTTCGGGCTCCTGGGTTGTCTAATCTCATAATGAATATTCTTCCTCGGCCCAATGAATTAATTCTTCCTATCTGGTTTCAGCCTGCCTAGGTCTGTTCGAGATGGCGTGGGCCTGGTAAAGCTGGTTTTAACCAGTTTTAACTGGTTTGGGATGATTCCTAGCAAGTACCTTAGAAAAACATACGCTTTTCTAGCACAAAATATAATTGCTTACGGCAAAGAAGCCAAGTTAGGTTAGTTCTTCTCAATGTCTTTAAAAATGATGGATAACATAATTTTATCCTCAGATGGTTTACTGCTATTTGTAAATAATGTCCTTCAGAATATTCAAGTGGTGATCATCAGGTAGTATAGTCATTGACTTGTATAACGTAATAATAGTTTGGAAAATCCCTTCTGGAATTATTACCATTCGTTTTTGTTCTATATTGACAATGTGTTGTCTCACGATGTGATTTTGTTTGGGTAAATGAAGATCATTTCGATGTGGTTGTGTTCTCTGAGCTGGATAGTTAATTTGTGAAGCTTTCATCGCCCCACTAGGTGACATCTTCAGCGCATACTTCAATGTGAAGTTAGCTTTTAGATTTCTCCATGAATTTATTAGTCATCTCTCCTGGCGGGTGACCTTGGATGTGATTGTTTGTTTTTGTGTATTTTCACACTTTCTAGGCTACTTGTATTGGAACTGATTGTTCCTTTGACTTGAACTTTGAGCCTTTGTGTGTGAGGTTTCTTTCTAATCGGTTGATAAATTTTGTCTATCTCGATGTGTCTATTGATTGATGATTCACTGGAATACCAGGCTTCCAAAAATTTTCTAGCATACCTGTTGTTTCCCCTGTCTAATATTTGAACGTTGTCCCAGTCGAATTGATGTCCGTGGTTGTCTGTATGTAGTGATATAAGGGAGTGGATATCATGTCTTTTGACAGCTACCTTATGTTCGTGGATACGAACCAACCAAAAGACTCAACAGCGAAAGAAGATAAAACCAACGTCATCTAAAAAATAGATTGTATCAACTGCTAAAAATACTACATTTGTCAAAGTGGACGTCCTCTTCGTCTTCGTATCCACGAACGTAAGCTAGCCGTCAAAAGATATGATATCCACTCCCTCATATCACTACATAGAGATAACCACGGACATCAGGTCGACTGGGACAATGTTCAAATATTAGGTAAGGAAAATACCAGGAATGCTAGAGAATTTTTAGAAGGCTGCCTGGTATTCCAGTGAATTGTCAATCAATAGACACATCGAGATGGACAAAATTTATCAACCGATAAGAAGGAAATCTCACACACAAAGGGTCAAACTTCAATTCAAGGAAACAATCAATTCCAAAACAAGTAGCCTAGAGGATGTGAAAACACACAAAAATAGCCAACTGCATTCAAGGTCACCAAGATGGATGACTAATAAACTCGTGGAGAAATCTAAAAGCTCACTTCAATAAATTGAAGTATGCGCTGAAGATGTCGCCTAGTGGGGCGACGAAAGCTTCGCAAATTAACGATCCAGCTCAGACAACACAACCACATCAAAATCATCCACCTGAGCTACAAATCTTTTCTATCATATCCAAATGAAGATCATACTGACATTGGACTGTCTGTGGGAAGCGTTGATGTGGACAGAGTTTTTAATCCCACCTTGTTGGGAATATTTGATTTTGATTTTAAGGTACTTATTACAGTTGGTTTTTGCTTAAATAATTTTCTACAGTACTTGTTTTGTACTTAGAATGCCACCCTGTCTGCATGGGTTCCCAACGGCGATGTTGAGCTGGTTTTGAGTTTTTGATGTTATTATTATTGTTGAATTGAACCACATCGATCTAACCATGAATAATCGTCTTTTTGCTGTCTTTGGAGTGTTTTGTGACCGTGCATCTTTCAAAATAGTTTCAGAAAGCTATAGAATAGGACGCTTACATTGGTTTCCTGCGTTTAGACCACAACGAGGCGGTTTTGGTTGTTACAATCTGTAAAAATTTCCTACTGGTTAGTCAAGTTAGCTGGCTTTACTGGATAGACATCTTGCGTACTGATTAGATACATTGATTGGTTACTATAGCAACTAACATTCTATGTCTGTGCTGACTGAATACCTCTATCAATCAAGTGTCCAATATAGTCACCATCGTGGTGTAGTAGAAGAACTAATTTGAAAATCCCTTCAAGAACAATCGATTTATTTGAATATTTCAATTGATTTTGTAATTGCCACTCATCATCGTTTCAGTATTTACCATTATTCTTTTGACTTCATCCTTATTATTTGGTTGATCTTTATTTCTAATGCTTAACCTATCTTTTGTGTCTTTTCTCTTTTGAGCCCGAATAGCTCAGTGATAACGTCACTGACTGCGGCATTGAGTGACGCGGGTTCGAAGCTCAGAAGAGAGATGAGTTCGTTCACCGTTGCAGATACGCCTTGCTGACTGGTGAGTGCCAACTGACACGAAACATAGGTCTTGGTAGAATGCTGGACAACCATGCTGGTGGTTCGGGGTCCGATCCTTGGCCGACAGCCTCCTTTACCTCCCTAAGCCAGTAATAAGACTGGTGAAGAGGAAAGGTTGGGCATGAAGCTAGCAACCCCATCCCGTAAAAATAAATACCACTGCTACCGAAACTTCAAGCCTGCAGCTTGGAGCCCTATGTTCCACTGGGAACGTAAGGGAATAAAATATAATGGTGGACTGTTAATAATGTGTTATTTTATGACTACCATTTTGTTTGATTGAATTGAAGGTCGTGTCGTGGAGTGACTGCTTGACTCTGAACTGTTTGTTGGCAAGGCCTTTTGCTCTGTATGATTCTTGTAGATAGAGTTTGCATCCCAGCTTGTTAGTAATATCCTTATTGGTTCTCAAGTAATTCAACATTGAGTTTGTTTTGTTTCACAGTATGTATTTTGTAACTGAAAAAATTTGGAACTATGTAATTGCTGGATGGCATTGTAGTGATAGACTTTTATTTTTGACATGATTTATTTTTGTTGAATAATACCACAGATTCTATCAAACTAAAATTTGTTTTTATATTGTTGGACTATAATTTTGGATTGTGCGCTACTCGCAAGGTTAACAAAACAACGTAATGATTGGTTCCCTGAGTTCACATCGAAATAACTGGGTTTTCGTCATTTCATATTCTGCAATTTAAATTGATCTTAGATCTGATGCTCACTAGCGACTAAGCCTATTTAGGCAGTGACCTGGGGTTCCATTGGGAAGCCGTGACCAGTAGGGTACAGAAGGTCGAAGGTGAGGACAATTACTCATCGAAGAAGACAATGCTAAGTGGTCGTGCTATGTTGTGAATTGGCACAGGCTAGAATTCATCGGCCATTGGATCGAGTCCCAGTGGCCTAATTGATTACTAAGTCGCCTTGTAACCAGAAGGTTCTTGGTTCAAACCTCGATGGGATGGGTGCGTACTGATGAAGAACCCAAAACCAGGTTGAAACAGCTGTCCAGTAGTCCCAGGTCTTTTCAATGGTTCTCTAAATGATGTCAGCTCATGATGAAATTCTCCATCCAATCATTCAAATTAAACAAAGTATATCAGACTTGATGTTAGCCTTATTTTGCTGAGATACACTGAATAACTCTAATCTCTGCTTTCATCTCAAACTTTCATACTTTTTATCTTATTCTGTCCATTCTTTTCAATTTATTTACACTACTCACGTGTAACGACGATAAGATAAACCGCCATGGAAATAAAAGATAAGACATTATTACTATTCATGAAATAATCCGTACTGTTCTGTTCTCCAAAAATAGAAATAAAGCATAATACACTTTGTATATACAAAAACAGCCTACAACTTAAACAAAGACGGAAAAACAGAAATGGTCACTTGAGAATCACGTTCTACTGACAAGATGGTGAACAGAAGTGTAGTGTGTAGTCTGTGACTTCTTATTTTTCTTTTTGAAATTGGATACAATGTGCGTTAAAAGCGAAAACATTCACAGATACGCACACAAGGACAGACACACAAACGCACATTAAGACTAAGAAATGCAATTAAGTGAAACATAATCACATTGTTTACTAATTCATAAGACTTCAAATATACATGGTCGATAGGATAAATTTCCTTATAGAAAGAAGCACTGGATCTGTGCAGTATAAAATGACACCATTGGTATATCTCACAGGTTCTTTCTCATCATATGCATTCCATTAACTGAAATCACAGGTTTTGTTCATTCTTATGAGTTTAGAGTGAAACACATGACTTCGGACTTGAATCCTTGTAGTTTCATTGGCCGTAGGGTTGCTACCCTCATTCCCAGTTATCTTTTATCGACTAGTAAACTGAACGAGATTTACGAATGCACCGACGACTCGGAATGGAAGCTGGACTATATGCATGGTTGGCAAAGACTCTACTACTGAAACAACGATGCAGCAAATTACAACTACCTGGTTACGAAAGAGTGAAAACTACATACTCGAGTGTTGGAATGATAGCAGAGAAAATGTTATAAATCAACACACATCTAAAATGTTGGAAGTAATTGACAGAAAGTCCTGCACATGAGTTTTGTGTTAATTTGCACTTTTTAACTAAGCTTATCCTCTCTCACTGTGAAGTACATAAGAAAAACTGTGTAGAGAGCTTCTACTAGACTTTCTGAGAATATCCTTAACAGTCGCTTTTCCTCTGAAAGTCAAGAAAGTGTCTGCAAGTACCGTCGCCTATAGGCGACAGCAACTTCATCCTTCAGAAGCCATTGTTATATCAAATGCTTACAACTTTATCTCTGAATAGAGAGAGTTCGTGGGAATAATCTTGCACTTATCTGGTATTTCTCGTGTAACCGCATAACCCCCGAACGATATCTGATTTTCAAAACAATGGATACTGAACAAAGAATACTCTTTTCGATAACTTCATCATCAGGCTCTACAGTTATATATACATTATAATGAATGAATGAATTAGTCTTATGAACAACATCAATGTCGTTTAAATAACATCAAATCAATAATATTGATAAATTACAGCTCACTAGCATCAACATAAAATAAGCTGAATATCAGAAGAATTGGGAAAGATAATATTACAAATTCATGAATTTATAGTCTCTACTGAAGGCTGGCCAGGGCAGAAGTAGGGGCTGGATTTGTTTCTTTTGAACACAGAGCACTGGCTGTTTGAGATTTTATTTATTTATTTTAACTTTTCACTCGCTCAAGTGAACTTATCATAGTGACTATCAATTTATTTAAATGAATTTTATCAGACTCCTGTGATTGGCTGACTGAGTTTCAAACTAGAACTTTGCACAAACGTGCAGAGCAGTTCAAGTTGCTATCCTCCATATGCTACAAAAATTTAGAGAAAAAGAGGAAATTCAAAAGGATTATGATTAGCAGAAATGTACTGGAGAAAGAATTATTATAGGGAGGAACATAAAGACTTAATAGAGATTACAAAAAGTGAATGCATCTGCGCCACTGAGGACGTTTTTGAGCCATATCACCAGACGTTTCGACCCATTGATTCTTAGTATCTCACAGATCCCAACCAAGCAGTCTATACCATGGAAATATGTCATATTTTTATTTAACTACCTTTAACTCTTTTCTAACCTGATCCTATGTCAGTTAACAATGCTTTCTCAGTTGATGTAGCTTCACAACCCTTATCGATTGATTTTCTCTCCTAACCTAATGCTCTTCGCCTAGTCTCATTACTACTCATATTACACCATTAAATATGGAAAATTGAGGGCAAGTTTCTTCGATAAAATAGTTAGAGCTAACCATTGCTCAGTACACACGTCCATTAGTATACTAATAACTATTAACAGTCCATTCTAAAATTGAATTAAATAATCAATATGACCCGTTGCACAAGAGGTGACTCTGGTGGTAGTCTAGTGGATAACACTTTGGTGTTTGAAACTATGACCACTGGATTCGCGCTTCGGTGGGAACATCACTGCGGAATGCAGGTACATCCAACTGTGACGAGTCCAAAATAGGACGAAATGCACGTTATCCTCGATTCCACTGCTAGTCACCATCCACCAATTAATTTCGAATTACATGCCAAGACATCGTCGAAGCATCTGTACAAGAAGCCAACATGTCAACCTGAGACTGAGCACTTCAGTGCAATCAATCGACGGGAAAATCTAAAAATGAATTAAATAACAGTCCATTCTGTTTGAAACAGTGTTAATGACTGTTATATGTCTACATATATTTATAATAGCCTATGTGACTTTAGGGTGATTAGCAGGTGTAGAAAGGCTATGAAATAAAAGTGACTTCCTTGTTGTTATGTGAATGTCTTCCTTCTTGTTTTTTCTTTGAACTAATCAAGGAAAAGTGGGTGTACGATGAAAGTGCTTTCATTTGTTTATGAATTAGTAAGAGGCGATTATTTATCTGGTGAGATGAAACCAGTGGGAAAAAAGTAGCACTTACAAGGCATGATAAAGATGACAATGGGTTTAAAAGTCATTAAAATGTCACCTCCAAAACTGGTGTTTACACTTAACACTATGTAGCATATATATGTCCAAACCAAGTTCACTTTTAACAGTTTGAAAAAATTTGGGCATTGGGTACATGATATTCATTATAATAAAGGTTATTTATATTTCCCAAAGAATCAAAAACAAAACGATATTGTTGTTTTTACTGACGTTTCGCTATTTAATGTTGCTGCTAATAGCTTTATCAAAGTATTATTAAACCGGAATTTACAAAATCTCAGCATATATATAACAAAGAGTTAAGAGGTGAGAAAATAGAATTAGGTCAAGTTAAAAAGGGGACATACTGAAAGTCAAAATAACAATGAAGATCACTAAACCAAATAACAAAGGTAATAGTACATCTGCACTGGCTGGTGTCAAAACAAAGTTTACTAACTTGATCATCGTTCGTCAGTCTGGGGTCATTTTTCGTTGTCAAGTTGGTCAATTGGTAAAGATAACAAGACCAAGTGTAGATTGTTGGATTTGATAAGTGTGTAAAATTATAAAGGCAGTGTGTGTTTACATAGTGAACTTGCTTATCACATTCGTGTTGATTTTGTCACTTCATAGGGGGTAGGTCAAATTCTGTTTTAGTCCATCATTCCTATTCAGACAATTTGGATTCCACTTGATATGAAGTGCTTCCGATATTAGACGTTCTTTGTGATTTCTGAAATTAAAGAGTTAAGGTACTCATGCATAACTCAACCCCTCCTCACCTTACAGTTTGTCAACTCTTGCATCTTACCTATTCTTCTTTGTTGTTCACCCTTATTCTTTCCTGGGTTGCTTAAAAAAGACTATGTCATACTTCGTAGAACTCTGGGGACTATCAGTATCTATCTAATTGTGTCTATAAAATAAAATGCTTGGAATGTGATGCGATATACATCGGACAAACATAGCTAGAGAGAAATCAAAGTCAGAAGAAGTGAACACCGTAGAGCATCTGTTCGTTCACCGAAAAATCCGGTTGAACTAGAAAAACTTGAAAAATCATCAGCCATCGGTCTACATGCTATAGAATCAGGTCGCAAAATTGATTTTGACAATATTGAAATAATCCAGAAAAAGCATTTCAGAAATCGCAAAGAACGTCTAATATCAGAAGCACTTCATATCATGTGGAATCCAAATTGTCTGAAAAAAATACAACGATAAAAAAACAACCAGGTGGTTTCCCATACACTGAAAATGCCAGAGTCATTAATTGAAGAATTTCATCAATAAATTATTACTTTTCACATGATTTATACACAGTCCTCAAAATTGTTCAATTTTTTGTTTTTAATTATAATTTAGTCAAAATGACAGGCGCCAATTTTGAAATAGGGAAATGAAGTCTGTCGCCCTCATATAAGTGTTTTCTTAATGTAGATTTTGGATTGTATAGGCGTCTTGATTAGTTTCACTGACGTCACTGAAAAAAAACAACAAACAAAACAACGAGCAATGGAACTCTTCAGCACTGAGCACCAATGACGCCATCAGTGATGAAATATGGGACCTTTAAGTCGTGATCAATTGAAAACATTGATACTTACCTTCATATTGTCTCATAGCTGGGGAATAGATATTCTTTTGCTTTCAGAATACTTTCAGACTCACTAATTAACATGTTTTCAGTACTGTGAGAATTTTTCCCATTTGCCCATATACTCACAAAGTATTGAATTAAGTTGAAAGGCGTTATATTTAGGTTGATCTTTGAGGTTCTGTGATTGGAAACACACCGAATATATCACAAATGAGGTCAACCTCATATGGGCTAAATAGCCATTAGGTGTTTTACGACGCTTATGATATGTTATGATAGGACCGCTAAGAAGCTGTTTTCAAGGAATTGGTGCTTTTATCTTTCTTTTGATTATAGATCAAATTGTTCTTACACGATGAAATCTGAATCATAATTCAGTTAAATACTTTGAAATTGTTTCTGAATATCATTAGATTTCGTGAATAGTTCTCAGGATGAAGTGGGAAAACATTATTGGTCATTGTTTCCTCCATGAGCTGTGGACTAAAAATTTGTCGTGAATGTTAATTAAATTGGCAGAAGCTAGAATTCATGGGCCATTGGACAGGGTCCCAATGGCTTAATGGTATACGAGCTCGCCTTGTAATCAGAAGGTCCTGGGTTCGAATCCCGGGGGAACATACTGCTGAAGAGTCTCGTACTAGGACGAAACAGCTGTCCAGTACTCCCTGCAGGTTTTCCAATGGTTCTCTAACTAATGTCAGCTCATGATGAAAATCCTGTAACCAAAGAAATCCCTACAAACCAATACTTGAATATTAATTAAAGTTTGCCAACGAGTTACAAGAAAGGTTTTGAGCATCAAACTTGTAAGCTGCCTTCTCAGTTTATTTTTCGTGCTTTCTTAAGGTGTGATTGGTGTTCAGGTGGTTGGTAGTATACTTTTATGCACTGAAATACTGTGGGTGAATAACAGCGATCTTCTTAGTTCTCGGCCGATCTATCAGAAAGAATCGCGAATCTGGTGTTATCCGGTTACTTGAGTCGTAGCTGAAAAAGTTGTACGATAAACAGTGTATTATGCAAGCTCCTAAATATGATTCTTTTCAGTCAGTATTCAGCAAGACCTACATCTAAGTTTCGTGCTTTTTGACAAGGAATAATTGCAGCCTCACAGGGCTCAGTATATCCTGGGAGATTCGGACACTCATCGTCCAGTGCTGTAGTCAGTAACGTTTATCATGAAGTTTATTGGCTCCCAGCTGACCTCCTTTCAGAATGTAGGGAGTTATCAATACCGAGATTCCTTAGTGATTGCTCTAAATCTAACCACACGGCTATTCACCAGGTGAGAATATATAAAAATTGAAGACATTCTAAGGATCGAATAAAAAAATAAAACAGAACATGTAATTGTTCACTCAAAATTATAATAATACTGACCGATTTTATTGGTCTGGACAGTGAATATGCGATCAATAGTTTCACCACCAGCCAATGTTATCGACGAGTATTTATCGTCACATAGAATTTGAAATTCGATCCCCTGTTGGCTAAGCTTGACGACTTACTCATGAAGATGCACTAATTAGGGCAAAGCAACTGTCAAGTGCTATATGGTTCTAAATAGTTCTCTAACTGATGTCATTTCGGTCGAAAACCTGTTTGAAAAATGAAAAGCGACTAATCTAGAATGTGTATTCATTTCTTCAACATCGTTTTTTATACTACTTAATTGAGTAGGTAGAAAGTTAGAAATACACTTTCAAAACAAAAGCTTATTATTTCTTTGATAATGATCTGTTGATTATCAGTAGATAATTATTCTGAAAGAGGTGTTGGTTCAGCAGTAGAATATCAACCAACTATGCATGTGGTTCGGGGGTCGATATCTAGACTATGGACTCCTAAACCTCACTTGGCCTACAGCAAGCCTGAAAAGTAGGGAAGGTTGGGAGTGAGGCTAACAACTCCACCACGTAAAAAAAACAACATTACCACTACTGAAAATTCAAGGCCTCATGTATGAAGCGTACGTTTCACTTGGAGAGCAAAATAAGGAAAAAAATGTCATTCTAAGAAACGACATTTGATCTTTTCAATTTTTCATAAATTATTGATTATTCAGGTGCCCAGTTTTTGTTTATCAGGTTTTTCCTTCTAAAAATAAAATGCCATATTAGATATGTCTGTGCGTCGGAAGCACAGTGGTTAGGACTCTCGCCGACCATGCACATGGTCCGGGGTTCGATCTCCTGCCGACGCACACCCGATATCTATGGTCGGCCTGTAAATTTGGGCTACCGATATCCATGCTGAAAATGCCATACTTGTACTGAAAATACGGTGTGGCATGAAGCTGTAATCAAGAAAAAAATATCATACACGATGAGTGATATGTCAATAATTCGAGCAAAAATATTGCTTATTGTGGAAGCAATGTGTTCACACGATTTCATAACTTTTGATTGGACACTGGTTAGCAACTAGTGTAATGGTTCTAGTCCTCTGAATTCTGTCAGTCACGTTTGGAATATGGACACCATTCTAGGTGGTTCACCGTCACGGTGTACTTTGAATTGTTGGTATTAGATGGTTGGAGGTGATCGGGAAGAAAAATTGGACCCAGGTTTTGTGCTAGTCTGCACTCGTCAGCAAGGCGCATCTGCAACCTTGAAGGAATTCATGTCCCTTCTGAGATTCAAATCCACATCACCCAATGCTGCAGACAGAGACGTTACCACTGAGCTATTCGGGCTCGTGATTGGCCTCCTGTAGGACTGTATTGAACTGGCTGACGCGGGTTTGAATCTCAGAAAGGAACTTGAGTTCCTTAAAGTTCGCAGATACGCCTTGATGACTGATGAGTGTCAACCAGCACGAAATCTAGATCCAAGGTTTCCTGCTGATTGTCTCCTACCATTAATATCAATGACTTCATAACTTGCTTTATCTTGTCCTACTCGCTGCTGTTTTTTATTACAATTTACAATCTATCCAGTATAGGCTTATTGGTATTTTAGCTGCATGTGTTTGATGTTGATTCGATGAACAAAGATTTAGTGATTAACCTTTTCCTCCAACTAACTATACTACTTTTTAATACTTTTATTCCATCCCACTGTATTGTACGATTACATGTAAGTGAATGCACTTCAATGGCCGAAATTTTTCGCTTGGATTATTTAACTTGTCACGATTAATCATTCCAGAATTCGCCAGATTCCTACATTCCAATAATCTAACAGACTCCTATGTACTAGTTTGACTTATGTAATTGATTTCAAAGTCTTTATAAGGTTTATTGATCCGACTAAGTTTATCTCTGAGTGAAATGTTCATCGAATCAACACCTATGCTGCCAGATACATGGAAAATCTAAATAAAAAACAACAGCAAGGCTGCAAAGTTATCAAGTCATGTGATGAATACATTTGTTTGATTATGAGCGATGAATTGTGCTCGAAATGTTATCCAGTTATTAATACAGTATTAATTATTATTATTGTTCCCCTGGGTTCCTAGTGGAACATAGAGCTTCAACTTCACATCTCCACTTGCTTCTGTCTTCTGCTGTAATTTCCACATACATCCATGTTAGTCCATACTGTTTCAACTCCTCTTCACACGATCTCCTCCATGTCACCCTTGGACGTCCCACTCGCCGCTTCCCTTTCGGGTTCCACTCGAGAACTGGCCTGACTCGTGATGTCACCCAGCGGCCTCTCTCAGCGAGTGTCCAATCCATCTCCACTCTCTCCTGCATATTTCTTCAGCGATTGGTTCTTGTTTTATTGTTATCGTAGTTTCTTGTTGGTGATTCTTTCCGGCCATCTGATCTTCAGTATAGAGCCAGCGAAGACAGTTGTTGATAAAGGTCTGCAACAGGCTGTTGGAAATATTCTTTGTGACCTGCCACCAAGTTTCTGATCATCCGTATAGAAGAATTGACTCACTTGACGTTTGTATTGAAAATCCGAATTTTGTTGTTGATGCTGAGTGACGAAGATTTCCAGATTGGTTTCAGGTTGATGAATGTGTTTCTCGCCTTCCCGATTCTCGATTTGACATCCTCGTCCGTTCCACCTGCCTGTAGTTGAGACAATGCTCCCTAGATAAGTGAATGAAGTAACCTGTTTCAAATCCCTCCCGTTGATGGTGATTGGCGCTGGATGTTGCTGTTGTTGTTGTTGTTGGTTGGTTATTTTCATGACCTCCGTCTTGTCTTTGTTCACCTGGAGTCCTGTCTTTGCTGCTTGTTCGACCAGTTTGTCGGTTTTCGCTTGTAAGTCTTCGATTTTGTGTGACATCAAACATAAATCATCCACGCGCGAAATCCAGGTCTTCTAGGTTCTTCACGTCGGTCTAGGATATCCTTGTCTTCTCGTTTCCCACTGTCTGACGCATAATCCAGTCCACCACAATTAGGAATATCATTGGTGATAATAAGCACCCTTGTATGACTCTTATGTTTACTCCAAAAGCCTCGCTGAGTTTTCCGTTGTGGATCACTTGACATGTGCCGTTGTCGTACAGCTGTTGAATAAGGTTGATGAATATTTGGGGTCCGCCGTAGTACTCGAGTAGTTTCCAAATTACTTCGCGGTCAACGCTGTCGAAGGCCTTTTCAAAGTCTATAAAGTTGAGGTAGAGATTTGATTGCCATTCCATGCCTTGTTCGATGATGATGCGTATACTGTATTAATACTCTGTGGTATATTACATAAACTTATGTAATATGAAATTATATTCTACTATTGTATCCATTTTTAAATTAAAGATGAAATTCTTGTTTCTTTCCTAAATTAAAAGGGTGAGGCAAACATAAAAAACAGGCTAAATGACTAAGAGCTCAATAAAAATTTGTTGTTTTCCCTAAACCGAAGTAGATCGCAGTTTTGCTGGTGATGAAACGATGTAAAATTTTTCACTGGAGAGCATTTTAAAATATTAATAACAAAGATTGTTTCTTTCATAAATGATTAACTGCACTTAGATTTCAACAAAGCATGAACAACAAATTTACCGGTGAAGCATCAACATTTCAAACTAATCTAATTGAATCAGTGGAGAAATGAGTTACCAAGAAACTAAGAGAACTCCTGAAAAAGAAGTTTATTGACTGAAACTTAGAGGATCCAGATTACCACACCTATTATACAGCCTATCAAAGGTGCATAAATCCTACGTGTCACGAATTGGCCCAGTAGCTGGGAGAACTGTTGAAGGCAATCTTTGCCAAGTTAACTGTCCACAACTTAAAAGGCTTTTTTTCAACTCGCTAAAACAATTACGGAATTTGAAAATCTTGGCTAAATACATAATGCTCGCTAGTGACTTGCTACAAGATGGAGTTTCCTGGAGTTCTAGTGAGAAGTCGTGACCAGTGAGGTCCATCCAGTCGGGAGTGAGGATGGATGTCCCACCGACGACATTGGTTGACGCCAGTCGCCCTAAATCACGAACTGGTAGAAGTTAGAATTCATGGGCTGGCCATTGAATCAGGTCCTAGTGGCTGAATGGTATTTGAGCTTGCCTTGTAACTGGAAAGTCCTGGGTTCGAACCTTAGTGGATGCGTACTGACGATGATTCTTGAACTAGGATGAAACAGCTGGCTGCCCAGTACTCCCTGGTTTTCAATGGTTCTCAAACTGATATCAATCCGTGATCAACTCGTAAAAACATAATGTGTTGTTTGATATGCCTTCCTTGTTTACAAAGATCCTATTAGGAAAAACGAAACAAACTACACGTCAATAGGCTGACCTTCTTCCTTTACCAAAAAATGAACTCAGACGACTTTTATAAATGTATATTGAAAATATACACTGGTACATTTGCCGTTATGGCTTTGTTCTAGTCTACTAATGAGAAGAATTGTATGAGTTGAGATTGTTGTTGGTCCTGAGTTACTCGGAACAGATTACTCATGTACGAGGCTACTCGACACACCGTGTAAGAGGTAATAGTGATACTGTGGTGAGAGCTGTCTGCTAGCCAAAATTGGTAGACAGCAATTTACGTCAGTGTTTACGTCCTAAATCTTGGTCATGAGAAAAAAACAAGAACAAAGACTAGCGCAACAACCGATAACAGCAGGCTTAAGGTGGGCGGATACGATTAGCAGATATATCAACGGACTGTCTAAAAAACGGCAACAAAGAAATGACAGAATAGCCTTCAGCAGGAAAACAACTAATCAGAAGACGTTACCTCTCTGCTAACAATAACGAATAATAATGTACATAAAAATCTACAAATATCTGTTGATTTTCTCAATAAACAATCTGTTGCCTGACTCTTGTCATCTGTCGTTACAATACTACCTAGTTGTTGCCCGGGTTGAAGTAGATGGAGCTAGATTTTAACCCAGGATGGAATAAAATGCATTAACAGAAAAAAAATACTGTGCAGCGGTTATCATTCACATGGATTTCTCACTTACCCTTACTTCTGATTAAATTCTATCGATAGTTTTGTATGATGAGGTCATGTGGTCAGTAGTAATGGTAATAATCAAGCAGAAATCGAAGCAAAACACAAATGTATAACCTGCATTATTTGACAGAAAGGTATTAACTTCAATTGCGGTAAAACATCTTCAACTTTGAGTTTCTGTCAGTCGAATCTGAGTGAATATTACTAAGCAATTCATTTGAGGATGTTCCTTACAGGCTATGAGTAGTCTAAATGAGTAACATGTGGTAATTTCTGTGACTACGTGAGTGAGTAACACAGATTTTGAATATCTAAGAGGATAACAGTTCAAACATCGCAACGGTTCCTAAGAAGACTCTCTTCATGAACCTAGAATTCAAATGTGACATCGCAGCGGAAATTCTCAGAAACCGCCTTTCTAAATGTCTGAAGAAGACATTTTAACAGCCACCCTACGTATCACATTCTCCTGCAGACAGTTAATCCAGTTTAACGCTAATGACAAGATACCGCTTTTGGCCACTTCAATGTGTATTTATCAATTTACTTGCTCATGTAGAGCAAAGTATATTGGCCGTACGCAACGTCAAGTCCATAAACGTATTCTGGAACACTGTCCAGCTTGGTTAGCCAGAGGAGAAAAGAAGAATAGCAGCAGCTCTATCCTCTTGTCATCTCTGGACATCAAGCACCCCACATGAATGCTTCACAGTGATATACAGAGTCCCTCAATTTCGTACGAAGGGACTTCGCATTCGCCATCTGTACATAGCTGAAGCATTAGCTATTCGAGATCTGAAACCGGACCTCTGCATTCAAAAGCGATAGATACATTCTCTCGCCCTACCATGGACAGAGTAATTTTGCTTCCTTCGTTTATTATATGAGTTCACTATTATTATTATTATTAATACTTTTATTACCGTTATTATTCCTATCATCCACATTTTATTAGCACTCTATTACTGTTTATTAATAACATTGCTTCTGCATACAGATTTTATAAAAAAAACACTATCGCCTTTCCACTAGTTCTTGTCCATTCTACACGAGCTTACTGATTATTCATTATCTCATACTTATTACGTCATGCCTACCTCTGTCTCTTTTCTAAATTACAATTAGTCATCCCTTCTTACACCTTACATTATGTAATACAATTTTTCAAGGACAAAGTTTACCAGTATCTGATTGGTCTAAAGATTTCTTTGTTTAATATAATTACGATTGTACAGCTCATGAAAATGAATCGTCGAAAAGAAAATTTTCTTCGCTGTTTGTGCCTTTTTCTTATGACTCAATATGGGAATATTTCGTTCATTGGATAACAGTTCCTTTACAGGTATCATCGTTATTTCATTCTCTAAGAAAAGTGTACTTGTTTAATAACTTCCTTATTTCTTTTGAAAATACCAGCCTTTCTCCTCAAAAATAACTCACACAGGATAAAAACAACCGAAGGATTACAAGTAGAACGGAAATTACATTTCCTTTTTTACACTTCCGACTATTTATTGGTAAATCCGTGTACCAAAAGGAAAACAAAAGATCAATTCTCCATGAAGCAGTGCATATATATATATATATATAGAAAGAGAGAGACTGCATATAAAACAGCAGACATGAATACGCCCACCCACGACATAGAAACACCCCAGTCGTTTTCCTGTCATTCAATAGGGAAAAAGAAATTATTATTTACAATCACTTGAAACATTCATTTTTACGTAGGCTTGTTGTCATTCTTATTTCCTGTAAGTTCATATGCCTACCTATGAATGATAGGTGTCCCTGCTTGATACGCATAGAAATTGATTCACTAAAAGTTGAATGAAATGCTAAGCATATTTTTTTTCCATCGTAAATTATTTTGTGATTGACGTCACGCTTATTGCTATTTATATTAAAATTCGTTGCTGAATTGTTTCATTTACTAAATAGGTTTATTTGGAGGATTTCATCATGAGCTGACATCAGTTAGAGAACCATTGGAAAACCTGGGAGTATTGGACAGCTGTTACATCCTAGTTTTGGACTCTTCAGCAGTACGCACCCATCCCACTGGGGTTCGAATCCAGGACCTTCTGGTTACAAGGCGAGCTTGTAGACCATTAAGCCACTGGTACCCGATCCAGTGGTCAGCCAATGAATTCTAACTTCTGTCAATTGACCCCGGTGGATGTGTGCTTCTGAAGAGTCCCAAAATAGGACGAAACAGCTGTCCAGTACTCCCAGATTTTCCACATGTACTCTAAATGATGTCAGCTCATAATGAAATCCTCCAACTAATCAAACAAAATCCCTACAAAAACCAATACTTGAAAATAGGTTTATTGTAAAAGAAACAGTGAGATGTATGGTAAGAACTGAACAAAGATCAAGTTATTTAGAAACTTTAACAAGTAACAATAGTTACTGGTTACACAAGAGCTAGCTCACACGGCCCAGTAACTTAGTGGATAACGCTTTAGCCATTTTGAAACGATCTGTACTATGTTCAAGTGGTGAACATCATTAGTCAACTGACAAGTCCCTACTGGGATAAGATGTGATAACTGACAATTGTTGCACAAGAGGTGGATCTCGTCGCCCAAGTGGTCTAGTGGATTGGGCTTTGGTGTTTGAAATGATAGGTGCTGAGTTCCAGTCTCACTGGAATTGCAGGTACATCCAGCTGAACAGTCTTAAGTTGGGTGGAATGTGCGTCCTGGATTCAACTGTTGTTAGCAGCTATCATTAACCAAATAACTGAAGGAGGTGACTGAAGATGATGAGTATTTTCACAGGAAAAATACCATTTCATGAAGTTAATGAATTGTCATAAAGCTAATTTTATTTAACAGGAAAGGAATTCCCTGAATATTCGTTGACTGTCGAACCAACCCTTGGTCGCACTAAGCTATCCAGAGTAATTCCAATCAACCGGCTGAATATAATGATGGCGCCCACAACATATAGTTGTCATAAAATTCTTTCTTGAATGAAATAATTCGTGTGCATGTATCTGGTGGCCTGCTTAAATCATTGGGTCAATTAATTTCTTACAGAGTACTGTGCGTCGAATCTACTCAGTTATATTCTGCTTTAACCACCTACCGTTACCTTCTTTAAGGGCAATCTACACTCATGTGCATTTTCGAATGGTTTTCAGCACACCGCTTGGTATGTCAGGGGTGGAAGCATAATGCAGAAAAAGCAAAATTTTGTCGAAAGATTTACCGTAAGCTCGTGTTTTACTTGAAAATTCTGTATTAGGAGTGGATGAAACCACGCTGAAAATTCTTTACTGTATATAGACAAGTTGTACAGAATAAAGCTTTTATGATGTTACTCATATTATCGATAAACCTCCATCTAGGAAAAGAACAAGACAATAATTGATATTATTCAGCTTCTAATTATTTCTGATGAAAAATAGTTTAGCTACTTTAGGCTACAAATCAGTTAAATCTATCAGGTCCCTAAGTCGAAAAAATTCTTATTTCATACCATTAATACCATTTACAAAATAAATTGTATGAACTGCAACAAACATTACATCGGCCAAAGTGGGCGTCCCCTTCGAATTAGAATCCAAGAACACAAATCAGCCGTGAAAAGACACCATATATATTCTTTAGTATCAATGCATATAGACAATTATGGTCATCAATTTGATTGGGATAATGTCAAAATCTTAGACAGAGGAAACACCACCAAAAGTGCCAGGGAATTCCTAGAAGCCTGATACTCAAACGAATATGCAATCAACAAACACGTTAATATAGACGGAATATACCAACTAATAAAAAGTAAATCAGGTGACCAGAAAGTTTGAAATCAAAGTCAATAGAAAATGGTCAACACATACGTAAAGATGGTTACCAAGAGACGCAATTATATCACTCATGAAGAAATTTAAATCATTTCACTTTATGCTAAATATTGCGCTGAAGGGGGATGTTGTCCAGAAAGACGACGAAAGCTCTGCAACTAAACCAACCAACTCAGAGAACACTATTAATTACAAATTCTTATTTCATATATGCATTCAAATCTCAGTAGGAGAATCATTTCTTTCAAGGCTGCATATACACCTCGCTGATGTGTACTGATAACAAACTCGGAACCTAGGTGAGGCTGGATTTCCTGCTGATTGCCTTCAATCATTTAATATTTAAAAAATAACAATTTTGTTATTACTACATATTCTGCATAATCAGAAGGTGTTTACTTTCTTTCTTTATTGCTAAATATTTAAAATCAAATCTCAGAATTCGATAACCGTATCAAGTGTCGGAGTGTAATAAAAATGCTTCACTAATCATCTATTTATTTAAGCATAAAATCTTTCCAATGACATCACTGACACCAAATCCCTACAAATAAACTATTGAAAATAAATCTGATGATTGATTGGTTGGAGGATTTCATCATGAGCTGACATCAGTTAGTATTGGACGGCTGTTTCAACCTGGTTTCGGACTCTTCATCAGTACGTATCCACTGCCAGGGTTCCACCTGAGGACCTTCTGGTTACAAGACTTGGGCGTAGACCATTAAGTCAGAGGGACCCAATCCGATGGCCAGTGCGTGAATTCCAACTTCTGCCAATACAAGACATAGCACGACCACTTAGCAATGTCTTCTTCGATGAGTAATTGTCCTCACCTTCGACCTGCTGTACCTTGCTGGTCACGGCTTCCCACTAGGACTCCAGATAACTGCCTTGGCTTATAACCAGAAGGTCCTGGGTTTGAACGCTGGCGGTGGATGCGTACTGATGTAGAGTCCCAAACTAGGACGAAACAGCTGTCCAATACTTCCAGGTTTTCCAGTGGTTCTCTAACTGACGTTAGCTCATGATGAAATCCTACAACCAATCAAACAAAATTCCTTCAAAGCCATTACTTGAAAATCTGATGCCTGCTAGTGACTGGCTGCAGGAAGAAGTTGATTGGAGTCCTAGGGAGAAGTCGTAACCAGTTAGGTCCACCTAGTTGGGAGTGAGGACAAGTATCCGCGGATGACATTGAGTGGTGATCGTTGGTAGAAGTAGGAATTTATTGGATGGCTATTGAGCCGGGTCTCAGTGACTGAATGTTGTATGAGACAGCCTTATAACCGGAAGGCCCTTGGACGCGTACTGCTAGTGAGTCCAAAACTGAAACGAAAGAGCTTTCCAGTACTACCTTGTTTTTAATGATCCTCTAACTGATATCAATCAGTCCGTGATCAAACTTGAAACAAATCGGATCCCTGCAAACAAACTTTTGTGAAAAAGTAGGGATAAGTTTGTAAAAGTTGATTGGTAGGTAGTCTAATGACAGAATGCTCGCCAACCATGCACTTGGTTCGGATTTTGACTGCCAGTCGACTCATTCCTAAACCTCGCGTAGCCGGTAGTTAGCCCGAAAAAGAGGGAAAGTTGCTCATGAGGCTAGCAACCCAATCCCGTGAAAAAACACTACTGCTGGGACTTCAAATATCTATTCGCACTACCATTGGAAGGAGGTTATGCAAACCAGCGAACTGGTTACAGGTGATATCCCCTTCATCTTTGCCTTCATTAACATAAAGACAAACCTTATATCTATTCATTCCAGTTGATATGAATATCAGGCCAGCTGAAGAAATCCGGATTCTTGGATTTATTGTTTCCTTTAATTCCTAGAGGAACATAGGGCTTCAGCCGCGTGTCTCCATTGCGTTCGGTTCTCTGCTAGAGTCTTCACCTGGCTCCAAGTCGGCCCACACGTTTTCATCTCCTCTTCACATCACCTCCTCCAAGTCACCCTTGGACGACCAACTCGCCGCTTCCCATTCGGGTTCCACTCGAGATGGCTTGTCTAGTGATGTCACTTGATGGTTTCCTCAGAGTATGGCCAATCCACCTCCATTTCTTCCTGCATATTTGTTTCACAATCGGTTCCTGGTTGGTTCGCTCCCAGAGATCTCTATTGCTGATCTTTTCTGGCCGGCCATCTGATCTTGAGTAGTATTGAGCGAAGACAACTGTTAATGAAGGTCTGTAGTTTGTTTGAGATGCTCTTTATGACGCGCAGTACAAGTCTCTGATCCGTATATGGTAGCACTGACTTCACATTGGAGTTGAAAATCCGGATCTTATTTTTGTTGCTGAGTAGTGCTGTTGACCTCCACACAGACTTGAGAGTAGTGAAAGCTTGTCTTGCTTTTCCGATTCTTGCTTTGATATCCTCGTCAGTTCCGTCTGCCTGTAGTTGAAACGATGCTTCCCAGGTAGGTAGGTGAAGGAGGTTGTTTCTTTCAGGTTCCTTCCATTTATGCTAATTGTTGTCTGTTGTTGTTGCTGCTGTTGGTGTTGACTTTTATGATAATCCGAAAGTAGGTTGTTTGAAATAATGCAGTGAAAGCGGAGAAGACTACTTCACCCTATTTGATCAGGACGTTTTTATGAATCAGATCTTCATTGCATACTATATACATTTATCTGTAAGCAAGATCAGTTAATTAAACCGCTCAGTTTGTGTTTTTTCAGTTTTATGAAATAAACATCCTAATTATTGATTTTTCTATATCTTACAACGATTCGTGTTGTATCGGGAGAGATTTCATTTTTCATTTGAAGAAGATATACATCGTATTTGTTTGTTGTTTTTTTAACTGGAGTAAAATCGACCTGATTTTGATTGGTTAGACATTATCTGATTGACAAGGCTTTCACAAACACACACACACTAACATCCAAGGATGAGAAAATTCGAGTAAATGTCTACTTTCCTGATGGATAGTCTGATGGTAAACGAGTGTATTTTAACCTTAAATTATAAAGATAACGTTACTACTGATCAGTTTTGCATGGGGCTTAAATCAGAAATAAATCCTCAGATTTAGGATTCCTAGGGACTTCAATTAATTTTAACGTAGACTTTGGTCACGAACCGTCCGTCATTAGATAGTGGCGCTATACTAATCGGATTGGCAGGGGTTACAATTCATGGGTCAGAGAAATTAAAACGCTGTGACTAAATGTTAAACAGTCTCGTCTTATAACGTGAAGACTTTGGGTTCTCTACTTGACGAGGACTTCGGTGCATACCGCCGAAGCATTGCGAACTTGGGCAAAACAGTTGCGCAGTAATTCTTGGTTTTCAATGACTCTCCAATACATATTACTTGGTGACGAAACATACATTGGGAGAAGAAATGTGTTTGAGCTTGATTCAAAAGATATTAAGACAGTTAGCTATCACTAATTACCGAATAATTCATTTAAAGACAATTCGAATTATAGGCTAAATGGTTGTTTATTTCTAAAACCAATATAATTAGTAACTGGACGACATTTTTGCAGCTCGAATTTTAGCTAAAAAATGCAGAATTTAGCACTGAGCCTATCACCGTGTTCTTTCCTCTGGTTTTTCTAACTTTATTTTCTATATCGTTTTATCAGAGTGGATAGTATCAGCTGCCTATTGGAATTCTGCAGGAGGGATACAATGATTAATTAAAAAGTTTGGTCGAGATGAAACTTAGTAGAATGGGGATATGGTGTAGGTTTCAGCTATTCCTTTCAAATGGATATGCGACGGCTCACAAGCTTGCATTTCCTCTTCACATAATCTCTTTCATATCACTTTCAGACGTTTAGCTTGTTGCTTTCCATTCGAGTTCCGTTTGAAGCCTGGTCCACACTTAATGTCACCTGAATATCTTCTCAGCGTTTGTTTGCTCCACCTTTATTTCCTTAGCATACTTGTTTGGCAATAGGCTGTTGGCAGGCTCAGTACCTTCTGATGTTTCTTGTTGCGTATTCTTTCTGCCTGGCTATCTTACCTTCAGTATGGAGTGAAGGCAAGTGTTCATTAAAAGCTCACAATGGCCTGTTTGAAATACTTTTGATAACACGCATCTAAATTCTTTGAACAATACAGAAGAATTGAATCTATATTGCAAATTTGGATCTTATTTTTTGTTGTAACTAGTGTGCATCTCCACATTGATTTCGGAGTAATGAATTCCTGTCTTGCTGGTCATCAATAAAGTCATATAATTTCCAGTTTTAGTTTGTGTTATGTCTTTTCTTACTTATACAATTCTTGAGAAACTCTGGATTGTCGTTATTGGATGTTTGGAGGCAATTGGCAGGAGGCCTTGGACCTAGGTTACTTACTTGTTGGCACTTGTTAGCAAGGCGTATCTGTAACCTTGAAGGAACTCAAGTCCGCTCTGAGATTCGAACCCGTATCACCCAGTGAGTACTGCATTCAGAGACGTTACTACTGAGCTATTTGGGCTGGCGATTGACCTTCTGTAGAACTGTAATAGATACCCTGACTGAACACTAGTCACTTACTACCTAGTGTTCATTCGAAGTTTTAGGAAACTTTTAGTATTATTTTGTTTCTCTTTTTGTTCCCAGCCATTTGTTTTCACATCTTGTGACAGCTAGGCCGATACAGATTACTGTAGATTTATACGTTGACAACAGAAAATAATCCGAAATTGAATAAAGCAAGAACAACAGTGGTTTGTGCAGAATAATATGGCACAATCATTTATTTTGCTGGCTTCTCATCGGCTGCTCACAGCCTAAATAAATTATGAGGTTTATGTGCGGAAAAGTTTTAACATACTTGCAAATTCTTCATGATGTCAGTTGACAGAAAATTTCGCAGTTAGTGAACAGTGCTCAGAAAATTGCGCTTATATAGTTTTTACACAGGTAGTTCAAGTTTAAGCAAAATAAATGTATGCATACAATGGTAAAGGAGTTACGTAATAAAGACAAGAAATGCGTAAGATGCTGAGTGACTAATAAATTAGGTAACAATGTACTGAGTTCAGCTCAAATCATAGAAACAAGAGACAAGAAAAATTACAAATTATAAAAGGGGGTGAGGTTAAAGCCAAAGATTACGTAATCAAATGAAAGAAAGAATGAAGACATCCAGTTACCAGGTGGGCAAGGAAAGACTAATAACTGCTTCTTTCTGAACAAATAAATCTGGTTTCAAGCGTTTGATAGAAATTGCTTCGGTAAACGTGAGCAGAATCGAGCTCCTTTGTCTATTGATAATTTCAAAGGATTTCGCGATTTCCACCTCATGACCCGTATCCAGGAGAAGTCTGGTAATAGCGCTATTATAAGAGTTTGTTCCCTTGAACGTACTTCTAATGTCAAATCTATTTTATAACTGCTCCCGCAGATACATGTAAATTTGTATATACAGTTGGAGTTAACATGAGAAGGATATCTGTCGACTTTTGATTGCATCAAAGAGCAAGTTGTTCGATAGACGGGAACGAGCTTAGCTGCAGGATAGGCTCTGGCTAGTGACGTACTCAGTCTTCTGTTGACCGTTGCTGCAATGTTTTCACCTTTATAATAAAGTTGAATCAAGACCGGCTTTTTTCAACTGTGATTTGTTTGATATTTGAGCCTGCACATCTTCCATATTTGTAAATGAATCTTTGAGGATAACCGTTGTTTTTCAACACCTTTTCGAGAATCGTAAATTCTTCCTCTAGTTTCTCTGCAGAGCATATTCTCCTCGCTCTATAGTACAGAGTCTTGACTAGTGCTCGTTTATAGCTGTTTGAACAAAAACTATTAAAATGTAAGTATTGTCCATTCCATGTCAGCTTTCGGTAAATTGACCTCTGGAGACTACGATCTTCTAGGTGTTGCATGGCAGTATCAAGGAAATGGTACTTTCCATCATTTTCATGTTCCATAGTAAATTCAGTATTTGCATGTGCGTCTTTGAATAATCTGAGTAGGTAGGAAGCATGATTTTCATTGTTGCACACTACAAATGTGTCATCGACATATCGACAATAGGAAGTCGTTTCGTCAGTTGCATGCTTCAACTTTGTTTTCTCAAGGTTTAACATGAAAATATCTGCTAAAACGGGGCTAAGTGGACCACCCATAACTAAATTATCCATAATGAGATCCTTGAGAATATTTCAGTGCTTCTACAAAGTATCGTTCACCTATTTTAAGTCGAATGATCAACAACTTGGCAGAATTTGGAGTTCATGGGCAATGGGGTTGGGTCTCAGTGACCTATAGGTCAGCGTGCTTGCCTTGTAACCGGAAGGTCCTGGGTTCGAACGTTGGTGGTAGGTGTGTACTGGTGAAGATCCCAAACTGGGACGAAAAAGGTTTTTTAATGGTTCTCTAACTGATATCAGCTCGTAATCAATCCTATTTCCTTTTGTATTTTATGATAAACACCACAGCTGTAGGAAGGAAGAGAATGCTGAACAGTTAGTTAATACGTCTACAATGAGTATCACTGTGAGCAAAACACTTGGTGCTATTATTGACTGAAATGATGACTAATGCTCAGTGTACTTTTATTTATTGATAAAGTTCTACGCTTTACTGTTTATTCAGCTACGAGGTACTACTACAGATCTATGTTTGTCTTTAAGCAGACTAGAAAAATATCAGTTTCGTCTTTTTGGTTATCGATTTTATGCCATAAGCAAAATAACACTGTTACAGTTTTGTACGAAAATGGATTTAAAAGTGTGTTTTGTTTTTTCAAATGTAAAAAGTACTGACTGAACAGAATGTCATTGATTTATTGAAAGATGGACTGAATGTCTGTCTACACGTTAACAGATTTCATTGTAACATTGTAAAATTTTTTTTTTTTCATGTATGAGAATTTAGCACGGGAGTTTTTGTCGTTTAGCTATAAAAATTGACTGACATTTCTAATGTCGATAAGCAACGTTATCTGATGTACGATTGTTGGTTTGAGCCACCCACGTAAAGTGGGTGGGGGATTACCTGGTTCGGGTCCACGAGACGCTGCAAACAAGCGACTTAAGATTATTGCTGATATGCTTCGAAAGCGTTCTCACTCCTTGTAGTCTTGTAGTTCGATTAAATCCTCATGTTTTTCCTCCTTCCGTACATTTCCACTCATTATCGTTCTTTTGGATTTATTTTACTTTCTCCGTCTTCATGTGCACATGGAGTGTGCCTAGTTGAATTGTTGCACTTCTGTGCAAAGTTCTACAATGAAATTCAGTCAGCATACACTGACTTCAGAGTTTTCTACACCTTCTCATGTAAGAGTTTATGCCTTTACCATTTAGATGTAAATAAGATTTAGATATGATAGAGAAGACTTGTAGCTCAGGTGGATGATTTTTATGTGGTTGTGTTCTCTGAGCTGGATAGTTAATTTGCGAAGCTTTCATCGCCCTACTAGGCAACATCTTCAGCGCATACTTCAATTTGAAGAAAATCGCCTTACCATATATAAAGGATATCTCAGAAATCACTACAAGACTCTTTAAATCTTTAGAAATTAACGTCGTACAAAAACCAACAAAGTCACTTCACTCAATTGTATGTCAGCCAAAAGACTCAACAGCGAAAGTGGATAAGACCAACATCATCTACAAAATAAATTGTAACAGCTACGAAAAACACTACATTGGCCAGAGTGGACATCCCCTTCGTCTCCGCATCCAGGAAAATAAGTTAGTTGCCATAAGACATGATATCCACTCCCTTATATCACTACATACAGACAACCACGGACATCAATTCGACTAGGACAACGTTCAAATATTAGACAGAGGAAACAACAAGAATGCTAGAGAATTTTTAGAAGCTTGGCATTCCAATGAATCATCAATCAATAGACACATTGAGATCGACAAGATTTACCAACCGATAAGAAAGAAACCTCGCACACAAAGGGTCAAAGAAACAATGAGTTACAATACAAGTTACCTAGAAGGTGTGAAAACACACAAAAACAACCAATCACGTCCAAGGTCATCGGCCAGGAGAGATGATTAATAAACTCGTGGAGAAATCTAAAAGCTCACTTCAAATTGAAGTATGCGCTGAAGATGTTGCCTAGTAGGGCGATGAAAGCTTCGCAAATTAACTATCCAGCTCAGAGAACACAACCACATCAAGATGTAAATAATGTTTACGACGTGTACGTAGAAACATTCGGAATCATTTGAAAAGTACTGCATAAAACTGAGATTTGTAAACGTTTTGTACGTTTTGTTTGCATTTAGACCATGGAGTACATAAAAAATAGCTTAGGACATCTAACTTGACAGTGCCAAACACCATACCTAGACTGACTTTTTCCACCGGTTTCATTTGTTGGATAGTGGGTTTTTGAATCATCACCAGTGACCAGTGTCACGATGGCATAAGAAACCTAGGTTCTATGCTCTCTAACGAACTCATGCAGATGCCTAAAGTCAACGAAATCCCTTGTGGCTCGAGACAAGTAATGAATATTTGAAGTCATTAGAAATCACCAAGGTTTATCAAAGTAGATGTCCTCCTAAGATTTATAACCTTATTATAATAACTAGAAGATATTCATGCATTTTTAAGTCTAAATCCTAATAGTTCATATTGTTACTGTGTCTTTTTTTGTTTAAATATATCAGTGAATTAATAAATCAAGGTCAACCGACAGTCAATGATGACATTCAAAGCTGTACATAAATCAGTGAATGCTCGTAGATAAAATAAATATTCATGAAATGTTTATAAGTTATATACAATATGATCGCTTTTAATCTTTAGCTCATTCCTGTTTTGATGAATATTGTATATATTCTCTGGGAATAAACGGCAGTTCACCTGTCCTAAATGTAGGCTGACATGTTATTTAAAGTGTGTATTGGCCAAGTGTCACTTATTTGACTTTGACAAGGGTGTGCTTTTATCTCTTTCTCTCTCTCAGTCCACCGAACTATTCACAGTGTCTTCCTTTCTGACAATTTCTGTACAAAGAAATTTACTCTTGTTTTATTTTTATTGTTTGTTTGTTTATTTGTTTCGAAATCAGTTTCATTTGGCGCCTTATTTAAGAAAAACCATGAAATATGAATGTTGAAAATAAACACTAATGGTTTAATTGTATATTTGTAAACCTTGAACACTCTGGTAGGTTGTAATTCCATATTAATTCGTGTTTTGGATGTATCACACACTCAGTGTGAAACAGTATTAATATTTACTGGGTGACAAATTGACGAACACAGTTTATCATGTTATTCATAATCATATCGTCAACTGTAACTACACAGCATCAAATCTTGATTTTTATTGTTGCCACTGTCCGTTCCAATTTTTCCTCAGCGTAGTAGTAGTAGAGTGTCCCAGATATTCGAAACAGGTTGTCAATGGACGTGAACATTGAACGTTTGTTTTATTGGAACTGGCAACCATTGGCGGGCAACTGAAAGGCGCGAATGGTCGATCGCTTGCAAGTTGAAAGAAGACTGGAGTTAAATACGAATAAAAGTACTTTATAACTTCATTTGTACTTAACACTTGTTTGTAGACTTTGTAGTTTTCTTCAATTTAATTGCCAAACAATATAATTTCGTTCAAGGAATACTGGTGTTTTGGATTTAAAGTTGAAGAAAGTGCATAGTATTTATCGGCTCAATCTCTTAAGTCTTCATTACGATAGGAACTTAGGGCTAAGTTCCTTGACACAGTGTTGAATCATTCCCATTGCATGTGTTCTCATTCAATTTGATAAATAAAGCTTCAAGTGTTGGCTTGTAGGGATTTGATTGGTTACAGGATTTCATCATGAGGTGACATTAGTTAGAGAACCATTAGAAAACCTGGAATCCCGATGGGTGCGTACTGATGAGGAGTCCACAACTAGGACGAAACAGCTGTCCAGTACTCCCAGATTTTCCAATGGTTCTCTAACTAATGTTACCTCATGATGAAATCCTGTAAATAAAGCTTCAGTTATCAATCTTTCCTTCCATGCTGTTACATTAAATTTTAAGCCTATCAGTCTGTCCCATTCTGTTGTTTGATTGTAGGCAACTGCAAAGGAGCTAAATTGTAGGAAGAAAATCTACGATCGAAGGTAAGGCATACTAGCATAGAATTTGTTTTCTAACTCTTTTCTACTTGAAAGGCATTCAAAAACATTTTGAAATATTTGTGTTTAACAACTTTTTTTCAATTTGTTTTGTTGTTAGCCACGGGAATATTACTCTTTTCTGTTAATTACCAGGTGAATGACCTCGCCTAAAAAACAATTTACGGAAATCCAAATGACCCAGTCAACCCAAATGTACAAAGTATCCAAAAGAGTAGAATGACGGTGAAATATTATAGGTGAAATCTATAATGAGAATGCGAAGTCATTTCAAAAATCCCAATTTACACATTTAGAAAATCAATAAATTGAGCAAACTAATTGGAAAGGAATATATTTGCTTAAATCAGTTTGTTGTTTTTCTTATTGTAAGGCTGTTAGTAAACAACAATAATAATGATAACGACAAATATAGTAATAGTAATAATAATAATATGCTAAGCATCAAACAAGTAGAACTAATGAAAGCGATCACAACGGTTTTACACTGACTAATGGTAAGGTGAGCGAGAGTTGGCATTGTTTTTGAACGGAGATATCAGGTTAACGGTCGCGAATAGCCAGCGATTTGGCTCTGGTGTGTTAGACATCCTCTTATGCATGAATTGAGGTTGTAATGAACACTTGCAAGAAACAACACAGGAATTCCCTATTCTCAGAGTTAACAAGATATTTGAGAGCAGAACTAGTGTCTTACGTCTTCGCTCCTCTGGCTAGCCAACCTGGACGAACTTGACATTGACAAATGAAGTAAAGTGTGCTTAATGTTGATTCCTAAATTGAATACTGAAAACAGAAGTATATGATCAGTTTTGTTTGAGTTAAGCAGACCTCAGAGTGGCTCTATTGAGGATAGGTTACTGATCACTAGACTTGCCTTCAGCCATTTAACAGCACTTAATATTCCATGGAAGACTAAATTTCAGAGATTGTATTACCTTATGAAGAAGTTATTGAAAAGAATATTCTTTGCTCAATCATTTTAGTTTTCTAGATGTTTGAGTATGAATCGTTGCTATTTTGAAATCTTCTGAAAGGTAGATATAATGAAAATGATAAACCAGTTCTATTGATTACACTACTTGCAAGTAATATCGTCCATGCTGTACTGATCGTGTTTATCGTTGTCAGTTGTTTGCGGCTTATAAGATTCTTCTCGGAACTGCAATCTTTTTATAGCAAAACATGTGAGCGTCAACAATATTGTGTTCTCAATTAGACCTCATCAGACTTCACTCTAATATACATAAATTTATAGGTAGATATTCAATATGAGTCAATCATTGCTAATAAGAATTTCAATGTAAAACCTGCAATTAATAATAACTGTGTTAATGATAATAAAGGCGAAGAAGTGGAGCGATTTGTGATAACAAGAATAATGCAAAGTGACATGATTAGACAAGCAAATGTTCAGGTAGGTGAAGTAGATAAAGGCTTAGAAAAATCAATAATCGGATTAAATAATGCTGGATTGTAAACCAAATAAATAAACAAAGTTTTAATGAAGATGCGATAAGATTAAGGGTTGATAAGAAAGGGATTATATATGTCCACTAAATGTGGCAAAACGGAGCTTTGGAGGGTTTTCGTCCATCCCTTACTCAACCTCAAAAGGAGTTTTCAGTGACACATCAGCCACGCTGTACATTAGTACCACAAACATTTTATCACACTTTTTCTTCAGACACTTTTCTACAGACATTCAAGACACTGAAGATGTCACTTTACATACTATTTATATCTATAAGTTGCATACACACACTCAAGCACACCACAGTATCAATCAGTCTACAGTAACTAGCACTCTCTGCGTCCGTGGTCCATGGGGTGAAACGCCTGCGAGACACGCACGTTGTCCATGTTTGATGTCTGGCTGACACACTGCTAGACCATGCAGAATCGAAAAGAAGCTCACTAAAGACTGAAAACTGGGTGTAGAAATAACACGAGCTTTATCAGAAATTTCAAAACTTGAAGCCCTGTGTTGCAGTCTGATCGAAAGGAGTCAGAAGAAACACTTTAGACAGAGTGAAAATTAAGTTTTTATCTAAATTTATTATCGTCTCTTTGAAACTGGACCAGTTCCAGTTTCCAAACCCCATGGAACACACGAAAATAGACAGCAGACAGAGAAAATGGTTCAAACGAACTCTAATAAGCGGCATCAATCACTTTACAGTAACTAACACTTTACACCTGAGATATAGTAAATTCAAGGTTCTATTGAAACTTATACGACACAAATAATGTGTTGTCTCATTAAAATGAAGCTTATTCTCTCTGTAATATTAGAAATCAAACTTTTATTTAGCTTTTACTTCTAATAACACTAGCCAATAAGCACTTGTTGTTTGAACTTTGACCTATTAAAATGATGGTGTTTGTCAAGAATGAGTTTTTTTTAAAACACGTTTTGCATAATCGCTGCAAACATTTTTCTAATCAATGCACTTCTCGTTGACATTTTGTGCTTTATATGCAAAACTAATTAGCTTGTTGATATCATCAAAGATGGCACCATATCTTGTGTGATGCGAATATTCATCGACAGTATTGCTAGGCTGCGGTTTTAATCACCAATTGATAGAAGTCAGAATTCATAGGTCATTGGATTCCAAGCCACTGACTGAACAATCAGTCGGCTGACCTTTAAACCTAAAGGATCGGGGTTAGATCAAGAGTGGAGTCATGGGTGAGCACTACTGAGGAATTCCCAAACCAGGACGAAACAGATGTTTAGTAAGCCTCGACTTTCAGTGGTCCTCAGACTGATGTCTGTTTTCGATAAAATATACACTAGAAACAGGTAATGCGAAATAGTATGTTCACTTTATTTCATAGTCATCTATGGAAGAGAGAGTCGAAATGTATTGGATTAAAAAAATACCAAGAACAAATATGTGTGTTGAATTCTACCATAGTTTAGATATACCAGGTGTCTGGATTTCCTTCTGGTTTTCATTGATTCCCTAACTGATGTGAGTTCGCAACGAAATAAATCTATGCTGGAATTAATCAAAATGCTTATAAAGCCAAAAATTTCAAAAGAACTGATCAATAAAGATTTTGTTATCGTCGACCGTACTAACTGGAACACGACTGTAGAGCACCTACAACTTGATGTCACCTAACAGTATTTGTTTTCTGAATGTCTCATATGAATTCGACAGATATTTTTTCGTTCCCTGCATTCCGAATGAAACATAAAGATTGAAGCCCTATGCAGTTTAGGTGGCGATATTTCTTTCACGGGGTAGGGCTGCTAATCCCATACCCAACCTTTCCTCTTTTCCTGGGTTACTACTGGCTTGGCGAGGTTTAAGAATTAGATGGCCCAGAATCAAAGCCTGTCTATGTGCGTGGTTGGTGAGCATTCCACTGCTGAATCACTGACACACTATTCAAATTTAATGATGTGATAATTAATTACGGGAGAGGAGAAAAATAAGAAGGAGATGTTGACTGTCTTGTTTGAATAGTCCCTCTTCTCTCTCTCTACATACAGAGTAATAAAAAAGCAATAATTATTGAAAATAATCTATTTTCGTATTAAAGTATTTACTGAATGTGTTTACATCTGAAGGGCTTTAATTGTATCCGTAACTTGCTATTCAATCACTTGATGTTTTGGTTAGTAGGGATTTTACTGCTTTCAAAGTAGATTTCATCTAGACAAATACTCGACAGACGTTTCGTTCTAGTATGGGTCTTTTCATCAGTATTCATCCATGACCGCAGCAGCAATCGAACCAAATACCTTCTCTTAACGAAGTGGATACGTTACCATTCAGTCACTGGGTTAAAATCCTGTGTCCCGTGGATTCTAACTAATATCAGTGTGCATTAACTTACATCCTCTTTGGTAAACAAATGTCCTCATAATCCACTTCTTCTTTTCACGCCTCTGCATTCTGAATGGAACACTTGCGCTTCCTATTGGCGTTGTGAAGTTCTAGCTCGTCTCAAACCCAATCATTCTGACTTTACTTACACTTAAATGAGGCCCGTTTATGAGTGCGTCAGCAGGGATTTGAATCTGGACCACGTATGCATGGTTGGCGAGCATCTTACCATTGAGCCACCGACGCAGTACGCTGGACTTCCAGAAATTCATTGAAATAAACTGTAAAACCCGCGTATAATTACGTAAGAGGTGAAATTTTATGTTGGGAAAACATTTCAGAAAAATGAAAAAGAAATAATTTTCCATACACAAACACATGCATTAATTATCGACTGATATCCATCGGGAAGTATCCTTACTCATACTCGACTTGTTTTCCTCATCCATATGCATTTCGAGTGCATCATAGGGTTTCAAGGTTCAAGATATGACGTTTCATTGGCAGTGGTGTTGCTAGTCTCATGCTCAAACTTTCCTTCTCTTCACTGGTCCCACTACCAGCTAAAGGAGATTTCTATAAACGCATCGGTGACTGTCAATCAAACTTCGAACCATATATCCATCGCTGGCTAGGCTAGTATTCTATCTACCACTAACTCATAATACTCGACCAACAAAAATTTATTAAAGCAAATGACTGAAGTACGTAAGAGTTGAAGTTTTATGTTAAGAAAACCTTTTGAAAGAAAATGAAAATGAAGTAATTTCTCACGCATATATACATCAATTATCTAAAAATAAAATTTATTTCATTTTATTACAGCTAAACACTCAACAAAACCACACATCACATCACATCACGTCTGTGTGTGTGTGCGTTTGTGTGTGAAGTCACATTCCCCTGTGTGGAAAAAGTCAACAGAACTGTGAAAATAAAATTTCACTAGATAGTTATCATGATTAGTGGTTATTTTTTGTAATCTACTTCAGTGGATAAATGAAGGCCAGTGCTAACTAACTAACTACCTAACCACCTTTCCCTCTTCCTTCTTTCTCATTCTTTGTCCTAAAAATAGACTTTTTTCCTTATTTGTTCCTATCCCCTTCCGTAATCACTAGAATGAATGAATTTGTGGACATTGTGAACTTCATTAAGAGGTGGGAAAGGCATAGTGGCACTGACTCCTTTTTCCATCAATTCACATTGCCTGAGAATGTCCAATGAACAAATCAGTTAGCCAAATTATCATAAATATTTTCTTTGTTTTGATTGTTGATTTCATTTTAAGTAACCCATAAATCGAGAATTCATTTGCTAATTGCGAATTTGATTCAATCTGTTGCCAGTTCTCCCACAGGTAGCTAGACAGAATTCGGGTGATTATCACTGATTTGGTTCTCTGAGCTGAGCTGAGACCAGTATTTAGATCACTTTGATCTGATCAGCTGCCTAACAAATAATACTGATTGGTGTGAGTGACATTTAATCACTCATGTCCTCCAGTCGGTAGTATATACTGCCACGCATCTACGTTTGATTTTTCCATTGCTATTCATGGTATCAAGCAGATCATATGTTGTCATCGGAATAATTACGGTTTGCAAAGGTAACTGTAATGAGTTTTCACCCCAAACTGTGTAAACTTTCAATCAAGAATTAAGTTGCAAATCCTGAATTCAATTCAATGTATTACCAGGTCATCCGAGTAACGGAAAAGTTAAACTTTAAGCACCACTAACTACCAATCAGCGAACGACCTTCAACGGACCAGTCACACGAAAAAGGGATTTTTGATAAAGGAAAACGTGTATTTATGAAAAAAGCATAAAAACTGCATAAAACTGTTACATAGGGTATCTTTCTCTAACATGTGACAGAAACATCTCCCAGTTTAGCATAGGAGTGTCAATAGAAAAGTCACACCACATTCTGTACATATATTCATCCAAATGACTATAAATGAGATCCTTTCGAGATCCATTTATAGTCCTAATCCTATTTTTCAATCTTCCCCAAAATCCTTCTGTAGAATTTGTCTGTGTCCCCGTAATAGGATCCACAAAATCACTGGAATGGTTCACTATGTGATGAATATATCCAAGAGATGACAGCGAGTTATAACCTTTCCATTCATCAGTATGTACTATGGATCCCTGTTTCACAAGTCTAGTAATAATAGGTATTAAAGTAGTTGACTTTCTGTCTGGTATTCTCTCCACGAATCCTTTCCGTAGGGAGGTGTCATATAAACTAATCACCCAAACATTGTTGGCTCGCTCACGACCACGGTTGTATTCTTTCTTCAGTAACACAGTTTCGTCCATGTGCACGACGATGCCTTCTCCACCCAACAAGGAAGTAATTCTCTCCATTTTCCATGATGTGATGTCTCTGCAGTGCTGGTACCACTGAACTGTTGACACGAGGCTATTTTCGGTTTCAGGAGCTGCCCCTCACGGCTGTTTTAAAACCCAGAAGTTACAAATACACAAAATCTGGGTTAGGGAGAGATGCGACCTAGCAAAAAATGTTCCTACGAAATATAAAAATTATCAGCTTACCTTCTCTAATGCTAACTCGTCTCAAACAAATTGCACAACGATGGACATATCCATCAATCGACCTGCTAAAGCTTTTTAAACTCATGACACCACCACATGAACAAATCCTCTCCTTCCTCAGCAACCCCAAATCCAGTCAATACTGCAAAATCTTATCCTCCTCGAACTGAAAGCTTGAGTTCGTTAGAGCACACATTTGAAACGAATCAAGCGCTATACAACCTTGAACTCAAGTGCATGAACCTCATTGGGCCATTCGAGGTCATTCGCTGATTGGTAGTTAGTGGTGCTTAAAGTTTAACTTGGCCCAAGTAACTCACAAGAATTCCAGTGGTCTCAAGTGATCCGTCTCACTGAGTTAGGTCAAAAACTGGGTAGACCGTAGATCATCTCGGCCCCAAAAGAGGGAAATGGTCATCCGATATGTAAACCGCAAAATGATACTTCCATTTATGCTAATAATCACTTAACCTAGATTTACACGTGCAGTTGTTGACTCAGATCAGGACCACTTTATGTCTCTGGTCAATAGGGTGTAACCAGTATCGTGTGCCTATGCTGGTGTCCACTGAATTCTCTCAGTTGAGTTAGCTGTGTATTTATTAACCTATGTGACTGACTGTAACAGTGTTAACGCTAGTTGGTTGGAGTCATTCTTTAGGCGTCCATTTATCTAGATTTCGTTCTTATTGCTATTTGTCAACAAGGCATATTCACAACCTGCAATGAAAGAGTGTCTCATCGGAAAATCCAACCAAGGTTGCCAAGTTCTCTCAGGACTTATCAATAATCCCCAGTATAAGTGCAATGAATATATTGATTTGTCACTACGGAGTCCATGTTGCCAGTGGCCGCTCGTTAATTTTATGCTGAGTAAACAGACCTGACTGAAATCTTAAGAAGTTTATATTACTGGCCTTGATGATAATCCGAAAGTAGGCCCTTTGAAATGATGCAATGACAAAGAATATGACCATTACAGTCTATTTCATCAGGATACATTTATGGAACAATTTTCGACCTTAATACTTAGCTTATTTATGTCTTTAGTTTTGAATTTTGTGAAATAAACATTTTATTTTTCGATTTTTCATATACCTTACGGAAATTTTTGTCTTATCAGGAGAGATTTCATCTTTTTTCCTTTACAGAAAGAAGATGTGCATCGAATTTGTTTTTCAAAATGCATTGCGAGAGATCTGTCTTTATTGATTCCTATTTGACAGACAAAATTTTCGTAAACATGCACATATACACAGTACTGTCTGAAGACTGGAGAAATGGTGTCAATACCTAACTCACTGATAAACAGTCTGGTATAAAGATCATATCCGTAGTGATCAGTGAAATATCGAGAAGGCTTTCAGATCTACGTACACTTTAAACCAGAAGTTATTATTATTGTTTCCTTTAATTCCTAGAGGAACATAGGGCTTCAGCCGTGCGTCTCCATTGCGTTCGGTTCTCTGCTAGAGTCTTCACCTGTCTCCATGTCTGCCCACACGTTTTCATCTCCTTTTCACATGACCTCCTCCAATTCACCCTTGCACTGATGACCAACTCGCCGTTTCCCATTCGAGTCCCACTCGACAGCCTGTCGTGTGATGTCACCCGATGGTTTTCTCAGAGTATAGCCAGCCAATCCACCTCCATTTATTCCTACAGATTTGTTGCACAATCAGTTCCTGCTGGGTTGGTTCGCTCATTGCCAGAGATCTCTGCTGCTGATCTTTTCTGGCCGGCCATCTGATCTTGAGTATTGAGCGAAAACAACCAGTAATAAATGTTTATATTTTGAATTTGTAGGGATTTTGGTTAATTAATATTATATAAACTGTGATCACTAACTGACATCAGACTGTGGTGCTATATTTCTGGAATTTACAACAATTAGATGTCACAGTTCACAGAATCGGCAACGCACTGTGGTTAATTGGTAAGCAGGCTGGCTTCGTAACCTTAAGGACATAGGTTCTGTGATTGTTAAGGACTTCAGTGCACACTGTTGAAGTGTCCCAAACTAAGGCTGAACAGCTGCTCAGTAACTGTTTGTTTCCACTAATTCTCTAACTGGTATCATCGTCGGTCATCTAACCCATTGTTTCCTATTCCACTTCTAATGAAGGCTGTCACGTGTGCTGTCACCTGAAGGTCAGCTCAGCGTCTGTTCATCCATTTCTATTCCTTTCTGCATGTTCATTGCACAAACAGCTGTTGGTTGTTTTGCTGTTAGGGTTCAATGTGGAGCATCCTTTCTGAACGATCATGTGATATTCGAGCAAAGGCAGGTGTTGACGGAAGTCTGCAGTGACGAAGTACCCAAGTGCTAACTTGTCATTAGTGTTAAATTACAGATATTATTCCTTATTCTGTGTACTGTAGATCTCCACATTGATTTAAGAGTAGTGAACTGTTGTCCTGCTTTCCCAATCGGATCCTGGTTGCTTTGATATCCTCAGTCGTGCAACCTGTAGTTGAGACGACGTTACCAAGGTAACTGAAACTGAAGACTTCTCATGTCATCATAAGGTGTCCAACAGAATTCAAGCACTCTAGTAAAGTGATATCACTTAATTAGGAAATTCAAGAGTTACACTCAGTAGATGAGTAGTATTCTAAGTTTCACAGAAAATTGTATGAAATTTTTCGGTAAAAATATATATTATGCCCTCAAGTGAAATGATGCAGAAAAATGAAGGGTCAATGTTCCACTTAAATTTCTAACTCACTTCACCTATGTGAATGATGGTTAGTGTGGGAATATTTAAAATTCTCTTGAAACGAGATCAGAAAGTTGTAAATTTTGCGAAGTATATTCCGTCACGAACAAGCATCAGTCAGTGAGTGATTGAAAACGAGTGAGCACTGGTTAGCTTTTTCGTGATAATTTATGACTTTATATATATATATATATATAACCAGTTGTGTGAAAGCCAGTTAGAATTGCTGACCAGATTAGGTAATTGCCTTATTTTCTATAGTTTGGTTTGTAAGGGTTAGTTATGTTTTTACGAGTTGATCACAGATTGATATCAGATAGAGAACCATTGAAAACCAGGGACTACTGCCAGAGAGCTGTTTCATCCTAGCTTGAGAATCATCGGCAGTACGCAGTTCTAGTGAGGAGTTGTGAACAGTGAGGTCCATCCAGATGTCACGTGTGAGGATGGATGTCCCACCAACGACATTGGTTGGGTTGCGCTAAATCACGAATTGATAGAAGTTAGAATTCATGGGCTGGGTCGTATACGAGCCAGCTTGCCTTGAAACCGGAAGGTCGTGGGTCCTAACCTTGGTGGTGGGTGCGTACTGGCGATGATTCCCAAACTAGGATGAAACAGCTGTCTGTCCAGTACTCCCTGGTTTTCAATGGTTCTCTAACTGATATCAGTCCGTGATCAACTCGTAATTACCTTATTGAAGTATTTCATTCATTCATTGAATTATAAGATCAGAGTGTTAAGGATCTAGTTGTCTGCAAAACTGGGTGGTTGTAATCGCATTCCTAAGTTAAGGAATTCTCAAAATGTCGTTTAATATGAAGCGAATGATTGGAGAATAAGACTTCCTTAAGCTAACCACATATATCCATATCTCAGTAGCACTTTGCGTATTTCCATTTCGTATCTTATGACGGACCTTATAGTTCTACGAAGGATGAGAATGCTGGACAGTTAGTTAACAAACCTAAATGAGTAACAGTGTTAGGAAAACAATTAATATTATTATTGATTGAAATGATGACTAATGCTCAGTGTACTTTTACTTATTGACGAGGTTAATACAATTTGTTTACTAACTCCTTTCTACTTCAAAAGCTTCTGAAATATACTTTAAAACGTTTGTGTCTAAACAACGTTTCATTGTATCTAGATTTTGTCCTGTAGTTAACATCCTGAATACCACTAATCACTGTTAACCACCAGGAAGTTGACCCCACCCAAAATGAAAAAAGAATAGTTTACGTAAATCTAAGAAACTGATTAATCTGAATATACAAAATAGTAAAGAAAGAGTGGAAAGGCGGTAAAGTGATTAGATTAAATCTGTATGAGAAATGAAAAGTTGTTAATGAGCAATAGTAATAATAAAGTAAGCATTAATCAACTAGAATCTAAGAAAGATTATAACAAACGGTTTTACACTGGCCATGATTAGACAAGTGAGTGTATGTATTCCTTTTAGACAGAGATATCATGGACCAAAGGATCCCGTCCGACTGGCTGAATGGTCACCAGACCGACCTCATAAGATAGAGGTCTTGGGTTTGATCCTTATCCATGTAGTCATGGCTGCATAATGCCTCTTAACTAGGAGGAAACAGCTCTCCTGTACTCCCTGGAGACTTCCATTGGTTCTTTGAGTGAAGTGAGTTCATGATCAGACATGAAGTCAATCAAATCCCTACAAACCAAACATCAGAAAACTCTTTTCATTTTCAAAAATAAGGAAATTTTCTAAAATAAAAATTTCAAAGTCCGCAGAAGAGATGAGATTAAAGAAAGTAATAAACAAAATTCTAACAGTGATTTGATAAGTCACCAAAGCGTAGCTGACGTTTCGAGTCTAGTCTTTAGTGTTTTTTGGTGCTGATTGAATTCTTCCAGTCAAATTGGTAACGTAGTCACCAAGCTGGGTTACTGGCTATCACGTGACACACTTTGAACTGATGTTATATGCTTTGAGGTAATCAGCAGGAAGCCCTACTTCCATTGCGTTTGAATAACTTAGCAACATTTTGGTTAATTTCAGTTCTCTTTTACTTGAAATGCTTTTGATATAAACCCAGAAACATTCGTGTTTAAACGATTTTTCAATCTACCTAATTTTTGTCCTGCTATTAGAGTCATGAATACCACTGTTTACTGTTAATTACCGGACAAATGACGCTGCCCAAAAACAAATATTTACGAAAATTTCAGTGACTAAGTCAGTCTGAATGTACGTGTGTGTTATGCAAAGTTTGTAGTACTCAATAATAATAGTGATGATTATAATGCAAGCATCATTCAACCAGAATTAAGCAAAATTATCACAATGGTTTTACACTGGCCATATTACAGCAAGAGGTTGGATACATTCCTTCATTTTTGAGCATAAATGTCATGGGATATTTGATGCCTCTCCAATGGTTGAATGGTCAACAAGCTGACCTCGTAGCATGGAGGTCCTGGACTTGATCTCCTGTGTGGTGATAGATGCTCATTGCTGAAGATTTCCAAACTAGGATAAAAAAAGCTTGCCAATACTCCTTGGTGGCTTCCAATATTCTTCTAACTGATATCAGTGGGTGGTTAGACTTGAAATCATTCAAATTCGAGTAAACAGAACTTTGGAAACGACTTTTTACTGACAAAACTCAGAACAAAAATAGAGGTAAGCCCCAGTCCCCTAAGGCAGTGAGTTTGAAGAAAGTAATTAGGAAAATTCTGACGGAGACTGGTCAGTGAATGGTAACTAACGTCACGCGTTTAGTCTTTAGTTGTTAATATGGTCATCCGGTTGAGTGACTTGTGGTGCACTTTGAATTGATGTTTCATGCTTTGAGGCACTCAGCAGGAAGCTCTGCTTCACTTAGATTCTATGACTGCTCGGAATGTTCAGTAAGGCGTTTATGGGAACATTTGATACCTCCATTTCAGCAGAGATTCGAATACACATCGACTAGTGCTCCGGCTAGATATGCTTCCACTGAGCTATTCGAGACAACGACTGATCTCCTTCCTGTATGACTTTAATGTGTGCACTGATTAATCACTAGTGACCAGTTTGATGATGATACAAAAAACCTGAATCTCACACATCCTACTGAATTCCTCCAACCATCTCATCACATGAAAGAAGGGTATTCTGGTTTCAGACACGTTAGTAGGATTTTGAGTGATACGAACTGAGAAAAGGTTTAGGAAACTTAATGTTTGCTTCAGTTTCTAAGAGAATTATACTGTTCAGACAATTACCAAGATAAACTGAATAATTCTAATCTCTAATTACATATGCAACTTGTATTTCTTATCGAGTATATCACTTTTTTTAAAAAGCATAACGAGTTTCGCTTTTCAACTCTACTGTTTATTCAGCTGTGTAGTACTACTACTACTACTACTACAGATCTCTGTTTGCTCTTAAGTGGACTAGACAAAAAGAAAATCAGTTTTGTTTCTTTGCTAATCGATTTTATGCCATAAGCAAAACAAACTATTGCAGTTTAGTATGAAAATGGACTTGAAAGTATATTTCAAATGTAAAAAGTACTGACTTTAAACAGAGTGTCATTGATTTATTGAAATGTCTGTCTACATGTTAACAGATTTTATTGTAGTAACGTGTGTATGAGAATTATTCATAGTCAGGATTTAGCAAAGGATTTTTGTCACTTTGCTTCAAAAATTCAAAGGTAATATGTTAGGTGATATATGATTAGGTGGAAAGAGTTACAGGTGGTCAAACCGAGACCTGCAATCAGTCCATGAATTCTCTAACTGGTAATTTGAACTTACTACCTAGCGAGTTGTAGACTGCCTGACTGGTTGAGGTTTTCGAGTTACAGAGAAGCTTTAGAAGTGAAAGTTAAAAGTTGTAAATTACGTGGAACTCAATGGAACAAAGATAGAAATTTGATAAGGTTAAAATTGCTATTGAGTGAGAATAAAGGTATTTGAGTGCCAATTTAACAAGTGCGAAGAGGATGTGAAAATGTACAAAAGGAACAAATGAGAGTGATAATAGTGAATTAATTATTTAACTAAATGCAAACTAAAAACGGAAAAATTCAGAAATTTTTTAAAGGGAACGACTAGTAAAGAGGTTAAGACCAAGGTAGAATAAGATACTGGAGAAACTTTTTCTGTATACAGAGTTCAGGGTTGCATTGATGAATTGCCAGCGCCTCCGACATACACAAAAGCCGAAACCTGACGCCCTTTGTACCATTTGGTCTTACATTGTAGATGATCTTGAAAGACGACTCTGGTGGAGCTACGTGGCCTGAGTTCACCAAATGTTCGAGAATTGAGCTAGTAATTGTGTTGCATTGTCCCTTTGCTAACCTTTGATTTGATTTTTTCTTTTTTTAAATTTTTTCTTTTTTTTTAGTTTGCATTTACTTTAATAACTAATTCACTATTATCACTCTCATATGTTCATTTTGTAAATTTTCACACCCTCTTCACACTTGTTAAATTGACACTGAATCACCTTTATTCTCACTCAATAGCACTGTTAACCCTATCAAATTTCTATCTTTGTTCCGTTGAGTACCACGTAATTAACAACTTTTAATTTTCACTTCCCAAGCCACTTCTGAGTATTTATATCAGTTATGTCACCTGCCCCTATTACTCAATAATAGACCACTATATATTTTTTGGTAAGTATAAATACGACTGTACAGCCTCTGAAGATGATTTTGTCGATAAAGAAAATTTTCTTCGCTGAATTTGTCTTTTATTTTCTTCATGACTCAATGGGTGTTTTCGGTGATTTGCAGAGAACCAATGGTTTGAGACTCTTGGAGATCGATGCAGATGCATTCCCTCTTTATAATCTCCCAGATCCATTAAGTCCTCGTGTCACTCCATGGGATTTTTCTTTCTCTCGCATATTTCTGCTCATTTTAGTCCTCTTGAATGTCTCCTTCCTCTCTTTTCCCTGCCTTTGGTGTGCTATGTGGAGTGTGGCAACTTGGACTGGAGAACTTCTGTGGAACCTTTTGTGCATTCACCAAATAGGTGTGTGTAACACATTTTAAATTCATGTACAGTCAGTGGTTTGAAACCATTTTAAGACTATTGCGTAAGCTTATATGTGTAAATGTTCTATATGTCGTTTGTTTGCATTTTAAACATAAAACACTTAAGAAGAGTTTAGAATATCTGACCTAATAATAACACGAAACATCATATTTAAGGTGGCTTTGTCAACCAATTTCCCTGTGTCAAACAGTAGAAGTTTATGTGAACTAACCTAAAATATTTATGTGGAGTTTTAAGGTGTGAAAGATGTGACGTATCGATGTAGAAAGGATTTTGGGATAATTATATGTTTGTTAATGATGAATAAAAGTCTTCTAAATCTACTTGTGGTATGCATATATTATTCTGGCATTTTTAGATTAGCGTAAGTCAAAAAGTGTGTGTTACATAGTTTGAAACGAACTGCGGATTTTTATAATTTATTTGTGTTTAATGAGGGAATGCTTTATTGACAACATTCCATGGCATAATAGTTACTGTGCTTTACCACACCTATAAATAATAGTTCACTGAAAATCATTCTTACAATGTCCATGATTTTAGGTAGTTAGAAACAGTTGGCAGGAGGATAATCATTTCGTTTGATTGCTGTCCAGTCTCTTTATCAACAACAATCTGACAGAACTATGGGAAATAACCTGTTTTAAAGAGAGGATCAAAAAGATTATTACGAGTTCATCATACATTGATATCAGTTGGAGAACCACTGAAAACCATGGAGTACTGGACAGCCAGGTGTTTCCTCCTAGTTTGGGAATCACCGCTAGTAAGCACCCACCATCAAAGTTCGAACCTACGACCTTCCGGTTACAAGGCAAGCTGGCTCGCATACCATTCAGCCACTGGGACCCAACCCGATTCAACGGCCAGCCCATGAATTATAACTTCTACGAATTCGTGATTTAGCGTGACCCCAACCATTGTCGTTGGTGGGGCATCCATCCGCACACTTGACATCTAATTGGACCTCACCGGTTACGACTTCTCACTAGAACTCCAGGAAACTCCATCCTGTGGCAAGTCACTAGCGAACATCAGATTAATTTTCAATAGTTTGGTTTGTAAGGGTTAGTTTTTTTTAACGTTGACTCCTAAACTAGGATGAAACAGCTATCCAGTACTCCCTGGTGCCTTTCAATGGTTCTCTAACTGATATCAGTCCGTGATCAACTCGTGAAAACATAACTCACCCTCACAAACCAAACTGTAGAAAAAGATTATTGTTTGGTCACTCACCCTCTTAACGTTTCCCTCAATTTTCTTTCAGTCATTTTTCAAAACGGGGCAAAATTAACTGCAGAGTGAGCATTTCTGCATTCTCCATGAATGATATAACTGTCTCTTGTGATGGCATTGACTGTGATTAGTCATCTTCAGAAGATTTCTTATCCTTGTGTTAATTTGTATTAGTAACGACAAACTTGATCTGTGTGAATGAGTATATCTGTTGACTAAAGAGTGATCCCAGTAGCAGGCTTCTAGAAGTTCTCTGATATTTTTAGTATTATTGCTGTTTTAAATTTCACATTTCCTTGGTCACATTGATCTCCATAGTTGTCTACATGTCTTGATATGAAGAAATACACGTCATGTCTTCTTACAGTTTAATTGTTTTCCTATTCGAAGTCAGAGAGGACGCCCAGTTCGGCTAGCATCGTGTTTATCGACGATATTCAATGCTATTTGTGTTGTAGAAGGTGTTGAACTTATCCTTTTCAGCTGTTAGGTCTTTTGCTGTGATAGTAATGAATGAACTGGTTATACCGAGTTTGTATAATAATTATAATAATAATAAAAGCTTTATTCCAAACAGTATTTGTGGTACAGGTATGGAATTTTCAGCGTGCATTACAATATTGCATCTAATTACCTCATAAATTTTATAAGATTTTAAAATCAAAAAGCAACAACCAAAAAAAGTAAGTAAATAAGAACAGCGTTGCGTTTACATTTTTGAACAGTGCACCACAGGATATGAAATATAAAATTAGTGTGTAATAGAAGATGTAAACAATAATATAATAGAAACGAAGAAAGGAAAGCAAAAACCAATGGGACTAATTGTTAGAGTGCCGCAATAAGTTGATCGTGTCATACCTAACGGATTTCTCATCACATAACAGCTGTGCCAGATAAGGTATTGTGGAGTTTTTGTACTTGGTAGTCCTAGCATATAGCTTCCTATAGCTACTTCTAGTTCTACCAGATGAAATGCAAGCAGAGAGCTGCGTATAGAGAGGATGCTCAGGGTCTGACAATATAGAATTCGCTAGTTTCTTACATGACATTATATATCTATCCACAATAGTATTAACCAGTTGGTTTAACGATATCCCACTTCCCCTACTAACGGCTTTTAGTGCCCTACGCAGCAAAGCAAAGTCTTTCTTTAGTAGTCCAGGAAAGATTAATGGGGAGCAGTAAAGAGGGATGGGTAGCAAACACAAGAATTGACAAACTGAGAAAGCAAAGACTGCTTTATATCAGACTGCGAAACATCTTTCTAGTAACTAGCAAGATGTGAGAGGACCAGGAAAGATCGGAGGAAATACTCAGTCCGAAGTGTACTTGACATTAGATTTAGTTTCAACCTCTATGCCGTCAATGATAGTGGGACCATGTGAGCTAGCTAGTTGTTGTAGATCACGTTTTCGTCTGAAAGTGGAATTGACTACCTGACATTTAGACGGATTTAGCTTGAGACCGTTTGAAGAGGACCACTGACTAATTTCCGACAGAAAGTTATTTAATTTGGAACAATCTGACTGAGAATTGACAGGCATGGAAAAAGAGAGGTCATCAGCGTACTTAACAAAAGTGGCTACATCAGAATGGGGCGTCGGCGGCACAGTGGTTAGAACTCTCGCCGACCATGCACATGGCCCGAGGATTGATCCCCTGCCGACGCACACCTGATATCTATGGTCGGCCTGCAAAATCTGGGCTACCAAAATCACATGCTGAAAATTCCATAATTGTACCAAAAATACAGTGTGGAATCAAGCTGTAGTCAAAAAATAAAAAATTCATGTAAGAAAAAAGAAAACAGAAAAGGAGAAAGAACAGCACCTTGAGGAACACCAGCTAAAGTAAGTGAGGTAGCGAAGGACTTTCCATTGTAGACGGTGTACTGCCTCCTATCAGAAAAATAGGAATGCAACCACTTATTTGTCCAGCTCTCAGGCTGTGTTGCAGCAAGCTTACTTAGCAAGAGAGACCTAGGCACAGAGTCAAGTGTAGATGTGTAATCAAGGAAGGCACACCGAACGTATTTAGCTCCTCTATCTAAACTAGAGACTATATTATGATATAAGACAATAGCGGCATCTAAGGTACACCTATCTATTACAAGTATAATTTCAATATTTTAGTAGTTTTTTCAGGCTACTCTTTCATATATGATAGGATGCGATTTCTTGTGTGTCGTGAGGACAGTTTCTTGGTGGTAGTTTGATTTCTTTGTAAGCATCTTTTGATGAGGGTATTCAAATTTTTATTCAAGGCGACGAAATGGTATTTGTCTGCTAGTCCCTTCAGAAATGGAGGGTCTCAGTCTGAATTAAAGACTATTAAACAGTTTACGTTGTTAATGGAATATATAGAGTCAGAGTTATCCAAGAGTGTTGCGTCATTTCACATCAACTGACTGTTTACTAAATACTCTAGACTAATCACACTGGAGCTGCTACCTACTTTTGAAGAGGGGATAAGATAAATGGTATCATCATGAAGTGGTGTACACTAAATTTATGTTAGATGCTTTCAGAAAATAGGCGAGAAGCAATGCCCCTAGATTCCATAATTATCAGCACTGCTCAGTAAAGTGTATTTCTGTAGAAATCATGTCTGCTTCATTCCAGAGATTCGAATCCACGCCAAGAATAGATTGAATCGTCAATAGTGACCTTCGTGATCATTTTTCAGGAAATCTAGATCCTGTGTTCACTATCAACTTCCCTGACCACCTATGGCCTGGCGTGTGATGTCACTTGATGGTTTTCCCAGAGCATGGACAATCCACCTCCAGTTCTTCCTGCATATTTGTTGCACAGTTGGTTCCTGCGGGGTTGGTTCGCTCATTTCCAGAGATCCCTGTTGCTGATCTTTTCTGACTGGCCATCTGATCTTGAGTGGTATTGAGTGAAGACAGCTGTTGATGAAGGTGTGTAATTTGTTCGAAATGCCCTTCGTGAGGCGCAGTGCAAGTCTCTGATCCGTATAGTAGCACTGGCCTCCCATTGAAGTTGAAAATTCACGTCTTATTTCTCATGCTGAGTAGTGCTGTTGACCTCCACACAGACTTGAGAGTAACGAAACGAATTTGAGTCATTCAAATTAAACAAAGTATATCAGACTTGATGTTAGCCTTATTTTGCTGAGACAAGTGTAACCTTATGAGAATTACTGAGATACACTGAATAACTCTAATCTCTGCTTTCATCTCAAACTTTCATACTTTTTATCTTATTCTGTCCATTCTTTTCAATTTATTTAAACTACTCACGTGTAACGACGATAAGATAAACCGCCATGGAAATAAAAGATAAGACATTATTACTATTCATGAAATAATCCGTACTGTTCTGTTCTCCAAAAATAGAAATAAAGCATAATACACTTTGTATATACAAAAACAGCCTACAACTTAAACAAAGACGGAAAAACAGAAATGGTCATTTGAGAATCACGTTCTACTGACAAGATGGTGAACAGAAGTGTGGTGTGTAGTCTGTGACTTATTTTTCTTTTTTTGAAATTGTGTTAAAAGCGAAAACACGCACAGATACGCACAAGCACAGACACACAAACGCACATTAAGACTAAGAAATGCAATTAAGTGAAACATAATCACATTGTTTACTAATTCATAAAACATCAAACATACATAGTTTTCTCGATAAATTTCGATAATGAAAGCAGTAATAAATTTGCATCAGTAAAATAAAGGAAAACAGAGGTGATGAAGATTCCTCGGCAACACCACCAACAGCAACAACAACAACAGACAATAATCAGCATAAATGGGAGGAACCAGAAAGAAACAAACTCCTTCACCTACCTGGGAAACATCGTTTCAACTACAGGCGGACGAAACTGACGAGAATATCAAAGCAAGAATAGGAAAAGCAACACAAGCTTTCACTACTCTCAAGTCTGTGTGGAGGTCAACAGTACTCAGCATGAAAAATAAGATCCAGATTTTCAACTCCAATGTGAAGTCAGTGCTACTTAACATACGGACCAGAGACTTGCACTACGCGTCATAAAGAGCACCTCAAACAAACTACAGACCTTCATTAACAGTTGTCTTCGCTCAATACTCAAGATCAGACGGTCAGCCACGAAAGATCAGCAACAGGGATCTCTGGCGATGAGCGAACCAACACAGCAGGAACCGATAGTGCAACAAATAGGTAGGAAGAAATGGAGATGGATTGGCCATACTCTGAGGAAACCATCAGGTGACATCACTAGACAAGCCATCGCTCGAGTGGAACCCGAATGGGAAGCGGCAAGTTGGTCGTCAGTGCAAGGGTGGGTGACTTGGAGGTCATGTGAAGAAGAGATGAAAGCGTGTGGGCAGACTTGGAGCCAGGTGAAGACTCTAGTGGAGAACGGAACGCCATGGAGACGCGTGGCTGAAGCCCTATGTTCCTGGAGGAATTAAAGGAAATAATAATAATAAAAAGGAAATCATCGTTTCGTTTCACAGGTTCTGTCTAATCAGATTCAGACGACCGACCACCTGAAATTACAGTAGTTACATAGAAGAATCAAATCATGTACTTGAATGTCGAGAATAATGGCAAAGGAAATGCGATAAACTAAAAAACACCCGAAACGTAAGAATCACAATCTTTTTTTAAAATTCATCTACTATTTATGTGAGTTTCGATTTAGAAAACGAGGGGAAAGCTGATGATTGTTATTACGTAGGACAAGGTAGTGTGCCCAGCCAATAATGTCGGTGGGTATTTGCCCTCATATCCAAACTTAATGCACCCCACTGGTCACCGCTTCTCACTAGAGCTTCAGGTAACTTAATCCTGTAATCAGTTACTAGTTAACAGTTGATTAATTTTCAATTGTTGATTTCCTGCAGTTTAGATTTTTGAAAATTAATCCGGTCCTCGATGATAACTGACTTCAGGGTGAATACGTCTAGAGTTCTAGTGAGAAGCCGTGAATTGCCAGATCCACCAGGTGGTGTGTGAAGACTATTTTTTCTCACTGGTAACATTAGCTGGTGGTAATGCTTTATACCACGAATCAGTAGAAGTTAGAATACATGGGCTGAATGCTAGACCAGCTAGTATCCTAAACTGAAAGTCCTAGGGTTCGACCCTGGTGGGCTTAATCAGTACTAGAGAATTCAGAACCCAGACACGACAGCTGTCCAGTATTTATTGGCATTTAATGCTCTTCTAACTGTTGTTATTTTGTGATCTTATTTGGAATCAATCAAATCCCTACAAGCCAACAGTTAAAATTATTTGTCTTGAAGCATCCACATCTACTTTTGCACTGTATTGCAGAAATCATGGTTTTCAGGTCAAAATCCACACTGTAGCGATAATATTAATACAGTAAGTTGAAGTGAACTTCTTTCGATGCATTAGTAGTCATTTGATGCGATTTTTAAACACATGCTGAATCACTAAGTGGTTAATAATAAACGCTAATGACCCATCGTCTCACTCCAATCAGTGATCATGCAAATCTCAATATAAACATAAAAACTCGCTTTTTTCATTCTTTACCTTCTAAGTGAAACATACATTGGGCTTCAAAATTTGAAGTTTCAACAGAAGTAGCTTTGGTGGCGTCACATCTGAACTTCCGTATCTCCTGAGCTTATTATCAGCTAGGCTCTGGGAGACCGTCTAACAGGAATTGAACTCATACGTTCCAAATGATTGGCAGGAATTCTCTCATTTGACCACGGACCTCCAGAGCGTGCATTGGAAGTGGCATAATAACCCACTACTGCATTAGAACCAGATTAGAAAGACATCAGAGAAGAGAGTGAAATGCAGATGTTCTGCTGAAGCACTATGTTCCAATCGGAATCCAAGGAATGAATAATACAGTAATAAGGACGATGAGATTTTGTCACCGATCGTCACATAGAGAAATAAAGGCAAATGAAGGAGAGCTAGACAGTGTTCACTTTGGCATCAACCATATCCATTTAGCATTCCAGTATCCATCCACATCTAATTTAAAAAAAACTACTCTAAGATTTAGTCCTAAGAGTTCCATTTTTACGCGTTGATCGGTGGGTTGTACCAAGTTGAATATGGGAGTAGAAATTCGCAGAAGATAATGAATAGCAGTAAGTTTATACAAAATATTGGCAGAATGTTCTAAATAATAACCCACTCCTACTTAATCCCTGAACGATGCAATATTTACGCCTAAATCTGAAAACTGTTAATCCATGGAGTGCCAGGCTAAACACTACCAAACTAAGACAAGAAATCCACTCACTGTTCTATAGCCCAGTCGAACAATAGAGAAACAAATGTGACTTAAAACAAGCTATAAAGGTTAATAAAGCAGGATTTAATGAATTCATCAAATTTCCGTAGAACTCGTCAGCTGAATACTCTAAATACACGGATATCTATATACTGTTGAAATTACATTGGGAGATATAAGACTGATAAGCACTGATAAACTACATTGAATTAATCATTCAGAAAGACAGGTGAGAATGTTTTCCAGGTCATGTTCAAATAAATAGATAAGGGGAGAGGGAGTATTAGAGATCAAAATTAAGATAAAATGCATTACGCTTCAATTACATCACTTAGATAAACAATTAGTCATTAGAGAATATAACAAGAATTGCAAACAGAGTAATATCAATAGTAATAGTTATAGTAACAATAATAATTTTACTGTTGAAGTGAGTTAAGATAATGCTACTGATAAAGGATAGTTTTAAGTGAATCAAGAATAATAATGATAATAATAATAAGAGGTAGAATAATAAGTAAAACGTATTACCAAGGTAGATTCAGAGTGACAACCACTTCCTTTTTGTACACAGAGACCTGGTTCATAAACTCGAATTGCACAAGCCTCCGCAATTGCAAGCATCTTCTTGTTTCTTCGTCTGCTGACAATAGTGAATGACTTGACACCGTCGATATCATGTCCGTGGTCCACAAGATGTTTTTTATTGAGGACTTTGGCAAAATTATTATCATTATTATTATAACTATTACTATTTAAATTACTCTGTATGCAATTCTTGATATATTCTCTAATGATTAATTGTTTATCTAAGTGATTTAATTGAAGCGTAATGCAATTTATCTTAATTTTCATCTCTCATACTCCCTCTCTCCTTATCTCTTTGAACATGACCTGGAAACCATTCTCACCTGTCTTTCTGTATGATTAATTCAATGTAGTTTATTTGCTTATCAGTCTTATATCTCCAAATGTAATTTCAACAGTATATAGATATCCGTGTATTTAGAGTATTCAGCTGACGACTTCTACGGAAATTCGATGAATTCATTAAATCCTGCTTTATTAACCTTTATTGCTTGTTTTAAACTCGTATCGGGAAAAAATTTTTCAAATGTGACTTAAGAAAAATTATAGTTGGTACCAGTTGTTCATGACATCTCTTGCGTGGTCCAAGTGGAGTAGTGGGTAGTACTTTAGCGTCTAAAACATTTGGTACTGAGTGTGACTCTCATTGGGAAAACCAATACTTACTAGTGATTGCAAGTGAATACAAGTAACAAACCTAAAATAAGACGAAGTTCACTTATTCGATTCTCCTACTGGTCACCACCCACCAAATAAATCTGCAAGTGTCACTGCATCTTTTGTTTAAATTTGTCAATGAATCAAAATATCAAGGTCAGAGTATTGTCAATGATCATATCCATTGCTGTGCAGTGAGTGAGTGAGTGAGTGAATACTGTTCGCCATTATAAATAATCATGAAATGTTAATCTTGTCACATATAGTGAGTGTATCAGCCTTTTAATGTTACATATATTCTTGTTTTGATGAATATTCACAGAATCAGTGTTTGTTTTCTTTTTTATCCATGTCATATTCCCTGAGAATCAGCAGAAATCTACTTGTCCAGAATGTAGGTTGACATGCTATTTAAAGTGTTTATCAGTCAAGTGTCACTAGTTTGACTGTGACAACTGATAAATGTGATATCTTTTTTTTTCACTCACACTTCATTTAACTGTTCAAAGTGTTTTATCTTTTCTGAAATTCCTATACAATGTGAATTTATTGTTATTTTTTGTTTGTTTATTTGTTTGTTTCAAATCGACTTTCATTTGGCGCCTCATTTAAAATAGGATGGATGAAATGTGAAGGTGAAATATGAAGACTGATTACTTAGAGAATAAATTAAATTAATATATATATGTAACACTTGGATACTGTGGTAGTATGTAATTCCAGATTAATTTATTTATCAGATATATTACAAACAGTGTGAAACAGTATTGATGTTTACTGGATGACAAAGCGTCGAATACAATTTATAATGCTATTCACAATCATATCATCAACTCTAAATACAAAACTTCAAAACTTTATTTTATAGTTCTCTTTTGTCTTTCCCGTTTATTTCGAGGTTGGTAGAATTTTCCAGATGTCTGGAATAGGTATTTCAAGTATGAAATTTTCAGCGTGTGATATCGGTAGCCCAAATTTAGCAGGCCGACCATAGATATCAGGTGTGCGTCGGCGGGGGATCGAACCTCGGACCATGTGCATGATCGGCGAGAGTCCGAACCACTGTGCCACCGACGCACAGTTAGAGGACCAGTGGAAAACCTGGGAGTACTGAACAGCTGTTTCATGCTAGTTTGGGACTCTTCATCAGTACGCACCCACCGGGGTTCTAAACCAGGTCCAAAGTTTCAGACTAGGACGAAACAGCTGTCCAGTACTCCCAGGTTTTCCAGTGGTTCTCTAACTGATGTCAGCTCATGATGAAATCCTCCATCCGGTCAAACAAAATCCCTACAAAACCAATACTTGAGAATTACAGAGTGTTGTATTAAGTTGGCAGAAAAGGCAGCAGGGATAGAACTTCAGGTGAACATAAAGAAGGCAGATATGATGAAGTTACCCAACTAATAACAAAAACAACAACAAACCCCAGTCACCATCAGATGGAGATATCTAAGTGATGTCTCCTCTTTCGCTTAATTAAGAGGCATACTTCCACATATAGGCGATTAAGATTAGATCAGCACAGTAAGAACGCTAAATGTGTGAAGTCAACAACACTAAGCACGAACAACAAGATCTGAATTTTGGACACTGATTTCAAGTCAGTGATTCAATGCGGTTCAGATATTTGGCGCTCGCCTGACCAAATTCATTTCCAACAGAGTACTGCAGACTTTCAACAATAGCTAAACTGTTCGATACTGAAGACCATATAGCCAGCTAGAAAGGTTGAGCAATAAGGAAATCTGACAATGAAAAAAGCCAAGAACCTCGAGTGAAATCACTCGACAGGTCCCGGACTAGAACCCGAAAAGAAAACGACAATTTGGTAGTAGTTCCAAGGGTGACATGGTGAAGATTGTACGAGAAGGAGATGAAACCTTGTGGGCAATCGTGAAGCAAGCTAATAAAGACCGATGAGAAGAGAACGAAGTGGTAATGAGCAGCTGAAGAAATGTATTGTACTTTGAATCCAACAGACGAATATTAATACAAATCTCTGGATCATAGTTTTTCCAAGTAATGTGATCTGAAGAGAACCGTCACCTAATTTTTGCGAGATTTTGATAATTTCCCTCTTGTTTGAGTTTAATGCATGTGATAACGAGACTGCACGTTTTGTTTTATTAGCTGAGTCAAATTACAGATGGTAGATCATATCTGAAGGGTGTATTTCGTGAAGAAGCATCATCAATTACAGAAACACAAAAAATCAGGGCGATCTGGATATCTCTATGATTCTTGTCATGGCTCTTCAGCAAGGCACACAAGCGAATCCAGTGGGGATGAACATCCAGAACTTTTAGCTTACACATGTCGAGCAGGTCGACTGTTATACCACTGTATCAGAATGAAATGAACCGACTTCTGCCAATTCGTGACAAAACAAAATTATTATTATTATTGTTCCCTTGGGTTCCTAGTGGAATATAGGGCTTCAACTGCACGTCTCCACTTGCTCCTGTCTTCTGCTGTACTTTTCACTTGCATCCATGTTAGTCCATACTGTTTCAACTCCTCTTCACACGATCTCCTCCATGTCAACCTTGGACGTCCCACTCACCGCTTCCCTTTCGGGTTCCACTCGAGCACCGGCCTGACGCGCGATGTCACCCAGCGGCCTCCTCAGCCAGTGTCCAATCCATCTCCACTTTCTCCTGCATATTTGTTGGGCGATTGGTTCTTGTTTCGTTTGTTCCCATAGTTTCTTTTGTTGGTGATTCTTTCCGGCCATCTGATCTTCAGTATAGAACGAAGACAGTTGTTGATAAAGGTCTGCAACAGGCTGTTGGAAATATTCTTTGTGACACGCCAAGTTTCTGATCCGTGTAGAAGAACTGACTGACTTGACGTTTGTATTGAAAATCCGAATTTTGTTGTTGATGCTGAGTGATGAAGATTTCCAGATTGGTTTCAGGTTGATGAATGTGTTTCTCGCCTTCCCAATTCTCGATTTGACATCTTCGTCCGTTCCTCCTGTAGTTGAGACAATGCTCCCTAGATAAGTGAATGAAGTAGCCTCTTTCAATTCCCTTCCGTTGATGTAATTGGCGCTGGATGTTGTTGTTATTGTTGATTGGTTATTTTCATAACCTCCATCTTGTCTATGTTCACTTGGAGTCCTGTCTTTGCTGCTTCTTCGACCAGTTTGTCGGTTTTCGCTTGTAAGTCTTTGATTTTTGTGTGACACACACATGTTCTTCATATTCAAAATTCTTGTAGCAGACACTGCACACAACATACTACTTTTGAAGCCTTGTCAGTAGCACAAACCACACACACACACAATCAATTCAAATGTTATATGTCATTAAAATGAAAATCATTAACGTTTGATGATTAGGCTAGGAGTCTCCCCAACTTGATACTGTATGAAGTTTGGTGCTTTTCATGCAGACCAGTTGCTTCACAGCATCGAAATGTTTAAATCGTTTACAATTATATAAACTGAAAAGGAAACTGAACCAAAAACAAATCAGATTTAGAAGAAAATCATGTTTATAAATAAGAAAGTCAATCGACTTCACTTAAATCTAATAAAAACTCTGCATAGAATACGATTTTATTAATGTCAAGATAATAAATTAGAAGGTTTGTTTTTGAGGTGATTCACTTATCGATTGTTTGATCGAATTATTACTGATTTTTGTTTTACTTATGATAAGGATCGTTTGAAAATAGTTTCAAACCATATACAAACAAGTACGTGGAACAAAGTAGCAAAGTAGCAAAAAATGCTACTATGAAGTAGGATTTAATGAATTCATCGAATTTCAGTAGGACTACTCAGCTGTGTACTCTACACTCTGATATATATATATATTATTTCATTAGGTTCTGAGTGGAACATAAGGATCCAACAACACATCTCCACTTCCTTCCTTTTTCTACTGTCCACGATTGCTCATAATCTCTTATCTCCTCCTCCCAACACAACCTCCTCCATGTCACCCTTTCACCGACAACCAACTCGTCGCTTCCATTGGGATTCCACTCGAGCGATGGCCTGCATTGCGCGCGATGTAATTCCACGGCCTCCTCAGTGCTGCGTGATGCCTGTTCTATTTCCAAAAGCTGTACAATCGCATTTATATACACTAGTTTACATGGATACAATTATTATTTGTTTAATTCCACATAGTAACAAAGGCGATAATAATTTCCAACTTGATATGAAAGTTTGAAGGTACGAATATAGATTACAAGGGGCTTAGAGACAAGATTACATAGGATTAGAAAACAGTTACAACGTATGCAAAATTAATATTTGATAACTGGAGAAATAATTTTGAAGGCGAATAAAAGGTGATAATTATTTTCAACTTGATATGAATTACAAGAGGCTTAGAGACGCAGGGATAGAACGAATTACAAGTGTGATCAGGAGGAGCATGGAAACAGTCTAAAAATAACTGATTTTGTAACTGAAAAAATGGGACAAGACAAGAGAGGAAATTAAATACACAGAGAACAAAACAAAACGAAAAAACTGAAGGATAAGGGAACATACTGAACTAGGTCCATGGTAGTTGTAAAGGCTGGACTATGTGCTCGTTCTATCCCTGCGTCTCTAAGCCTCATGTAATTCATATCAAGTTGAAAATAATTATCACCTTTTATTCGCCTTCAAAATTATTTCTCCAGTTATCAAATATTAATTTTGCATAGGTTGTAACTGTTTTCTAATCCTATTTAATCTTGTCTTTTTTTCCCTTCACGTTCCCCAGTGGAACATAGGGCTTCAAACTAGTGGCTTAATGTTTCTGTAGCAGTGATTATTTTCAGGATGGGGTTGCTAGCCTCATGCCCAACCTTTCCTCTTTACCAGCATTATATTTGGCTTAGCGAGGTAAAGGAGTGCGTCTGTGGACGGGATCGAACCCCGGACCATGTGCACGATCGACGAGCATCCCAACCGCCATGCTACCGACGCTTCATCTAGTCTCTTAGCCCCTTGTAATCTATATTTGCACCTTCAAACTTTCATATCAAGTTGGAAATTATTATCACCTTCGTTACTATGTGGAATTAAACAAATAATAATTGTATCCATGTAAACTAGTGTATATAAATGCGATTGTACAGCTGCTTTTGAGAATGAAATCGCCGAAAAGATCGCCATCTTTGCTGAACTTCTTGTTCTTTTCAATCTAATGTTCCGATGGGTATTTTCCACGATTTGTTCTATTTCCATTTTCTCCTACATTTTCGTTGAGCAATCGGCTCCTGGTTGATTTGTTGCCAGCCAGACTTTCTCGTTGCTAATTCCTTCTCGCCGGCTGGTTATTTGATCTTCAATATGAGGCCAGAGGAGGTGGCAGCTGTTGATAAATGTCTGTAACTTGTTGGAAATCCTTTTCGTGAGACACAATGGGAGTTTGTGACCCGTATCGAAGAAGTGACTGACAGACTTAACATTTGTGTTGAAGATCCGAATCTTTTCCGATATACTGACGTGGAGTGTAGAAGATTTCTGATAGAACCCAGTATATAATAGTATAATACAATATCTTACAGTCACAGGCCAGCCTCTTTCTTTTGATATTTGCGTGGCTCAGTGAGTCGGAAGTTACAATGGACAAATAGGTATATTAGCGTACCAGTCGAGTTCATAACCGTTATAGTAATAAAAGGGCACAGACATAACAAAGTAGCAATGGATTTATTCAGTTCAGTTCAGTTATAACAAATTGGCGATGGGTCGGTTCCATTCACTCAGGTTGATAAAGGCGTATCTCACCTTTCCGCTTCTGTTTGTCTTTGATATCTTCATCCGTTCCGCCAGCTGTGGTTGAAATAATGCTTACTGCTTAGATAAGTGAAGGAGGTAACCTCTGTTAAATCTCTCCCTTTGATGGTGATTTGTGCTGGTTGTTGTTGCTGCTGGTTGGCAGGAGGGTATCTTCGTCACCTCCGTCTTCTCTATCTTCACCTTGAGTCCTGTATTTGCTGACAGCTTCTGCAGCCAGTTTGTTGGATTTCGCCTACAAGTCTTCGAGTTTGTATGAGACTGAACATGTATCATCCACATGTTAAATCCATATCTTCTAGAGTCTTCTTATCGGTGTTTCAAAGTATTCCTGTCTTCCCACTCCCGGCACACAGTCTGAAGCATAATCCAGTCCACCACAATTAAGTATATCATCCGTGGTGATAATGGGAAGGTAGCCTTTTCTTACTGCTGTATTCACTTTGAACGCCCCGCTGAGTTTTCCGTTGTGGATCCCTAAACACGTGACACTGTCATACAGCCAGCTGTTGAATGAGGTTGGTAAAGACTTGGGCACTGCACGCCGTAGTGTTGAAGTAGTTTCCAAATTACGTCTCAGTCAATGCTGTCTGTCGGAGGCCTTTTTGAAGTCGATGAAGTTGAGATAGAGGTTTGATTACCATTCTATGCTTTGTTCTATGATGACTATGCGCAGAGCTGCGATGTGATCAGCAGATGGTTTGCCTTTCCTGAATCCTGCTTGTTCCAGACTGCATATATATATATATATATTATTATTATTTCCTTTAGTTCCTAGAGGAACATAGGGCTTCAGCCATGCGTCTCCATTGCGTTCGGTTCTCTGCTAGAGTTTTCACTTGGCTCCAGGTCTGCCCACATGCTTTCATCTCCTCTTCACATGACCTCCTCCAGGTCACCCTTGGACGACCAACTCGTCGCTTCCCTTTCGGGTTCCACTCGAGCAATGGCTTGTCTAGTGATGTCACTTGATGGTTTCCTCAGAGTATGGCCAATCCATCTCCATTTCTTCCTGCCTATTTGTTTCACAATCGGTTCCTGGTTGGTTCGCTCCCAGATATCTTTGTTGCTGATCCTTTCCGGCCATCTGATCTTGAGTATTGAGCGAAGACATCTGTTAATGAAGGTTTGTAGCTTGTTTGAGGTGCTTTTTGTGACACGCCAAGTCTCTGATCCGTATAGTAGTACTGACTTCACATTAAAGTTGAAAATCCCGATTTTATTTTTGACGCTGAATGATGTTGATCTCCACACAGACTTGAGAGTAATGAAAGCTTGTCTTGCTTTCCTGATTCTTGCTTTGATATCCTCGTCAGTTCCGCCTGTAGTTGAAACAATGCTTCCCAAGTAGGTAAAGGAGGTAGTTTCTTTCAGGTTCTTTCTATTTATGCTGATTGCTGTCTGTTGTTGTTGGTGTTGGCCAGGGATCTTCATCACCTCCGTTTTCTCTATGTTCACCTGGAGTCCTATCTTTGATGCTTCTTCTGCCAACTTGTTACTTTTCACTTGCATATCTTCCATTTTGTGGGAAATCAGGCATATATCATCGGCGAAGTCCAGATCCTTCAAGTTCTTTGTGTGAGTCCATTTTATGCCTGTTTCCTGATTGCCCGCTGTTTGTCGCATTATCCAATCTACCGCAATCAGGAAAATCATTGGCGATAGTAGGCAACCTTGTCTCACTCCTGTCTTCACTTCGAAGGATTCCGTGAGCTTCCCGTTGTGGATTACTTGGCATGCAGCGTTGTCATACAACTGTTGGATGAGATGTATTATTGTCGGTGGCACCCCATAGTAGCGAAGTAGTTGCCAAATCACCTCTCGATCGACGCTGTCAAAGGCCTTTTCAAAGTCGATGAAGTTGAGATAGAGAGGTGACTGCCATTCCAAACTTTGTTCAGTGATGATCCGTAGTGTGGCAATTTGATCGATACATGACTTGTTTCTCCTGAATCCAGCTTGTTCTGGTCGAAGTTTTTCATCCAGGGCTTGTTTGATCCTTTCCAGGATGATGCGGCTTTGTATTTTGCTTGGGATGGACAGGAGCATAATTCCGCGCCAGTTCTTGCATTGACTTAAGTCTCCTTTCTTTGGCAGTTTGAATAAGTATCCTTTCTTCCAATCCGCGGGTACTTTGCCTTCTTTCCACACCTTCTCCAGTAGTGGCGTCATCAGGTTTGCTGTTGTCTCTGGGTCCACTTTCAATGCTTCTGCTGGTATTCCATCTGGTCCTGCTGCTTTTCCAGCTTTCAGCATCTTGATTGCCCTCAGGACTTCTGTTTTCGTCGGGGGGTTGATGTTCACTGGTAATTCTGCTTCCGTTGTTGGTATTGTTGGGTGCGTTGTAGGTGGCGGTCGGTTTAGTAGTCTTTTGAAGTGTTCAGCCCAGTGTTTCCTTTGCTCCACTTCTTTGGTGATTGACTTTCCATTTTCATCCTTCACTGGCTTAATTTGTGACGAGTTTTTGCCTGAGAGGTACCTAGTTGTTTGGTAGAGTGTTGCGAGGTCTCCTTTGCCTGCTGCTTGTTCTGCTTCATTGGCCATGGCTTCATAATACTTTCTTTTGTCTTCTCTGGCACTCTTCTTTACTCCTTTGTTCAGTATATTGTAGCTTGCATTCAACTCCTGTTTCTGTTGCTCGTCGGTGCACTGGAGAATCTTTTGTTTCACCATCCTTCTCTCTTCTATTAGCCTCCAAGTGTCCGTAGTGAGCCACGGTTTGTCCTGTCTCTTCTTTCTGCCCAGAACTTCCATGCAGGTTTCGCTCCATACTGTTTTCAGGTTGTCCCAGTGTTTTTCGACGCTGACCTCTTCGCTAATGTTGATTTGTGTCTCAGCTTTGTCCTTTATACTTGCAGTAAAGATATCCTTTGTATCCTGGTCCTTCAGTTTTTGAGTGTTGAACTTGGCTTGTGGCCTATCTGCAGCTCCTGATTCTCTGAAAGCTTTTAATTTGAGTTGGATTGTTCCTTGTACGAGGTAGTGGTCTGAGCCAACGTCTGCTCCTCTCCTTGCTTTTGTGTCCAGTAGGCTGCGCCGCCACTTCCTCGAGATTGTGATGAAGTCTATTTGGTTTTTGGTTCGCCCATCTGGTGACACCCATGTAGCCTTGTGAATATTCTTGTGTTTGTATACGCTGCCACCAATCACTAGTTCATTGAAGGCGCAGAAGTCGGCGAAGAGTTCTCCATTTTCATTCATCTCTCCCAGAGCTTCTTTACCCATGATGAGTTCCCTTCCTGCGTTGTCTGGTCCAAGTTTTGCGTTCATGTCTCCCATTAGTATTTTAATGTCGCCGGCTGGAGTATTGTCTATTGTTGCCTGTAGGTGTCTGTAGAATTCTTCTTTCTTTTCGAGGTCTGCGTTGTTTGTGGGTGCATAGCATTGTATAATTAACACTTCTCTTCCTTTGGAGTTGAATCTGGCGGTCATTATTCTGGGTGAGATCGCCTCCCACTGTATCAGAGCCTTCGTTGCCGTTGGTGACATCATTATAGCCACGCCCTGGGTGTGTGTGTGGTTGTCTTCTGGGTGACCGGAGTAAATCACTGACTCACCTGTTGACAATTTGGTGAGTCCGTTTCCGTTCCATCTGCTTTCGCAGATCCCCAATTCTTGTAGTCCGTATCTTCTCATTTCGCTTGCGATCTGGGCAGCTTTGCTAGTCTCGTACATGGTGCGGACATTCCATGTCCCCACACAGACTTTTTCTTTTGACGCAAGGAGATTGTTCACGCTGAAGTTTCTGTAGCAGGTTTGTGGGGTTGCTGGCCTCACGCCTGAGTTTGGTCTTTGGTTACCTGAAATAGAAGAAAGGTTAGTGGTGCGTGACCGCAGAGCCCAGGGGACATCTGCTTGAGGCCGGTCACACACGGCCTGGTGTGTCTCAGTAGTGTACTTATCACTTCTGCCCTGTGACACGGCAGCAGAGAGCGCGGTCGTTGTTAATCCGGGCCACGGCCGATCCGGCATGATATTTTTTGAATTCGTTTGGTTCATCGGGATGTATTGATGACGACTAAGTCCAGCTCCCACTGATACCGTCGCCAATGTATCAGTAGGTTGTGAGGTTTGACAAATTTGGTTGATGCCCGTTGCTACTATCAACGGAGCTACGCCAGGAACGGTGTGACGACCCAAGTTATCTCCTACTGATACCGTCGCCACAGTTATATCAGTAGAAGTCCGGTTAAGCTGCCTGTCAGCCTCGGTTTCATTTTCAGCTCCCCATTGCGGATAACATCGTGGATGAAATGAAAGAGCATGTTCAACCTAAGAAACGCTAAAATAGGAGGATAAATCCCGAAATTAAAGAAGCCATAGCTCCGCAACCGTAAGTCCTATAGGGGCGAGACGGGTACCAATCGGTTTGTCTTGTCGAGAAAAGCTATTCCTAAGAAAAATACGAGGATTTTCCTGCCTAGCAGTCTCTGCCCCCCTGCTGCCCTATGGTTGGTAATGCCTCCTAGCTACAAACACAACGGCATACAACCTGAGGTCGCGGAGCTAAAAATGCCAAGAGAACAGCCAGCGGCATGAACTCTAGGCCTAGAACAGGTTTCCCCTGTAGCCTTTGAAGAAATTCCCTGTTCGGCTGAGGAGAAGCTATAAGGTGTGATACCGATACCAATGGGTAGATTTCGTCGAGAGCTATCCATTGATATATAGCTTCCCTAAGTCCTAGCCTCCCTGGAAAAATTTTGGCAGCATAACCCCTGAGGGCGCAAGCCCAGATATCAAAGATCCTGGGGAAGGCTGAGGATAGGCTACAAGGGTCGAAACCAATGTCAAAGGATAGATCTCGTCGAGAGCTATCGATTGATATATAGCTTTCTTATGCCAGAGCATCCCTAAACAAGCTATGACCGTATGGTCCCTAAATGCCCCAACATAGTAAACATGAAGCTAAAACCTAGCCTAAACATGAAAACTACTAATAAAATAATATTAAAATATAATAAAATAAAAAAATATATATATACTACTAGAAATACTAAAAAGTTGAACAACATAGCATCTTGCAGCCTACGAACATGATGTTGACGCTGTCATATCATTCATTGTTGTCTGGCAAAAAAACAAACAGAAAGATGTGTTCATTTGTAGAGTCTGTTGGAACTAGACTTTATATATATTTGATTTTTGAGAAAATGGTGGTCACCTTTATTCTTCCATGGTAATATCTTTTACGTACGAAGTATTATTATTATTACTAATATTCTATTCTATCTGCTGTTATTATTCTTAACTCATTTAAAACTCATTCATTCGTCAGTGCCATTATCTCAACTCGTTTCATTATTATTTTTATTCAATTTATAACTCCTGGTATTTCCAAGTTCTTTCTGATAACTGATTATTTTTTACGAGTTGATCACAGATTGATATCAGTTAGAGAACCATTGAAAACCAGGGAGTACTGGACAGCCAGCTGTTTCATCCTAGTTTGGGAATCATCGTCAGTACGCACCCACCGCCAAAGTTCGAACCTAGGACCTTCCGGTTACAAGGCAAGCTGGCTCGTATACCATTCAGCCACTGGGACCCGCCCGATTCAGTGGCCAGCCCATGAATTCTAACTTCTACCAATTCGTGATTTAGCACTGCTCCAACAAGTGTCGTTGGTGGGACATCCATCCTCACACGTGACATCTGGTTGAACCTCACTGGTCACGAATTCTCACTAGAACTCCAGGAAACTCCATCCTGTAGCAAGTCACTAGCGAGCATCAGATTAATTTTCTATAGTTTGGTTTGTAAGGGTTAGTTAAGTTTGAATCCCAGTGGTTACTTACTGCCGATGATTCCCAAGCACAAGGATGAAACAGCAGCTGTCCAGTACTCCCTGGTTTGCAATGGTTCTCTAACTGGTATCAATCCGTGATAAACTCGTAAAAAACATAACTAACCCTTACAAACCAAACTATAGAAAACTGATTGTTTATATAAGTGATGTAACTGAACCGTAATTTATTACAATCTTAATTAGTAATCTCTCATACCCTTTCCCTTTCATATGTCTGAACTTGACCTGTAAAACATTCGCACCTGTCGTTTTACATGATTGATTCATTGTAGTTTATTTGCTTATTTGTCAAATATCTCCTTGTGCCTTATGTATATATATCAGAAACCGGTTAGTTAGGCTGCTTAGAATGATTTTGAACTGGCTTCCAGTTGGTTTCAACTAGATATAACGCTCAAGGGTAATGTATGGCTATCAGTCCTGTTAGACATGAGCTCTAGTCAAACTACCTGCTGACGCTTTATTCTAACCTACCTACCTACCTGATGGCCAGGCTGTTTTTAACACCTCTCACAACAAGCGAAAGGAGAATTTAACATTTACGGCTGCTGAAAGATGTGTTAATTTACTATGATTTGAAGAGAGAGAGTGTGTACAAGTAGGTGATCACACCACAATGAAGCTGTCCCTTGAAAATGATCTTGACCACCATTTGTTTAAATCCACACGGATAAAAAAACTGATCTGCAATTAATAGTGTTCTCTGAGCTGGTTGGTTTAGTTGCGGAGCTTTCATCGTCCTTCTGAACAACATCCCCCTTCAGCGCAATATTTCGCATAAAGTGAAATGATTTAAATTTCTTCATGAGTGATATAATTGCGTCTCCCGGTAACCATCTTTACATATATATTGATCATTTTCTAGTGACTTGGATTTTCAACTTTCCGGTCACCTGATTTACTTTTTATTAGTTGGTATATTTCGTCTATATTAACGTGTTTGTTAGTTGCATTTTCGTTTGAGTACCAGGCTTCTAGGAATTCCCTGACTGCACTTTTGGTGTTTCCTACGTCTAAGATTTCGACATTTTCCCAATCAAATTGATGTCCATAATTGTCTATATGCATTGATACTAAAGAATATATATCGTGTCTTTCCATGGCTGATTTGTGTTCTTGGATTCTAATTCGAAGGGAATGCCCACTTTGGCCGATGTAATGCCTGTTACAGTTCATACAATTTATTTTGTAGATGGTATTAATTTTATCCCCTTTTTCTGTTGGATCTTTCGGTTTGCATAATATCGAATTAAGCGATTTAACTTCTCTATTATTTCAAACAAACTGATCATTGGACGGTGAAACGGATGAGATTTATTTGAGTTGACCAACTTCTCTGATTCCCTACACATATATCACTGTATGCAGAGTATTCAAAAGCTAAAGTGTTCTACCCAACATTTGATGAATTCATTAAATCTTGCTTTATATTAATTAACATGTGTTGCTTGTTTTAAATTTACAAAGGCAAGTAAATATTCTCAAATAAGTCAAAATATTTTGAATCATTGCTCAATTTTACAAGGCGTTCATCGTTTCAATTGTTTTGTTTTTGAGGTAATTTCTGCCAATTTTGAATTATTCCCTTTGTTGTTTTCAATGAAATAGGTGTATTATCCACCTTTTTTTGTTGTATATCCAGTTTACAACTAATCAATCAATCAAACAATTCAAATTCCCATCACGTTAAAAAATCAATCACTGTTATATATATATATATATATATATATATATATATATATATACTCGTATGTATGTTTGCCTATCTATATGTTTGTGTAGTTGTATGTCTTGCTACCTATAATATCACTTTCTAAGCTTTTATATACGAATCCGTATCTCATTGAAGTGAATAACAAAAGTGAACAAATGAGCAAATAAAGAATTATATGACTGTTTGTTCAGACGTTCAGATGAGAAGATAAATCTTAGACTCTTTTATTTTCATTTCAAGTGAATTAATTTATTTTGTGTTTAGACTTACAATTTGAACAGCATGAAAAAAAAATAGATTAGTAATCCGTAAGTTGTTTCTTTGTGATCAGAGGCTGCTGTATAGATGATACGAAAGATAATATCGATTTTTCCTCCCATTTGTAGATTTTCATACTGTTTCAACGCAAGACGGGACGAATGAGCATGTCAGATCGCAAGAGCACGGCAGACCTTGATTCATCGGAAAGCAATGCGCAAAATCTGCTTCACTTAGCATTAAGAAAACCATGGTTCAGATTTTCAACACTGCTCCACACTGAAGATCAAATAGCCAAAAAGAATTAGCAGCAAGGGACTCTAGGAACAAAGCGAACAAGAACCTGTCGCCTCAGAAATATACCAAGGAAAATGAAGTTGGATTTACCATACTCTGAGAAGACTGTGTTTGTCATTTGAGCAAAGAAAAATGAGAAGTTCACGCAAGATTCATCTTTTCGGTGATTTCATTCTCTTAAAGGCTGTACAATCCTAATTTACATACACGCAAATTTTTTTAATGTGGTTGTGTTCTCTGAGCTGGATAGTTAATTTGCGAAGCTTTTATTGCCCTACTACTAGGCAACATCTTCAGCGCTTATACTTCAATTTGTTGAAGTCAGCTTTTAGATTTCTCCATGAGTTTATTAGTCATCTCTCCTGGTGGGTGATCTTGGAAGTGATTGCTTGTTTTTGTGTGTTTTCACACCTTCTGGGTTACTTGTATTGTCACTCATTGTTTCTTTGACCCTTTCTGTGTGAGGACTTTTTCTTATCAGTTGGTAATTTTCGTCTGTCTCGATGTGTCTACTGATTGACGATTCACTAGAAAAGCAGGCAGCCTTCTAAAAATTCTCTAGCATTCCTAGTGTTTCCCTTACTTAATATTTGAACGTTGTCGCAGTCGAATTGATGTCCATGTTTGTCTTTATGTATTGAGTAATATGAGGGAGTGGATTTCATGTCTTTTGATGTTTAGTTTATGATCATGGATACGAAGACGAAGGGGACGTTGTCCACTTTGGCCAATGTAGTGTTTTCCGCAGTTGTTACAATTTATTTTGTTGTTGAGTCTTTTGGTTGACATAGAGCCAGCTAAGTGAAGTGATTTTGTTGGTTTGTGTGCGACATCAATTCCTAAAGGTATGAAGTGTCTTGTAGTGATTTCTGAAATGTCCTTTATATATGGTTGGGCGATTTTCTTTGTGCTTTCCTTGGGGGCCTTTGATTTGATAGATTGGCTTAGTGGTATATGTCTTTTGATGAAATTCCGTGGATATCCATTCTTTTGGAAGACGTCCATGAGATATCTTTCTTCACTTACACGTAAATCCACATGCGTTCAGTTATCATTATCATTTAATGGAACATATTAAAGATGGAAGATTGTGGGAGCTATTAAATTTTAACTTGATATGAAGGTCTACAAGTGCGATGAAAAATCAATATAAATCACCACGAGGTATGGAAACAAAATAATATAAGGTTCGAAAAATAGTTGCGTAATATGCAAGGTAGTTTTTTTTGAAAAACATATACGTGTGTAAAGGATGAGCATAGAAACAAGTTGAAATAATAGTTTTTTATAAGGAAAGACGAAAACAGTTACCAAGCCAAATACGACTAGGTCCATGGTAAATGTGGAACTTTGAGCAATAACATTTTGATTGCATAGCTCTGTCTTCTCGATGCATAACTAATTAATGTGCTGAGCTCTCTTTATTTCATAGCCTCTTAGTCTAAGGTTATTTATTTTTAGGGGCTATCATCAATTACTTCCTTTTAGGAGGCTTTTTAAGATGCTTGTTCACTCTGTATTCCAAAGCTGTTGTCACGTTGCTTATCTTTTCGACTTGGCCACCTGAAATTACATCGTATTACTCAGTAGGATTATCATTTTAAAAATATGATGTTTATTATTTTTATTATTCCCTTGGGTTCTGAGTGGAATATAGGGATCCAACAACATATCTACACTTTCTTCCTTTTTCTGCTGTTCATGATCACCCATAATCTCCCATCTCCTCCTCCCCACGCTACCTTCGCCATGTCCCCTTTCACCGACAACCAACTCGTCGCTTCCATTGAGACTCCACTTGAGCGATGACCAGCATTGCTCACGATGTCATTCGACGGCCTCCTCAGTGGTATGTGCCCGTTCCATTTTCATTTTCTCCTACATTTTCGTTGCGCAATAGGCTCTTGGTTGGTATGTTGCCAGCCAGACTTTCTTGTTGCTAATTCCTTCTCGCCGGCCGGCCATCCTATCTTCATTCAATATGGGGCCAGTGAAGGTGGCAGCTGTTGATGAAAGTCCACAGCAATTTGTTGGAAATCCTTTTCGTCAGATGCAGTAGAAGTTTGTTAGCCGTATAGAAGAAGTGGCTGACTGACTGCACATTTGTGTTGAAGAACCGAATCTTGTCCGATATACTGAGGTGGAGTGCAGAAGATTTCCAAACTGGTTCCAGGTTGATGAAGGCGTATCTCGCCTTTCTGATTCTGGCTGGCTGACTTTGACATTTCCAACCGTTTCACCACCTGTGGTTGAAACGATTCTGGCAGCCTAGATAAGTGAAGGAGGTAACCACTGTTAAATTTCTCCCGTTGGTGGTGATTTGTGCTGGTTGTTTTTGCTGCTCGCCATTTATTTTACTACCTTGCAGACTAACTAACCAGTTCCAAGTCCGAGGAAAGAGGGAGGGTAGGGAGTGGAGCTAGCTACCCTATACCACAAAAGCTATCAAACTGCTAGAGAAACTTCAACGCACAAAGGAAATATGATCACTTATAATTATAATAATAATTTTGCTTTATTCCAGAAACAGTACAGTGTGGAATTTTCAGCACATATCTACAATATTTGCATCTAATTTTACCGACGTTTAAAATAAGTATTAAACAAACAAAAAAAAAGTAAATCTGAAGACACCAACAGCAAAAAAAAAACCAAAAAAAAGAAAAACAGGATAAACACAAAATAATTATGAATGCGAAAAAGTACGAAAGTCTACCAAGGTCTAATGCAGTGTTTGTGGTGGTAGTGTGAGTAATCCTCAATAATACAAAATTTTTGAGGTGGTGACTATGGCATTCACAAACAATGATTGTCAGTTTAATATTGCCGAAAAGTATAGAAAATAAGAAAAGCAACCACAAAACTAATAATTACATGATGGTTAATGACACGACAATTTTGTAATACTCATAGTGCTAATATAGTCGGAACCAGTGATACACAATAGAAGTAATATAGTAAAGTACAAAAAAGGAAGCCAATGTTAATATTTCAGGTAGCTAAGTAGTTTGAAGAAGGAGTTCACTAAAGAATACGAAATAAGAGAGAAATAAAAGAGTATGAAATTATGTTGTTAATAACAAAGCAAGTCACTGGTTTCACGCCTAACATTGTCTCTGTCGCTTAGAACACGGGCCAAGTATGGTATCGTTGAGGTCCTGTACTTGGCTGTACGAGCATAGATTCTTTTATACTGATTTCTGGTTTTACTTGATGAGATACAAGGAGAGAGTTGGGAATAGAGGGGGTGTTGGGGGTCTGAGAGTATGGTTTTAGACCATTTTTCACATGTATTCAGATGCCTATCAACTAAAGTAGTGACGAGCTGACTGAGATTAACACCACTAGTCCTACTAACTACTGTCAACATCCTTCTCAGGATGGAATAGTCCTTTTTCAGTAGACCAGGAAAGACTAACGGGGAGCAGTAAAGTAGAATAGGTAGGATACAAGAGTTGACAAATTGTGAAAGTAGAGTTTGGGTGATTCCGGATTGTCTAAGTTTCTTAATGTAGTAGGTAAGACAGAACACTTTACTAGAAATCATTAGGATATGAGATGTCCAAGTAAGGTCAGAAGATAGAACTAGACCGAGGTATTTTGCATTAGACTTAGTTTCAATTTTAGTCCCCTCAATGCAACAGTCTTCATGAGAACTTACTTACATAAGAACAATTGTTTTCCTCATGAACATACCCTTTAGTCAAAAGCTTCAACTAGGTCTGAGGAGAATAAAGGTAATATTCTGCAAATATATACCTTCACCCTGTATTCATATTGGGGCTATGTATATACATATATATAATTTTTATTCCTTCACGTAGCCAGTGGAACATAGGGCTTCAAGCTGGAGGCCGAGGCTGCCTACCTACCTACCTACCTACCTACCTACCTACCTGGGAAGCATCGTTTCAAATACAGGCGGAAGTGATGAGGATATCAAAGCAAAGATCGGGAAAGTAAGGCAAGCTTTCATTACTCTCAAGTCTGTGTGGAGGTCAACAGCACTGCTCAGCATCAAAATTAAGATGTGGATTCTCAACTCCAATGTGAAGTCAGTGCTACTCACTATATGGATCAGAGACTTGACGCGTCATGAAGGGCACTTCGAACATACTACACACCTTCGTCAACAGCTGTCTTCGGTCAATACTCCAGTTCAGATGGCCTGCCAGAAAAGATCAGCAACAGAGATCTCTGGGAGGAACCGATTGTGAAACAAATAGGCAGGAAGAAATGAAGATGGATTGGTCATACTCTGAGGAAACCATCAAGTGACATCAGTAGACAAGCCATTGCTCGAGTGGAACCCGAATGGGAAGCGGCGAGTTGGTCGTCAGTGCAAGGGTGACTTGGATGAGGTCATGTGAAGAGGAGATGAAAGCATGTGGGCAGACTTGGAGCCAGGTGAAAATGGTGGCAGTGAACCGAACGTAATGGAGACGCACGGCTGAAGCCCTATGTTTCTCTAGGAATTAAAGGAAACAATAATAATAATACATTATTTGACTTTTCTGTTCGTTACACTTTGTGTTACGTAATTCTTAATTCTGTAGTTAGTCAGTCAGCCAGTCAGAATAATTAATTCATTAAGTAATTTAGTTTTGCATCAATAGATCTGTCAGTCATAATAAACATACTGAGGCACACACACACACATACACAAATTTACATACCTGGCTGGATTTCGTGTGTGCACAAATAAGTCTCTTTGCTAAACAAACTTATGATAGATAGCCTTAGGTGTGAACAGTGCAGTCTACTTAACAAGCACCTACTTGTTTGCATATTTCTATTGCTGCCTTTTTTCCATTTTTTTATATTAATAATAATAAATGTAATAATAACAGTCTTATTCTGAACCACGTGTTCATATCCAGGACAGAATTTTCAACCTGGTTTTATCTGCTCCTTTTTCAGCATGTTCAAATAAAACAAACAGTAAGCTACAGAATGTTGTTCAATGGAATTTAGCTGTATTTGCATTTTAACATGAAAATAGACCCAGCGGTATATTGAAAGCCATTGAAAAATGCATGTGAACACAGACTTTTCCTTGAAAAACTAGAAGGACTGTAACTAGATTCAACGCATTGTTCTCTGGGGGGGGGGATTAGGCACGCGGATGATTTATTAATTCTAGTGGATTGGATTATGTGTCAGACTGTTGGGGGCTAGGAGTCAGGAATACGCTGGATTTCGTGCATGGCTGATATGTGTCTAATGTTACACAAACTCGAAGACTTGCAAGCGAGAACCAACAAAGTGGCTGGTGAAGTAGGCAGAGAAAACAGGACTGCAGGTAAACACAGAGAAGACGGAGGTGATGAAGATTACCAACGAACCGCAACAGCAACAACAACCAGCACCAATCACCACCAACGGTAGAGATTTAACAGAGGTTGCCTGCTTCATTTATCTCGGAATCGTCGTCTCAACTACAGGCGGAACGGACAAAGATGTCAAAGCCAGTCAGTGAGAATTGTAAAGGCAAGATACGCTTTCATCAACCTGAAACCAGTTTATAAACTCTTCCGCACTCAGCATAAAGAACAAGATTCTCATTTTCAACACCAATGTGAAGTCTGTCACTTCTTCTATACGGAGCAGAAATTTGCACTGCATGTCGCGAAAAGGATTTCCAACAGCCTGTTGCAGACTTTCATCAACATCTGCCACCTTGGCTGGCTCTATATTGAAGATCAGTTTGCCAGAAAGAATAAGCAACATGAAAATAAGGGAACAAACCAACAGGCAGGAGTCGATCGCCCAACAAATTTGTAGGAGAGAGTGGAGATGGATTGGGTATACATTGAGGAGGCCGCATCTGGCCATTGCTCCAGTGGAATCGAAATGGGAAACGACGAGTGGGTCGTCAGTGCTAAGGTTACATGGAGCAGATCGTGTGAGGAAGAGATGGGAGAGTCTGTTCAATCGTGGGCCCAGCTGAAGAGGATAACAGAAAGCAGAACAAAATGGAGATGTGTTGTTGAAGTCTTTTGTTCCATTTGGAACGCAAGGGAACAATAATAAAATGATTTAAGCAGACCACCGTCACATTCAAACATTCAAAATATAAAACGATATTTCTTGTTAAAAACTAGAATGTGTGAATCTTTTAACTATTCAGTACACTTACACTTGCTGATTCTAGTATATTTATCCAATTCTCAACAGTTTGACAGAAGGTGAATAAGAAAACAATCACCTGGGATCTCTTTTCTTGTTTGACTCTTATAATAACCAAAGACTGCATGGTTGGAAATTACATCTCTCGGTGCTTAGCTTTGGAGTCTTTTCCACTGAGCTGTTTAGAATTCAAATGCCTAGGTGAAATCTTCAGCGCATACTTCAATTTGTTGAAGTGAGCTTTTAGATTTCTCCACGAGTTTATTAGTCAAGTCACACAGACCAAATACTGAATTACAACAGCAACAATCCAATAGCACACAAGAGGAATTGCATAAAAACACTATTCAAGAGGGCCAGAACTCATTGCAGCACTCTTAGCTTAAGGAAAATTGAAGGAAGATATCTCATGGACGTCTTCCAAAAGAATGGATATCCACGGAATTTCATCAAAAGACATCTACACCCAAGCCAACCTATCAAATCAAAGGCCCCCAAGGAAAGCACAAAGCAAATCGCCCGACCATGTATATAAAGGACATCTCAGAAATCACTGCAAGACTCTTCAAATCTTTAGGAATTGATGTCGCACACAAACCAACAAAATCACTTCACTCAGCTGGCTCCATGTCAACCAAAAGACTCAACAGCGAAAGAAGATAAAACCAACATCATCTACAAAATAAATTGCAATAACTGAGAGAAACACTACATCGGCCAAAAAAGGGACGTCCCCTTCATCTTCATATCTATGAACATAAACTAGCCGTCAAAAGACATGACATCCACTCCCTCATACCGCCTCACTGCATACAGACAACCATGGACATCAGTTAGACTGGGACAACGTTCAAATATTAGACAGAGGAAACACCAGGAATGTTAGAGAATTCTTAGAAGCCTGATATTCCAGTGAATCGTCAATCAGTAAACACATCGAGATAGACAAGATTTACCAACCAATAAGAAGGGAATCTCACAAACAAAGTGTCAATGTTCAAGTCAAAGAAACAATTAATTCCAAAACAGTTAGCCTAGAAGGTGTGAAAACACACAAAAACAACCAATCACGTTCAAAGTCACCCACCAGAGAGAAGACTAATAAACTCGTGGAGAAATCTAGAAGCTCACTTCAACAAATTGAAGTATTCGCTGAATATGTTGCTTAGTAGTGGGGCAATGAAGGCTTCGCAAACTAACTATCCAGCTCAAAGAACACAACCACGTCAATATATATATATATATTTGAGGCTGATCAACTTGGTTCGGATTCGCCAGTGGGAAATGTCGTATATGAGTAGAAAGTTTAATCAGGGGAATTATCTACGAAATTCTTTTTCTTGTCGGTATTGGTAGCAATAACTGAAAATACTGGCCTGTTTGAAAAATATTTTATCACGTGTTTTATCAGATATAAAAATAGTCTTTTCGTTTGGATTTATTTATGACTGCCAGCAGTTTTAAAGTCACATATATTTTTATGTGCAATAGGTTCAATATATTTTGCCTGTGTTTTGTTTGCTACATATAAATGAAAAACATTCATGCTTTACTAACGCTTAGAAGTATTACTGTAATGTTATTCTCCTTTTCTAAGGTTCCATTTTACCCATGCTGCACCAGCGATTTGTTGCTATTTCACTCAATTCATGCATACCATTTAGTTAGCTCCACTACTGACAACAGGCTTTAATTCCCCCTCATACGATCTCCTTCAAATCATCTTCAGACCCACACCGAGTTGTTCATTTCCTATTCGGGTTGTACTCGAAAGACTGTCCAGAGTGTGATGTCACCTGGATTTCCTCTAAACGTATATTCCATCCATTTGCATTTCTTTTTGTGTATTTTTCTGGTACTGTCAAAGATCCTTGTCGCTTATCTTTTTTTCTGGCTATGTGATCTTCAGCATAGAGTGAAGGCAGCCGTTGATTAAAACCTGTATTAACCCACTGGAAACTCGTTTGATGACTCATTAGGTCTCTGAGGCATATAGAACCAACGACTCGATAATTATCAAGTGTTGGTTTGCAGGGATCTGATTGGTTAAAAGTTTGATCATTAGTTGACATTAGTTAGAGAACCACAGCTGATTCGTCGTATTTAGGCCTCTTCACAGTAATCATTTGCCGGGGTTCTAACCCGGGACCTTTTAGTTACAAGGCGAGCTCGTAGATCATTCAACAGTTGACAAACCATTCAGAATTGACATTTGTCCTGAGAATTTGGATTCAGTTCACTGAATTAAGTGCATGTGTAAAGCAGACTGCTAAAAATCATTTTAAGCAACGATAATGACAGTTGTCACCTTACCAGTAACATGATTTCAGCCGACTTTCAAATGTTGTCATGATTACTATTACAGCATCAGAAATATTGACTGCAAAGTCACTGATCGTGGCAGAAAGCCATATCAAGAAATATTAGCTGGGGAAGAGAAAAGAAAACAATCATAAGAACTGGTTTTACCTCACCTATTGTTACTTTGTATTGCGTCATCACCTTAAGTTTTCCCTATTTTTTTATTATATGCAACTGTCATCTGTTGTCTTTAAAACGTTACATTTTATGGTTTTTAGTAACTCACATTTGTGTACTCCAGAGGAATTATTTCAATATTAGCATGAATCTTCTTCTATCTCTACTCATGCATGCATATTCATTTTCAGACTAACATTGGATGAGTTGAGTTTAAAACCAAATTGTTACGTCACCAGTATGTTAAATTGTCTCATGCGTAATTATATGCTGGAAGTTTGGGTTGGGTGTCTAAGCTGTATCAGGCACTTGAACTAACTCAAATGTGACTTTATTTTCCCCGGATTCTGAAGCCACTGGAAAATGATCGACTGGAGCAAATACTTCATTAAAAAACCTATTTCACAGAGATTGATCTCCAGCAGTATGGGATAATAACAATAATAATAAGCTTTATTCCAGAAACAGTACTAACGGTACAGTGTGGAATTTTCAGCACATATCTACAATATATTTGCATGTAATTTTATCAAACATTTAAAAGGAGTATTTCAAAAAATAAATATAAAGAAAACAACAACAATAAAAACACAAAATAATTTTAAATAAATGCGAAAAAATGCCAAGAAGTAGAAAGGAAAATAAACAATATATTAAATAATATCTCAGTATTGGGTCGTGGAAGCTATGATATGATTATGCATGCTGACAGTAAAGCTATAGTCAATACAAGAAGTTATGAAATGATACTTAAGAATGTTTATCACCAAGATGATCAGTTAATTTAGGTTGAAACAGCACTAAACAATCATAAAATAACATTTCAGGGTTGTTGTTTTGTTTTTTATTGTCAGGTCTAACGCAGTGTTTGTAGTGGTAGTGTCAGTAATCCTGCATAATACAAAATTTTAAGATGATGATAATGGCTTTCAAAACCAATGATTGTCAGTTAATATTGCCAAAAAAATAAAAAATAAGAAAAAAACCTCAAAAGCTAATAATTACATGATGGTTAATGACACGACAATTTTGTAATACTCATAGTGCTAATATAGTCGGAACCAGTGGATACACAATAGAAGGAATATAGTAAAGTACAAAAAAGGAAGCCAATGTTAATAATTTAGGTGGTTAAGTATGTTTAAGAAGGAGTTCACCATAGAATGCAAAACAAGAGAGAAATAAAAGAGCCTAAAATTATGTCGTTAACAACAAAGCAAGTCATAGGTTTCAAGCTTGACATTGTCTTTGTCACTTAGAACACGGGCCAAGTATGGTATTGTTGAGTTCATGTACTTGGTTGTACGAGCATAGATTATTTTATACTGATTTCTGGTTTTACTTGATGAGATACAACGCGAGAGTTGGGAATAGAGGGGGTGTTGGGGGTCTGAGAGTATGGTTTTAGACCATTTTTCGCATATATTCAGATGCCTATCAACTAATGTAGTGACAAGCTGACTGAGTTTTACGTCACTAGTCCTATTAACTACATTCAACATCCTTCTCAGGATGGTTTTGTCCTTCTTTAGTAGCCCAGGAAAGACTAACGGGGAGCAGTAAAGTAGAATAGGTAAGATGCAAGAGTTGACAAATTGTGAAAGTAGAGTTTGGGTGATTCCAGATTGTCTAAGTTTCCTAATGTAGTAGGTTAGACAGAACACTTTGTTAGAAATCGTTAGGATATGAGATGTCCAAGTAAGGTCGGAAGATAGAACTAGACCGAGGTTTTTTGCATTAGACTTAGTTTCAGTTTTAGTCCCCTCAATGCAACAGGATTCATGAGTAGTTACTAGTGTTTACAGATCTCCTTTATGTCTAAAGGAGAAGTCAATAATGAACTCACGAGAAACTGTAGGGTGTTATGTACCATCAATGGATGCAACCATCCCCAAAAGTAAAGGCAAAAGTTTAAAAAATTCATTAGGCAAAGTTCTACAACAGCGTCCCAAGGGATGCGAAAGCACGAGTAACCATGAGCTGACCAATCAGAAAAGTGAGGGATTATTGTACAAAAAATTACGAATATTTACATAAAAAGCATGAGACATACATTAAAGAGGGTATTTTTCCCTAATATGAGATAAAAATATGACCCATTTATAATGTGGAGTACGAATTTTTAAATTAAACCAATTTCTATACATGTATTCATCCAGGAGACTAAAAATAACATGGTTTTGAGAGCCATTTATTGCTCTTATTCTATTTTTTAATCTTCTCCAGAAACCCTCTATTGAATTAGTATGAGTACCGGTTCTGGCATCGACGAAATCATCAGAATGGTTAACTCGGTTGTGTATATATCCTAAATCCGATAATCCGTTATATCCTGACCATTCATCCGTGTGTATAGTAGTACCAGGCAAAACGAGTCTCTGAATAATAGGTCGAAGAGTGTCAGTACTCTTGTCTGGAATAAGTTCAATGAATCCCTTCTGAATTTTGGTGTCATAAATTCCCAACACCCAAACATTGTTAGCTGTAGCACGACCATGATTGCATTTCTTCTCTTCAAGCACTGTTTCGTCGATGTGAACGATAACACTGACTCCTCCAAACACTTGTTTAATATTTATTCTTGTATTCGCTATGGCAAATTTGACAGAAAACTTAAGAAACGTATCAAGTTCCTTCACTGTCATAGGGTTCTTGCTCTGCTTTAAATCACCAAAAACACCCGTTGATTCATGAAGAAAATAAAAGATGAATTCAGCCAAGAAAATTCCCTTTATCGACGAAATCATCTTCAGAGGCTGTACAGTCGTATTTATACTTACAAAAATATATAGTGGTCTATTACTGACTAATAGGGGTGACATAATTGATATAATTACTCAGAAGTGGCTTTAGAAGTGAAAATTAGAAGTTGAAAATTACGTGGTACTCAAGGGCACAAATTTCTATTTCTCTCTACCCTCTCCACACTTGTTAAATAGACCCTCAACTACATTTATTCTCACTCAATAACAATTTTATCAAATTTCTAACCCTCTTTCCTTTTTTGCTGTTGAGTACTAAGTAATTTACAATTTTTATTTTTACTTTTGAAGCTACTTCTGAGTAATTATATCAATTATGTCACCCCCTATTAGTCAGTAATAGACCACTAAACATTTTTGTTAAGTATAAATACGACTGTACAGCCTCTGAAGATGATTTCATCGATAAGGAAAATTTTCTTCGCTGAATTTGTCTTTTATTTTCTTCATGACTAAATGGGTATTTTTGGTGATTTAAAGCAGAGCAAGAACCCTGTGACAGTGAAGGAACTTGATACATTTCTTAAGTTTCCTGTCAAATTTGCCATAGCGAATACAAGAATAAATATTAAACAAGTGTTTGGAGGAGTCAGTGTTATCGTTCACATCGACGAAACAGTGCTCATAGCGAAGAAATGCAATCGCGGTCATGCTAGAGCTAACAACGTTTGGGTATTGGGAATTTATGTCACCCATATTCAGAATGGATTCATTGAACTTATTCCAGACAAGATTGCTGACACTCTTCTGCCTATTATTCAGAGACTCGTTTTGCCCGGTGACTTGTGTAATATTGTTCATTTTCCATGCGGTCAATCTCGACAAAACTGAAACTGCTGCACAGTTGACGTCAAAGTATTTTCTGTCTGAGCGGCTGTTGACCTCACTCCCAACTTCAAGATCCATTAATGGCAAAGAAACAGTATATTAGTCAAAGAAAGTTGCGATTTAGCAAAGAAAGTTCCTAGAAGACAATTCACTGAGCGTGTCACTTACCAGTATGAACAATTGTTCGTTTCCTACACTTCGTACATCTAAAGATATCCCCCTCAATGACCTGTGAATAGGGTTGCAGGTTCATTGAAGCATCACAGCTACATATAAGACAATGTCCCATCAATCCATTATCCAAACAGTATTGAAATACGTGATCTGGGTGAAATTTGTACCTGAACAAATGAACAACGTTCATTCATTTTTGCGCTGGAATAATCGTGAGTTTCTTCAACCAACGACTAACAAGCGTTCAAAGTCATTTGAGCGTTTGCACTCCTGGGACGCTATTGTTGAACTTCTTCATTCATTGATCGTAGATGACTTAGTAAGTGTTTATATATGCACTTAAACTTCCAAATGAATGCTTACCTAATGATCTATTTGGAAAATTACTTCGATATTTGCTTTCATGTCCGCATAATTTCCCTAATAATGCTCAGTATTTAAATAAAAGTTTCGACGCTATCTTTTATTGATTTACACGAATTATTTTACTGTTTTCTGTTGAAATCTGAGCAAATAACATACCTAAAGATAGTCGTAGGTGAGTCATTTTAGACGATAGATATGACGTATTAGGAGAAATAATAATATTAACAATTAACACACTTTCACCTGTTAGTTTGTATGAATTTGACTCGTTTCAGGGATGATTATGAACCAGTATCATTTAGAGAACCACTGAAAACCCGGGAGTACTGGACATCTGTTTCATCCTAGTTCGAGACTCTTCAATAATACGTTCTAAATGGTTCCTTAACTGATATATCAATCCAGGTTCAGGCTTGAAACTTACTAAACCACTACAAACTAATACTTGAAAATTGATCTGATGCACACTAGTGACTGATGAAGTTGCCTGTAGTTCTAAGGAGAAGTCGTGTCTAGCGAGCTCCATCAGGCATCGTATGAAGAGTGATACTCACCGATGACACTGGTTGGTGATCACGCTATCCATCGCAAACTGACAGAAGTCACAATTAATTGATTCTGTTTCAGCAGATGGATGATCAGCGAGTTATCCACACAGCCTGAAGGTCATAGGTTTGATCTCCCTTGAGATCAAGGTTGCGAACTCTCGGAGAGTCCAAAATTAAAGCGAAATAGCCGTTTTGCACTCCGTGGTTTTCAATGGTTCTCTAAATGATGTTAATCCATGATCAAACCTGAAATTAATAAATCGAAAGAATCAATAAACGAATCGATCATTTATATCATCAATTACCATTCATCAGGGACTTTTTAGGCTTATTTAGAAGTGATAAAACAAAGTTTAATCAGGTAATCTGAAATTGACTTACACTTCATTCTTCAACACAGTTGTTACTTACACGGAGTATAAGCAGGTTTGTTTACAATGAAACTCTTAGATTAGCAAAGAATTATCGATTTTATTATCTTAAAGACTTTCTACAAAACAATAACAAGTCGGAAACGTGTATTGTGTTTTTATGTAACACATTTTCGACATTCTGATCACACAAACATACACGCTTAGTTGTTATAGTTATTTATACAAAAGGCAGCAGAGCCTAAGTGGAATAAATTGTCATCAATATAGGTCAAAATATTTACTGGTCAGGATCGCAGACAAAAGGTAGGAGAATAAAGTTACAAAAGAGGAGGGTGGATGAAAATATTTAAGGCGGAATTACTAAGTCATGTTCGAACAAATAATTGTTGAATGCCTAAAACACGTTTAAGCCCTGTAATAGCTACAGCTTTAGCTACCTGTTTCTATGACAAAACAGAATCGAATGATTCAAATAGATGTCCAGTGTCGTATATGGCTAAGCACAAGATTTCCACTCCCTTTTACCTTACCTCATTTTTCTACTTCTTTTCTGTGATCTTGACCTGCAAACATTTTGACCTATATTGATTGAATTTTAATCCTTTTATAACGTGTTATCTTTTGTATAAATAGGTGTGACAACTAGGGGTCCGTGTGATCAGAGTTTGTGAAATGTGTTGCACAAATACATTTCACGCATTCTGGATAAATTCCGATAGTGTTTAGTTGAAATTCGTAAGGGGGACAAATTGTTTTAAATCTTATGGACTACTGTTCATTTTATCAACGGAGGGTGGGGAAAATACGAACGCTGGAAAATTCACTAAAATAGTGAAAACTAGATTTACTGACTGGCTTGATTGAATGGAAGGTGGAGATTTGACATTCTCCGAGGTTTCGCATTAGATCTTGGACATTGCAATATTAGACTTGATGACATCATTAGAGAACTAGAATTTCCATTTTCAACCTAGATTAGGAAACTTCACTATTATCTGAAGGAAAACCTATCCCATAATGCATTGAATTACACTAAGAAAGCTATTGTCAACTAAGGAACATCGAAAAGTTGCATTATTCCAGCTGAAAGGTATGCCACACCGTTGACCAACGAATCTACATGAAAATCAAATGAAACAAAAGTATTTTGAAATCAATTTGTGTGACTACTCAGATGAAAAGAAAATGATTCAAGCGCGGAATATATCACTTGGAAATGAAGCCCAGAGATTCAATAAAGAACATCTGCATGTGACTGATGTAGGTAAATAAGGACAAGGAAGTAATAAATAAAGTATGAAAAACAATTTTTTTCACCTAAATATTATGAGAAGTGCTCAAGTGATATGTATTAAGTAGACAAAATCGTTACAATATACACATGCAATTATCTGTCAGGGAAAATAGTGAATAAATTATAAAACTTGGTTAAGTTGTTTTAATCTGAGAACATTAACTGACGAACAGCGTTCAGAAATCATTATCATTAGAAATGTAAGCACATAGAAACAGGAGTATTGTTTGTAAGGGTACGAGATTTAGAATATATGTAAAGTGTATTTTAAAGTTAAAAGTTTGAGATGAGAAAAGAGGGCTCAAGGTCGTAGTAGTAAAAGGGATTAGACAAATCGCTTCTCTACTGCCTGTGTAGTTAACTTCACAGGATAAAGTAAACTGATTTGAACACATAGATTTAGCCAGAAATGGAACATTGTACTTTACATTTCCATGAATAAGAGGTCGCTTGGAAAAGGTGAAATGTAGAGATATGGCGAAGTATATTTTTCGAACTGCTCTCGATCATCTGCTTTGAAGAATTCCGTCTATTGTGTTACCTTTGAATTTCAGGGGACTGAAAGTAACTATTTCGTAGATACTTGTGTCTTTTGGTGGACTGTGAATCCTACTTAATGAATTCCAGTGTATGGAAAGGATTTCTATTCTCGACTTAGTGTATTTTCTGTTCATATACCATAGATTCCTGCCAGAAGCCGCACAACTGTTCAGCTTTGAACTGAATTTAAAAAAGAAATATTCTTTGATTGTCTGTGTCCAGAAATTAATCGCAAAGAAAATTGTAAGCCATCCTCATGCACAATATATTTAGTTAAAACTTTTTTGTGATGATTGTTGAATAACGTTTGAACAGATCTTCATCTTTATGAAGTCAAAGTAAGCTGGATATTCGCTTTGCCGTCAGAGGCTGATGTAAATCTCACCACAGATGAAATTGAAAATTGTAAAGGATGCTCAAAACCAAGTTAGAAGTATTCGCCACGATATTAGCTTTAAACAAATTACTTATAAAAAAGCACTTAAAATAAGAGAGATGGTAGAAAATTCTTACGAAATAGGTGTGAGTATTGGCAATTAACTCATGGTTGAATCTAATTACTTTATCTCTTAATAATGGAACTTAAAGGTTCGACCTATTCTAATCGTCATTGTTATCTCATTGTTTGTGGCTAACTCTGTTTCGTCCTACTTGGGACGCGTCACTGAATATACTTGGAATTTCCAGCGAGTGGTGTTCCCAACTGAGACTCAAACCTAAGATCCATCGTTTCAAACTCCGAAGCGTTATCCACTAGACTATGAGAGCAACAAGAAACGTCTTTTGTGTAAAGGCTACCAGCTGTCATTTGTTAGAAATTTGGAAATCAATATAACATTGTTCCCCTCAATTGAGTCGCACAGTTTCTGTTGGCATATCTAAACTTTAGCATTTAAAATAATGTCTTAACATTAGAGACTCATTTTTGTTTCAAGAAAGCATTCCAAATAGTCGCACGAATGATAGATTCTCACAACTTGCACCTCTGATTTTAATTCATTGTGATTGGTTATATTCAGAAGATCATATTGTGGTGCTGTGATACAGTCAATGGGTTCCAATGGAATATTATTATTGTCGCATTCACTTGTGCATTAGCAACAGAATACTATATGTATTTGAACATTCTATTTCATTTCGTTTAATGTAAACGAAAATCACACGCTCAGTGACTGGTTAAAGAATATAAACTGTATAAATATAAACAGCTGTTTGAACACTTGGACATATACCTTGGCTTCCGTGTGTTGGCTTTTGCTTTTAAGATATAACTTAGAAGCCACAATAATGACAAACGGATAACAAACTATCATTCATTCACATGACAGGTGTCAGACTAATAATTTGGAGACCTCATACACCAATTCCTCTTTATGAATTTGAACAAAGCGAGAACAAAGGTTTGTGCAGAAAAATATGGTATCAGTGTCTATTTCATCGGCTTCTCATCAGCTGCCTACAGCATGGGCAAATTATTAAGTCTGTGTCCAGAAAAATTCTAACGTACTATCAAATGCTACATAATGTCAGTTTGGCATGAGACTTGAAACTTATTAAACAGTGATCAGAAATTACGCCTATATGGCTTATACACAGACAATTTCTACAATATTATCACCTTTCCGAACATATACCGAAAAGCCCATGCCTCAAGGGGAGAAACTCTACAGTAGTGCCATTTCCAGACATCTCGTCGATATGCATCATGAGGTTGACACCATGAAATCCTTTTAAAATGATCAATAAACAACATAGCTCAATTCACCTCATCATTTTATTCACCTCTTGTCTTTATTACGCAAATCATTTACCATGGTATCCAAGCATTTATTTTTGGTTAAACTCGAAACCTTTGTTCATAAGTCATATTAGTGCAACTTTTGAGCACTATTTACTAAGTTTAGAGTCTCATACCAACTGACATTACGTGGCATTTTTCTGGTGCATAGACTTAATAATTTCTTTAAGCTGTAGGCAGATGATGAGAAGCTGATGAAATAGACACCAGTACTATATTATTCTGCACAAACCTTTGTTCTCGCCTTATTCAAATTTGGAGGCTGCTGGTTTGTTTCTTGCTAGAAAAAATTTTTGATTTCACCTCCGATTACCATCCAATACACTAATGGTGCGTCTATGGTTCAGTAGTGGAATGCTTGCCAGCCACTTGGGAGCTCTGACGTTTATTTTCCAGCTTCCGCACTCTAAGACCTTGTCTAGTTTATCAGCCGGTAGTATTTCTGGAAAAGAGAGGGGGTTTGGTGTGAGATTAGCAGCCCCACTCAGTAAAATCCAAGCAACACCAAAGGTTACTAGAACTTCAAAGTTTGGAACTCTGTATTCCACTCGAAACACAAAAAGCCTTTAAAAACAAGCAGTAGTCTACCAACCCAAGACTATATCAGATAGTTTAGCTATCAGTTGCATAGCTTTCTTGTATGATATTATTATTATTGTTTCCTTTAGTTCCTAGAGAAACATAGGGCTTCAGCCGAACGTCTCCATTGCGTTCGGTTCTCCAACAACGTTTTCACCTGGCTCCACGTCTGCCCACATGCTTTCATCTCCTCTTCACATGACCTCCTTCATGTCACCTTCATACTGACAACCAGCTCGCCGTTTCCCATTCAGGTTCCACTCGAGCTATTTCCTGGTGAGTGATGTCACTTCATGGTTTGATTTCTCAGAGTATGGTCAATCCACCTCCATTTCTTCCTGCATATTTGTTGCACAATTGGTTCCTACTGGGTTGGTTCGCTCATTGCCAGAGATCCCTCACTGTTGCTGATCTTTTCTGGCCATCTGATCTTGAGTAGTATTGAGCGAAGACAGCTGTTGATGAAGGTCTGTAGTTTGTTCGAAGTGCCCTTCATGATGCGCAGTGCAAGTCTCTGATCTGACTTCACATTGGAGTTGAAAATCCGGATCTTATTTTTCATGCTGAGTGCTGTTGACCTCCACACAGACTTGAGAGTAATGAAAGCTTGCCTTGCTTTCCTGATCCTCGCTTTGATATCCTTGTCAGTTCCGTCCACCTGTAGTTGAAACGATGCTTCCTAGGTAGTTAGGTAGGTAGGTAAAGGAGGTTGCTTCTTTCAGATTTCTCCCATTTATGCTGATTGTTGTCTGTTGTTGTTGCTGTGGCTGTTGCTGTTGGCCAGGAATCTTCATCACCTACCTCTGTTTTCTCTATGTTCACCTGAATCTTGTATGGTATACTTAATGCTTATCAGGCTGTATAAGATGTTGAATTTTTAATCCCTTTGCGTCCTGAGTTGAGGTATCAGTGGAAATTTCAGTAGCCTTTAATGTTTTTGTTATTTTTATGGAGTGGTATTGAAAACCTCATACTTAGCCTCCTCTCGTTTCCCAGCTTGTTACAGACTAGTGAACTAGGTGCGGTCTAGGTGTCCATCAGATGGGAATCGAACAATGGACCATGTGTGCAGCCTACAAGCACTTCATCAATGAAGCACTAACTCACCTAAAATAATTACAGATGTATAAAATGAATAACTTTTATTTTATTAGGTATTTAAATCTTTATCAGAGTTCTCGCTTCACCTTATTGGCATAATTTTTATTTTACTCGTAGAAGAAAAAAAAGGAAAGACACTTAAAATAAAATTTACCATCTCGTGACTAAAGAAATATTAATAATAATAATAATAATGCGCAATTAGTTATTCTTCTCTTCCATATTCGCCTCACTTACCATCCTCGTGTTATTTCACTCCATTTTTCATTTCTATCACTCCCATCCAAACTTCATCTCCTTCTTCTCCCTTCACCCCTCCCCAAAAAGCAACTTAAGTTTAGTATCATATAAAACACTGAAGAGAACGAAAACAGACAAAATATATCCTCAGTTGAATATCGTTTAAATGAGATTACATCAAAGCAGATATTTGAAAATGGCGTCTATTTTGAGATTAATGCGTTAAAGCCAAAGCGTTGAAAGGAATTACGCAAAGCAAGAACAGAGTGAAGCTGAAAGGCATTTGAAGAGCTTACGAAATTTTTCATGCAAAGATTAATTATCACTGTCGACAGTTGTTGTTTTTTCGTTGTTTTTTTTTCATTTTCCCATAAAATTAAATAAATATCACATTTCAATAAAGAAAGAGTTAAGTAGTAGTAGCATTAAACAGGAATGACAAAATGCTTGCGAATAAATGTAACTAGAGAGCTAAGAAGGAGAAGGTTGGCGAAAACTGGTCGGAAGATGCAATGGTGGGGAGAAATATTTCAACCGATTCTTATGCAAAGGACAAGTAATTCATTATTTACAAGGATCTTATAGTGACACAGCTGCTGCTACTACTACTACAAAGTTTCGAATTTCGTCCTAGCTTAGACTTTTCGATAGCACTCAGCCATAACCCTACTGGGAACCGAGCCCAGTGGAGGCGGGCCAGCCAGCCGTCCAGCCACTGGGGCGGAATCCATTTTATGCATTCATTTCGCGTTTCAGGTGCAGCATAAGGCTTTAAGCTTGAGCTCTGAAGTTTCAGGAGAGGTGTTGTTTTTATGCAATAGTTTCACTAGTCTCCCTTCAACCTTTCTTGTTTACCAGGATTGCCACCGACCAAGCGAGTTTTAAGAGGGTGTTGCCCAGGTGTCCGGCCGCAGACTTCGCGGGTGGTTAGTGACTATCCTACCACTAAACCTCCTAAGCATAAGGACGGGATCCAACACCCTATGAATTCTGATTTCTGTCAGTGCTATCTGGTGACTGACTACATGAGGACGTTACCTGCAGTTTTTGTGAGAAGTTATGAAAATCTGAGTTCACAAGGTCGGATATGAGAAAAAATATTCGCCGATAACATTGGCTGGTGCGATAAATCACAGAAGTGGTAGAAGAAAGAATTCATGGGACACCAGATGGATTACGGCAGTTGAATGGTCGACGGCTTTTAAGTCACCCCCAGTAGCCAACCATCTTGTGAATGTATATTCTGTTGGTATAACTCATCTGGAACAGATCTTTAATATACCAGATTATTATTCATACTTACTGTCGGAGAATTGATGATTCTATCCAATTAGCTAGTCTGTATTAGGTGTATTGGCGTTCAAATCTGAGATCCACTGACTGAAAGCTATATGCATAAACTAGGGAGCTGTATCTCTGTTACATATTATTATTATACCCTGAAGATCTCGGTGGATCACAGGACTTGAACAACACATTTCTATTTCATCCTGTTCTTTACAGTTCTCTCTAGTTGGCTCCACGACTGCCCACAATCTCTCATCTACTCCCCACACGACCTCCTCCAGGTCACCCTTGAATACACACTCAACTTGTTATTTTCCATTAGGGTTCCACTAGAGGGCCTGGCGAGGACCAGTGTGACTCACCGGTCTCTTCAGTATATATATATATATGTATAGGTACAGCAAGTTGAAGATGAGGCAGTAACTCATCGAAGAAGACATTACGAAATGGTCACGCTATGTCGTGAATTGGCAGAAGTTAGAATTCATGGGCTGGCCACTGGATCGAGTCCCAGTGGCTCAATGGTATACGAGCTCGCTGGCCTTGTAACCAGAAGGTCCTGGGTTCAAACTCTGGTGGTGGGTGCGTACTGATGAAGAGTCCCAAACTAGGCTGGCGAAACAGGTGTCCAGTACTCCCTGCAGGTTTTCCAATGGTTCTCTAACTGATGTCAGCTCATGATGAAATCCTCCATCCAATCAAACAAAATCCCTACAAAACTAATACTTGAAAATATGTATATATATTCATTGATAGCTTTTCAGCTGATGGTAGGTATATAGTTGAATAAACTGCGAAACTTTATATCACGTTTATTTCCTTTTATAAGAAGGAAATGTATTTTCGCTACGTATTGATTTCTTACAAATGTTAACTGAATTCCCTTTAAGTGAAACGTGTGAAATAAATTTTATTTTTAAACCAATCAAATGAGAGATTTCAAAAATATTTCCACATTTCCATTTCACTGTCACCTTCCCCCCCAACTGTGATTCTTGTTTCATTTTTGCACTTTTCTATGATTATTCTTTTCTTTTTTAACTGAAAATGAAAAACCTTATTATTTTTTTATAGTGAGAAAAAGTGTAATCGCAAGGTGTTTTCGCGCACAGCGTTACTAAAAGGAGCAATGGATATTCCAGTTGTGTAAGGCATTGAACAAAAAACCTCCAAATCTCATAAGATCATGCACAACTCCCAATACCTGACAAAATTCAAACTTCTTTAACTGACTGACTTTGTTCTATCCCATTAATATGGCAGAAGTCAGGAAGTGAAGTTAGTTTATTTATTGACTGCACTTAGGTCCATATTTGTTTCTAAGGTGTCATAATGATTTTCTTTTGTGCAGCTGGAAACTATATTTCGCCATTAATAATAATGATTTACTTTATTCCAAAAACAGTACCTGTGATACAGAATGGAATTTCAGCACTAATCACAATATCTTGCATCTAATTTACTCAAATTGTAAATAAAAATTAGTCACACAGAAAATTTTCCGAATTTATAATAGAGGTAATTTCAAAAACATGCAGCATATAAAATGGAAATAATAGTAATGATAACAGCTAAGGTAATTGAAAATTGCCGTGGGCTTGTTTCACACAGTATTGTCGATGCGGTATAGAAATCCTAGCATGTTTAAAAATATTGAATGTAATGTTCTCTTTACATAATATGGTGAGGGGACAAACAAAGATTACAGCACTCAAAGAGATAGGTTGGTGTTTGCAATTATGAGAGTAAAACGAAGAAGCAACAGGACCATAAATATAATAGAAATAATAAAAGTAAGACTTGAAGGTATATAAAGATGGATGGAGGAGATTGTTTATTTACTAGATGAAAAAACGTTAGTTAATTCTCGCCTGACATTATTTTCATCACATTAGCCTTACTATCCACGGGAACATCTTACAATCAGGTTTTATCCTCCCTCATTCCCACTTTTTTATTATCCTGTAATTTCAAAAATGGCATAAATCTGACTTTGTCCTTTATGTTATTTCTCTAAAACATGATGTAAGATGCTTAAATAAAAAACGTGTTTCCGTAATCTTACATACTGTTCATTCAAGCTATTAATATTTTGTTATGTTTACGTGATGTTAACAAAAGTTGTAGCATACATAAGAAATGATAGATGTAAAAATTAAAGTTAAGCTTCTAGAAGTTTCCTCATTCAGCAGCAATTTCATCTTTTTCCTCTTATCTTCATTTATCTATCAGTCATTACTTCTATGAGATTTTTGAAAAACAGAAATGGTACCTATTTGGCAGGTGTTTTCTCCACGTTTCTGTTTCAGTCTGACACAATTTCGGTCATATTATCCTTTAGATTCATTTGTTGATGATTATTATTGTGTATTATTATTCCCTTGGGTTCCTAGTGGAACATAGGGCTTCAACTGCACGTCTCCACTTGATTCTGTCTTCTGTTGTTCTTTCCACCTGCATCCATGTTAGTCCATATTGTTTCAACTCCTCTTCACACGATCTCCTCCATGTCACTCTTGCACGTCCCACTCGCCGCTTCTCTTTCGGGTTCCACTCGAGCACTGGCCTGACGCGCGATGTCACCCAACGACCTCCTCAGAGAGTGAGTGTCCAATCCATCTAAACTTTCTCCTGCATATTTGTTGGGCGATTGGTTCTTGTTTCGTTTGTTCCCATAGTTTCTTGTTGTTGGTGATTCCTTCCGGCTATCTGATCTTCAGTATAGAGCGACGAAGACAGTTGTTGATAAAGGTCTGCAAAAGGCTGTTGGAAATATTCTGTGTGACCCGCCAAGTTTCTGATCCGTACAAAAGAAGAACTGACTTGACGTTTGTATCGAAAATCCGAATTTTGTTGTTGATGCTGAGTTGAGTGACGAAGATTTCCAGATTGGTTTCAGGTTGATGAATGTGTTTCTCGCCTTACCGATTCTCGATTTGACATCCTCGTTCGTTCCTCCTGTAGTTGAGACAATGCTCCCTAGATAAGTGAATGAAGTAACCTCTTCCAAATCCCTCCCGTTGATGGTGATTGGTGCTGGATGTAGCTGCTGCTGTTGTTGGTTGGTTGGTTGGTTATTTTCATAACCTCCGTCTTGTCTATGTTCACCTGGAGTCCTGTCTTCGCCGGCTGCTTCTTCGACCAGTTTGTGGGTTTTCGCTTGTAAGTCTTCGATTTTGTGTGACATCAAACATGAATCATCCACGTGCGAAATCCAGGTCTTCTAGGTTCTTCACTTCGGTCCAGGATATCCCTGTCTTCTCGTTTCCCACTGTCTGACGCATAATCCAGTCCACCACAATTAGGAATGTCATTGGTGATAATAAGCACCCTTGTCTGACTCCTGTGTTTACTCCAAACGCTTCGCTTAGTTTTCCATTGTGGATCACTTGACATGTGCCGTTGTCGTACAGCTGTTGAATAAGGTTGATGAATATTTGGGTTACGCCGTAGTACTCGAGTAGTTTCCAAATTACTTCTCGGTCAACGCTGTCGAAGGCCCTCTCAAAGTGTATGAAGTTGAGGTAGAGGTTTGATTGCCATTCCATGCTTTGTTCGATGATGATGCGTAGAGTTGCAATTTGGTCAGAACATGATTTGCCTTTCCTGAATCCAGCTTGTTCTGGTCGGAGTTCTGTATCCAGTGCGTCCTTGATTATCTCCAGGATGATGCGACTCAGGATTTTACTTGGCGTCGACAGGAGCATGATTCCTCGCCAGTTCTTGCAGAGTCCTATGTCGCCCTTCTTTGGTAGTTTCACGAGGTAACCTTTCCTCCAGTCAGTAGGCACCTTTCCCTCTTTCCAGATCTTTTGCAATAATGGAGTCAGCATATCTGCTGTTGTCTCTGGGTCCGCTTTCAGTGCTTCAGGGGGTATTCCATCTGGTCCAGCTGCTTTTTCAGCTTTCAGAAGCTTGATTGCATTCAAGACTTCAGTTTTCGTTGGAGGATTGGTGTCAACTTGCAGTTGTGTACGTGCTGTTGTTGGTATTTCTGGACGGGTTGTAGGTGGTGGTCGGTTCAAGAGTCCTTTGAAGTGGTCCGCCCATTGTTTAATCTGTCTTTCTTCCTTGGTAATTGGGTTCCCTTGGCTGTCTTTTATAGGTTTTACTTGTGTTGATCTCTTCCCGGATAGAGACTTGGTTATCTGATATAGTGTCCTAAGGTCCTTCTTGCCTGCTGTCTTCTCAGCTTCAGTGGCCAGGTTGTCGTAGAATTGTCTTTTGTCCTTCCTAGCACTCTTCTTCACTTCTTTGTCCAGTGCTGTTTAAGTTGAGCTCAGCGTCTCTTTCTCTTGTCCGTCTTCGCATTGAATCATTTTTTCTTTCACCATTCTCCTCTCCTCTATTAGCTTCCAAGTGTCTGTTGAGAGCCATTCCTTGTCTTGTTTCTTCTTTCTTCCTAAAACTGTTGAACACGTTTCGTTGAAAATTACCTTCAGAGAGTTCCAATGGTCCAAAGCCTACGTCTCAAGGGAACAAACTCTTATAGCAGCGCTATCACTAGACATCTTCTCGACACGGGTCATGAGGTAGAAATCGAGAAATCCTTTAAAATTATCAATAGACAAAGGAGTTTCATTCTCCTCAAGTTTGCCGAAGCAATCTCTATCAAACGCTTGAAACCACATTTATGTGTTCAGAAAGAAGCAGTTATTAATCTTTCTTTGCCCTGGTAACTGAATGTCTTTATTCTCCCATCTGATTACATAATCTTTGTCTTTAACCTCACCCCCTTTTAAATTCTGTAATTTTGCTTGTCTCTTGTTTCTATGATTTGAGTTGAACTCAGTACATTGTTACCTAATTTATTAGTCACTCTGTATCTAACTCATATTTCGTCTTTATTACGTAACCCTTTTACCACTGTATGCATACATCTATTTTGTTTAAACTTGAACTGCCTGTGTAAAAACTATATAAAGGCAATTTTCTGAGCACTGTTCACTTACTATGGAACTTTTTGTCAACTGGCAACATGTAAAAATTTGCAAGTATGTTAAAACTTTTCTGTACGCAAACCTCATAATTTATTTAGGCTGTAAGCAGCTGATGAGAAGCCTACGAAATAAATGATGGTACCATATTATTCTGCACAAACCACTTTTGTTCTTGCTTTATTCAAGTTCCAATGGTCTTCCACGGATGATTCCTCAGTGGTGCCAGGTAGTGTTTCTTGCTTTTCTCTGACAGTTGCAGTGAAAATGTCCTGTGTGATTGTGTCCTTCAGTTTTTGCGTGTTGAACTTGCATTGTGGCCTATCCCCAGCTATCCTCGAGGCTTTCAGCTTCACCTTGAAAGTCCCTTGTACTAGATAGTGGTCTGAACCCACATCTGCTCCTCTCGTCGATCTTGTGTCCAGTAGGCTCCGTCTCCACTTCCTTGAGATTGAAATGAAGTCCATCTGGTTTTTGGTGTGTCCATCTGGTGAAATCCATGTCGCCTTGTGTATATCCCTGTGTTTGAACACACTGCCACCAATCACCAAATCATTGAAGGCGCAGAAGTCTGAGAAGAGTTCACCGTTGCCGTCCATTTCACCGAGAGCCTCGCGACCCATGGTGAGTTCTCTTCCTATATTGGCTCCTCCCAGCTTCGCATTCACATCACCCATCAGGATTTTGATATCGCTCTTTGGGACGTTGTCCATTACTGCTTGTAGTTGTCTGTAGAAGGCCTTCTTCTTCTCTTGTTCTGAGACGCTTGTAGGCGCATAGCATTGAATGATCGTAACCTTCCTTCCTTTTGAGTTGAATCTGGCTGTCATTATCTTGGAGGAGATTGGTTCCCAGTGTATGAGAGCTTTGGCTGCTGTTGGTGACATCATGATGGCTACTCCCTCGGTGTGCTCGTGATCGTCCTCTGGGTGACCGGAGTAGATTATTGTCTCTCCAGTTGGTAGTTGGCTCCTTCCACATCCGTTCCATCTGCTCTTGCAGATTCCCAACACTTCTACTTTATATCTTCTCATTTCTGCGGCTACCTGGGCAGCCTTTCCAGCTTCGTTCATTGTAAGAACATTCCACGTCCCCATCCTTAATTTCGCCTTCATCGAAAGGAGGCATATCGACTGACTGGCTTCCCGAAGGTTTTCACCAGCCTGCGTCATTTCACTTCCCCGATTCCAGCGAAAAATAAGGTCATTGTTTGTATTTTTAGAATTTTGAGTATATTTGTGCGTTGAAGTTTTAGTAGCAATTTGGTTAAGTTTTGGGGCTGGAGTTGCTAGCACCACGCCCCAACCCTCCCTCTTTATCCGGGCTTGGGACCGGCTAAAATACTAGTGACCTAGTAATCTAAGCGAAGTTGAAGAGAGAGTATGAGAGACTAAAATTAAGATAAATTGCATTACGCTTCAATAACATCACTTAGATAAACAATTAGTCATTAGAGAATATAACAAGAATTGCAAACAGAATAATATCAATAGTAATAGTTATAATACTAATAACAATTATTATAATGTTGAAGTGAGTTAAGATAATCCTAGGTATAAAAGATAGTTTTAAATGAATCAAGAATAATAATAATGAGAATAATAATAGTAATAATAAAATAATAATAAAAGGTAGAATAATAAGTAAAACGTATTACCATGGTAGATTCAGAATCACGATCATCTCCTTTTGTACTCAGAGACCTGGTTTCTAAACTCGGATTGCACAAGCCTCTGCAATTGCAAGCATTTTCCTGTTTCTTTGTCTGCTGACAATAGTGAATGACTTGACCGCGTCGATATCATGTACATAGTCCATAAGATGTTTTGTTACTGAAATTTTTGGCACTTTGCACTCACTTGTTTTCAACCACTTTGTCAAATTCTCCTTCATGTGAGTAGACAATCGCCTTTCTGTATGACCTATGTATTTGCTTCCACAAACACACTCAAATTGATATACGCGGCAGTTTGAAGTGCCGAGGATTGGCGACTGGTCTTTCCCAGACTGTTGAATCACTCGATTAGTGGTGTTAAGGAAAACAAGTTTTGCAGCATAATAAGTACTCTTTCAAGAGCTTTGTTCCAATCCAGTATAAAAAGAACTTAGTCAGAACACTGTTCAACAGAGCACGGAAAATTTGTTCTGACAGTACAATTGAGCATGAAATAAAATCCTTGAAGGATATTTTATCTAAGAATGGATATCCTGAGAAGTTTATTAATAAAAACTCTGGAGAAATTAGCCCCTGCAAAACAATTCAAACAGTTCCAATGAAATCTGTCTATATCAGTTTACCATTCAAAGGAAAATGATGTACAGGAAGTAGTCAAACGAAAACTCTATACAGCCTTTATTGCTAACTAATTATTTGTAATGCGTACATGAGACAAATATTCTATCCATATTTATCAGATATTTAGTTATTCAACTCTTAAGCATTTTCTTTATCAAAAGATATGTGTTTATATGTGTGTCTGCAGAAGAGTTGAAACAGTAGGCCGCAGATTATCGACATTTTGTTAGTTTCCGTTTATTCTACTTCGTATGACCACTAAGTATTCACATTTTCTTACAGAAATTAGAATGCGTTCCTTACCACTTAAGATGATTTTTAGGGTTTGTGTTAATTAACGGTTGTCTGAAAGTAAATGAAGCACCATAAACCGAGGGACGTTGTCTTTGATTTGACTTAATTTCTGCGTAAAACTTAGGCATTATGGTAGTATGTAATTCCGTATTATTATAACTACACGTAGAATGCTTAAAAGGGCTGTAATAAAATTGGGATTCAAACTGACTAAAGGATCCGATAGGGCTTATTAAACAAAACAATTTAGTTTATCATATACAACAGAATGACTGTGAGGTCAAACACATAGGTCAGCATAACAAACCTGTATCAGTTAGATTAGTAGAGGACACATCTAAATGATTTGACCTAAATAAAATGAGAAATTTAGAAAATAGCTTAGCTATACCGCTGTAGGCAGTTACATTCATACGGGATAAGCTGATAGTATTGAAATCCAATATAACGTTGTAGAAGGAGAGATTGATATCTGAAGCCTTATTTAAAGAATCAACTCAGAATGATTCAGCACGTGTATTGTATATCTGAAAGATTCTGCTAACCATGCAACAAATGGGAATGATGGATAAGAACCATACTACTGAATAAAGGTTACTAAAGTAGGATTTGCAATTCGAGTTTATAAACCAGGTCTCTCTGTACAAAAGAAGATGGTCGTGACTTTGAATCTACCATGGTAATAAGTTTTACTTATTATTCTACCTATGTCAATGGATTTGAACATTGAACGTTTGTTTATTGGAACTGGCAGCCATTGGTGGGCAACTCGAAGGAGCGAATGGTTCGATCGCTTGCAAGTTGAATGAAGGCGGAAAAGAATACGAATACAAACTCTGTATTTTGTCTCGCTTTAATTGCCAAACAATAAAAATTCGTCCAAGGAATACTGGTGTTTTGGATTTAAAGTTGAAACGAAATACTCAGTCATTATCGGTTCCAATCGCCTACGTTACAATAGGAACTTAGGGCTAAGTACCTTGACAACCTATTATTATTATTCTTGATTCATTTAAAACTATCCTTTATCAGTAGGATTATCTTGACTCACTTCAACACTATTATTATTACTATTGTTATTATAACTATTGCTATTGATATTACTCTGTTTGCAATTCTTGTTACATTCTCTAGTGACTAATTGTTTATTTAAGTGATGTTATTGAAGCGTAATGCAACTTATCTTAATTTTGATCTCTCATACTCTCTTTTCCCTCATATATTTGAACACGACCTGGAAAACATTTGCGCCTCTCTTTCTGCATGACTAATTCAATATAGTTTGTTTACTTATCAGTCTTATATCTCCCAGTGTAATTTCAAAAGTATATATGTATCCGTGTATGTAGAGTATTCGGCTGACGAGTTCTACCGAAATTTGATGAATTCATTAAACCTTGCTTTATTAACCTGCTTTGTTGCTTGTTTTAAATTCGTATCGGGAAATAAATGTTTTCATAATACTGAAGATTTAAAGTTGTGTAGTCACAGATTGTGATACGAATATGGACAGTAATAAGTCATGTTCGACACTTCGGCATCCAGTAAATAGTACTGTTTCACTGTGCACGGTATATACAATAGACGAAAAATTGTGTGCAGTTCTATTTGACTTGTTTTTTCTAGAAATACTGTGTGGACATTGAATATTACAGCCATACAGTAGTTACTATTATTGAGGAATAATAATGCTATGTGTATTTCTAAGAAAAAAGTTCACCACAAGTAAAACTGATTATTTTAGTTAAATAATTTCATATACTACTGAATGAATGACATGAGTAACTGAACACCACTCTCATCAGTCATTATTGTTTGCTAGGCAGCTAACCACGTCTAGGTGATCTACATATCGGACGACCATTTCTCTCGTTTGAGGCCGAGATGATCTACGGTCTACCCAGGTGTTGACCTAACTCAGTGAGCCGAATAACTTGAGACCACTGGAATTCCGGTGAGTTACTTGGGCCAAGTTAAACTTTAAGCACCACTAACTACCAATCAGCGAACGACCTCGAATGGTCGAATGAGGTTCATGCATGTGAGTTCAAGGTTGTATAGCGCTTGATTCGTTCAAAATGCGTGCTCCAACGAACTCAAGCTCGTAGTTCGAGGAGGATAAGATTTTGCAGTATTGACTGGATTTGGGGTTGCTGTGGAAGGAGAGGATTCGTTTATGTGGTGGTTTCATGAGTTTAAAAAGCTTTAGCATGTTGATTGATGGATATGTCCATCGTTGTGCAATTTGTTTGAGATGAGTTAGCATTAGAGAGGGTAAGGTGATAATTTTACTATTTCATAGGAACATTTTTTGCTAGGTCGAATCTCTCCCTAACCTAGGCTTTGCATATTTGTAACTTCTGGGTTTCAAAACATCCTGTGAGAGGTGCATCTGCTGAAACCGAAAATAGCCTCGTGTCAACAATTCAGAGGTACGAGAAGTGCAGAGACACTGAATCATGAAAAATGGAGAGAACTGCTTCCCTGTTGGGCGGAGAAGGCATCGTCGCGAACATGGACGAAACTGTGTTACTGAAGAAAAAATACAACCGTCGTCGTGAGCGAGACAACAATGTTTGGGTGATTGGTTTATATGACACCTCCTTACGGAAAGGATTCGTGGAGAGAATATCAGACAGAAAGTCAACTACTTCAATATCTATTATTACTAGGCTTGTGAAACAGGGATCCATAGTACATACTGATGAATCGAAAGGTTATAACTCGCTGTCATCTCTTGGATATATTCGTCACAGAGTGAACCATTCTAGGGTTTTTGTGGATCCAATTACAGGGACACAGACAAATTCTATAGAAGGATTTTGTGGAAGATTGAAAAATAGGATTAGGACTACAAATGGATCTCATTTGGATGAATATATGTACAGAATGTGGTGCGAATTTTCTATTGACACTCCTACGCTAAACTGGGAGATGTTTCTGTCACATGTTAGAGAAAGATGCCCTATGTAACAGTTTAATGTAGTTTTTATGCTTTGTTTCCTTAAATATACGTTTTCCATTATCAAAAAATCCCTTTTTCGTGTGACTGGTCCGTTGAAGGACGTTCGCTGATTGGTAGTTAGTGGTGCTTAAAGTTTAACTTTTCCGTTACTCGGATGAACTGATAATACATTGAATTGAATTCAGGATTTGCAACTTAATTCTTTATTGAAAGTTTACACAGTTTGGGGGGTGAAAACTCATTACAGTTACCTCTAAGAACCGTGATTATTCCGATGACAACATATGATCTGCTTGATACCATGAATAGCAATGGAAAAATCAATCGTAGATGCGTGGGAGTATATACTACCGATTCAAGGACATGAGTGGTTAAATGTCACTCACACCAATCAGTATTATTTGTTAGGCAGCTGATCAGATCAAAATGATCTAAATACTGGCCTCAGCTCAGCTCAGAGAACCAAATCAGTGATAATCACCCAAATTCTGTCTAGCTACCTGTGGGAGAACTGGCAACAGATTGAATCAAATTCGCAAATGAATTCTCGATTTATGGGTTACTTAAAATGAAATCAACAATCAAAACAAAGAAAATATTTATGATAATTCGGCCAACTGATTTGTTCATACTGGACATTCTCAGGCAATGTGAATTGATGGAAAAAGGAGTCAGTCAATGCCACTGTGCCTTTCTCACCTCTTAATGAAGTTCACAATGTCCACAAATTCATTCATTCTAGTGATTACGGAAGGGGATAGGAACAAATAAGGAAAAAAGTCTATTTTAGGACAAAGAATGAGAGTGAAGGAAGAGGAAAAGGTGGTTAGGTAGTTAGTTAGTTATTTAGTTAGCACTGGCCTTCATTTATCCACTGAAGTAGATTTTTAAAAAATAACCACTAATCATGATAACTATCTAGTGAAATTTTATATTTCACAGTTCTGTTGACTTTTTCCACACAGGAGAATGTGACTTCACACACAAACGCACACACACACAGACGTGATGTGATGTGATGTGTGGTTTTGTTGAGTGTTTAACTGTAATAAAATGAAATAAATTTTATTTTTAGATAATTGATGTATATATGCGTGAGAAATTACTTCATTTTCATTTTCTTTCAAAAGGTTTTCTTAACATAAAACTTCAACTCTTACGTACTTCAGTCATTTGCTTTAATAAATTTCTATTGGTCGAGTATTTTGAATTAATGGTAGAATACTAGTCTAGCCAGCTATGGATATATCGTTCGAAGTTTGATTGACAGTCACCGATGTGTTTATAGAAATCTCCTTTAGCTGGTAGTGGGACCAGTGAAGAGAAGGAAAGTTTGAGCATGAGACTATCAACACCACTGCCAATGAAACGTCATATCTTGAAGCTTGAAACCCTATGATGCATATGGATGAGGAAAACAAGTCGAGTAGGAGGGCAGATACTTCCCGATGGATATCAGTCGATAATTAATGCATGTGTTTGTGTATGGAAAATTAATTCTTTCTAATTTTTTGAAATGTTTTCCTAACATGAAATTTCACCTCTTACGTAATTATACGCGGGTCTTACAGTTTATTTAAATGAATTTCCGGAAGTCCAGTGAACTACATCGGTGGCTCAATGGTAGGATGCTCGTCAACCATGCATACGTGGTCCAGATTCATATCCCTGCTGACGCACTCATAAAAGGCCTCATTTAAGTGTAAGTAAAGTCAGAATGATTGGGTTTGAGGCAAGCAATCCTACTGCCACTAGTGGAACTTCACAGCGCCAATATTCAGAATGCAGAGGCGTGAAACAAAGAAGTGGATTATGAGGACATTTGTTTACCAATGAATGTAAGTTAATGTCGGTAATGCCATTTAACGCACAATGATATTACTCAGAATTCACGAGACACAGGATTTTAACCCAGTGACTGAATGGTAACGTATCCAATTCGTTAAGAGAAGGTATTTGGTTCGATTGCTGCTGAGGTCACGGATGAATACTGATGAAAAGACCCATACTAGAACGTAACATCTGTCGAGTATTTGTCTAGATGATTTCTACTTTGAAAGCAGTAAAATCCCTACTAACCAAAACATCAAGTGATTGAATAGCAAGTTACGGATACGATTAAAGCCCTTCAGAAAATACTTTAATACGAAAATAGATTATTTTCAATAATTATTGCTTTTTTATTACTCTGTATGTAGAGAGAGAGAGACTATTCAAACAAGACAGTCAACATCTCCTTCTTATTTTTCTCCTCTCCCGTAAAATATAACTTTACAGGTTTAATTATCACGTCATTAAATTTGAATAGTGTGTCGGTGATTCAGCAGTTGAATGCTCACCAACCACGCACATAGACAGGTTTTGATTCCGGGCTATCTCATTCTCAGACTTCGCCAAATCAGTAGTAACGCAGGAAAAGGGGCGATGTTGAGAATGAGATTGGCAGCCCTACCTAGTGAAGGAAATATCGCAGCCTAAACTGCATAGGGCCTCAGTATTTATGTTCCATACGGAATGCAGGGTACGAAAGAAATATCTGTCGAATTCATATGAGACATTCAGAAAACAAATACTACTAGGTGACAGCAAGTTGTAGGTGCTCTACAATCATATTCCAGTTAGTACGGTTGACAATAATAAAATCTTTAATGATCATTTCTTTTGAAATGTTTGGCTTTATAAGCATTTTGATTAATTCCAACATAGATTTATTTCGTTGCGAACTCATATCAGTTCTGGAATCAATGAAAACCAGAAGGAAATCCAAACATCTGGAATATCTAAACTGTTGTAGAATTCAACACACTTATTTGTTCTCGGTATGTTTTTAATCCAGTACATTTCGACTCTCTCTTCCATAAATAACTATAAATTAAAGTGGACACACTATGTTGCATTATCTGCTTCTAGTGTATATTTTGTCGAAAACATACGTAAGTCTGAGGATCAATAAAAACTGATGCTTAATAAACATTTGTTTTATCCTGGTTCGGGAATTCCTCAGTAGTGCTCACTCATGACTCCACTACTGATCTAACCCCTATCCTTTAGGTTTAAAGGTCAGCCGACTGATTGTTCAGTCAGTGGCTTGGAATCCAATGACGTATGAATTCTGACTTCTATCAATTGGTGATTAAAACCGTAGACTAGCAATACTGCCAATGAATATTCGCATCATATAAGATATGGTGCCATCATTGATGATATCAACAAGCTAATTAGTTTCGCATATTAAGCGCAAAGTTTCAACGAGAAGTGAATTGATTAGAAGCATGCTTGCAGCGATTATGCAAAACGTATTTTAAAAAACTCATTCTTCACAAACACTTATCATTTAATAGGTCAAAGTTCAAACAACAAGTGATTATTGATGCGCATTACTGCAACCAAAATCTAAATAAAAGTTCGTTTTCTAATATTACAAAGAGAATAATCTTCATTTTATTAAGGCGACACATTATTTGTGTTGTATAAATTTCAATAGAACCTTGAATTTATTATATCTCAGGTGTAAAGTGCTGGTTACTGTAAAGTGATTGATGCGCCTAATAAGAGTTCGTTTGAACCACTTTTCTGTCTGCTCTCTATTTTCGTGTGTTCCATTGAGTTTAGAAACTGGGACTGATCCAGTTTCAACGAGACGATACTTTGTTTGTTCCATATGAATTTAGATAAAAACTTAATTTTCACTCTGTCTAAAGTGTTTCTTCTGACTCCTTTCAATCAGACTGCAACACAGGGCTTCAAGTTTTGAAATTTCTGATAAAGCTCATGTTATTTCTACACCCAGCTTTCAGTCTTTAGCGGCCTTCTTTTCGACTATACATGGTCTAGGAGTGCGTCAACAGGAATTCGAACATGGAAGCGTGTGTGTCTTGCAGGCGTTACACCCGATGGACCACGGACGCAGAAAGTGCTAGTTACTGTAGACTGATTGATATTCTGGTGTGCGTCTGTGTGTGTACGTAACTTGCGGATATCGTTAGTATGTCAAGTGACATCTTCAGAGAAAGGTGTTTTCGTAGCTTAATGTCTGTAGGAAAGTGTCTGAAGAAAAAGTGTGATAAAACGTTTGGAGGTATTAATATAGAGCGTAGCTGATGTGTCACTGAATAATTCCTTCTGAGCTTCAGTAAAATATAGACGAAAACCATCGGAAGCTCCGTTTCGCTACATTTAGTGGACATATATAATCTCTTTCTTATCAACCCTTAATCTTATTGCATCTTCATTAAAACTTTGTTTATTTATTTGGTTTACAATCCAGCATTACTTAATCTGATTATTGATTTTTCTAAGCCTTTATCTACTTCACCTACCTGAACATTTGCTTGTCTAATCATGTCACTTTGCATTATTCTTGTTATCACAAATCGCTCCACTTCTTCGCCTTTATTATCATTAATACAGTTATTATTAATTGCAGGTTTTACATTGAAATTCTTATTAGCAATGACTGACTCATATCTACCTGTACATTTATGTATATTAGAGTGAAATCTGATATGGTCTAATTGAAAACACAATATTGGTGACGCTCACATGTTTCGCCATAAAAGATTGCAGTCCCGAGAAGAATCTTATAAGCAGCAAAACAATTAAAAACGGTAAACACGATCAGTAGAGCATGGACGATATTACTTGCAAGTAGTGTAATCAATAGAACTGGTTTATCATTTTCATTATATCTACCTTTCAGAAGATTTCAAAATAGCAACGATTCATACTCAAACATCTAGAAAATTAAGATGATTGAGCAAAGAATATTCTTTTCGATAACTTCTTCATAAGGTAATACAGTCTCTGAAATTTAGTCTTCCATGGAATATTAGGTACTGTTAAATGGCTGAAGGCAATTAGCGGGAACCCCTCAGCTTAGGTTTTTTGTTTACTGGCACTTGTCAATATGGTGGCGAAGTCACTTCTCAGACTGAAACCCATATCAATCAGGGTTGCAGTCAAAGATGTTATCACTGAACTAATTAAAACCACGATTGTCCTCCTTGTTGATGGATGACAGTATACACAAAGCCTAAATACAAGGCTCCCACTAAATTGAAAATCACTACATCTCCAGAAAACGTGATCCAGGTAAATGAGTTCAACGGAAAGCAGTATTTTCAGAAAAGTTATGATACAAGTAATATTTGACTAAACATAGACAGAAGAACAAGACTGTGGAAAGATGACATCAGTGATCAATTATATCAAAAGTTATGAGAATGTCGTATACTGCATACTTGGATTTGTTTGAATATGTATATTTCTCATTGGTATAATGCATTCTGACTGCTGTAACTGACGTTTTAGGGTTTAATGAAAGAGAATGTTACCTTGAAAACAGCTACTGATTGTGTTACACAGAAAAGCTCAGTGTGACAGAAGTCTAGTGATCAGTAGCTTATCCCTAATACAGCCACTCTGAGGTCTTCTTAACCCAACCAAAACTGATCATATATACTTCTGTTTTCAGAATTCAAGTTAGGAATCAAGATTAAGTACAGTTTACTTCATTTTTCAATGTCAAGTTCGTCCAGGTTGGCTAGCCAGAGGAGCGAAGATATCTTGTTACCACTGAGAATCGGGAATTCCTGTGTTGTTTCTTGCAAGTGTTCATTACAATCCTCATTTCATGCATTAGAGGATGTCTAACACACCAGAGCCGAATCACTGGCTATTCGCGACCGTTAACCTGATATCTCCGTTCAAAAACAATGCCAACTCTCGCTCACCTTACCATTAGTCAATGTAAAACCATTGTGATCGTTTTCATTAGTACTACTTGTTTGATGCTAAGCATATTGTTATGATTATTATTACTATATTTGTCGTTACCATTATTATTGTTGTTTACTAACAGCCTTACAATCAGAAAAACAACAAACTGATTTAAGCAAATATATTCCTTTCCAATTAGTTTGCTCAATTTATTGATTTTCTAAATGTGTAAATTTGAATTTTTGAAATGACTTCGCATTCCCATTATAGATTTCATTTATAATATTTTACCGTTGTTCTACTCTTTTGGATACTATGTACATTTGGACTGACTAGGTCATTCGGATTTCCGTAAATTGTTTTTTAGGCGAGATCATTCACCTGGTAGTTAACAGAAAAGAGTAATATTCCTATGGCTAACAACAAGACAAAAATTTACAAAAGTTGTTAAATACAAATGTTTCAAAATGTTTTTGAATGCCTTTCAAGTAGAAAAGTTTTAGAAAACAAATTCTATGCTACTAGGCTTTACTTCCGATGGTAGATTTTCTGCGTGCAATTTAGCTCCTTTGCAGTTCCCTACAATCAGACAACAGAATGGGACAGACTGGTAGGCCTAAAATTTAATGTAATAGTATGGGAGAAAAGACTGATAACTGAAAATTTATTTAACAAATTGAATGAGAACATGTGGTGAGAGCTGGCTGCTAGCCAAAGTTGGTAGACAGTAATTCACGTCACTGTTTATGTCCCCAATATTGCTGGTGAGAAAATGAGAACAAAGGCTTTGCTTAGGCGGATACAGTTAGCATATGGATGATCTGACACAGCCACAAAGAGATGCAAGGTTAACTTTCTGTGAGAAACAGCCAACCAAAAGACTGTATTTTCTACTAATATTAACCTACAATAATGTACATTAATTCAGTAACTTTTCAATAACTTCCTCATACGATGCTGCAGATTCCGCCATGCAGACTTTCACGAAATATTAGGTAAGTGTCACGTGTTTGAAGGATATCAACAGGAAGTCTTAAATTTGTGATTCTTTCTTATTAAAACTCATCAGAATGGTGTACCCACAACCGTACATGTCCTTATGCCAACTTGAAGATTCCATCCTACGTCATCTAATTTTACAGTCAGAGATGTTACCGCTGAACACTTTGAAATCGTGGCTGGTCCATTACAGAGAGGTTCAAAAGCTATTCATACATTCACTGGCATTACGATGACCAGTATAAAACCATTGTGATAATTTTATTTAACCCTGGTTGCTTACTTTATTACTACTATTGTCACTATTACTATTACTACTTTTGTTTATTCACACGTTTGCATTTCTCAAACAGATTTCATTCAAGCATTCTAGGGTTTTTCAATTTATTAATTTAATTCAGTTTTAGATTTTCCCGTCGATTGATTGGATCGAAGTGCTCGGTCTCATCATCACTCACTGCGGAATGCAGGCACATCCAGATGACGAGTCCCAAATAGGACCAAGTGCGCATCTTGGAGTCCACTGCTAGTCACCATCCACCAATTAACTTTCAATTTATTTGCCTATTTTGTATATTCAGATTGATTGGGTCACTTACTTGGTAAATAACAGTGAAGAGTGGTATTTATCATGCTACCAACATAATAAAAAAACAAGTTCATTGAAAAGTCTTTTAAACAAAAGTATTTCAAAGTTGTATTTGAGAGCTGTTGAAGTAGAAGCGAGGACAACTCTATGGAACAGCAGCCCAAACTGAAACTACTTAGCGAGCGGACAAATGACCTTGACAAGGACAACTTCGACCAATCAGAAGGCTAAAAAACGGCGCATAATTGTAATAAATCGTTTGTATAAAAGTAATGCAATGTTAAAAAATAGTTACAAATGACAACGTTCTCGTATATACTGCAAAAAAAACCTACCAATTTCTCATAAGAGTCTTGATACTCATGTTAAACCAAGTCCAGTACATAAACTCATCGAGATAACTGTATATCATTGCATTCCTTGATCCATTCACAGATCTGATACGCTTTTCGAGGTGACTCCAACATTTTCGATGGAATTAGTGTGAGTTCCATCAAAAGGATTGAGAAAACCATTTGTATGGTTGACCACTTGATGAATATAGCCCAGATTCAATTACTGACTGTAACTACTCCATTCATCTATATGAATAGTCGTCCCAGGCAGCGCTAAGCACTGAAGAATAGGCAATAATACACCTGCACTGCAATTAGGGATCGCCTCCTTTCTGGAAGCTGGTGTCATATATTCTCAATACCTATTGCCGATTCGCACTCAATCTCCCTCGATTATATTTTGTTTTTATCGAAAGTACCTAAGGAATCTGTAAATAAAAAGCGAACGACATACATTCTCGAACTGATTTTCTGGTTCGGCATTCATTTCACCAACAAACAAACCCATAGATGCACCTATTGTATCTTTGCATATGAATGACACCTGCACATTGGCAATTTTTCGACCTTCCTATCAGTCCGTTCTCCAAAAAGTAATGAAAAACAAGATCTGGAGCGAATTTGCAACGCAAAAGATGTAAAGCACTCATAAATACGTCTGGAAAATACGGAGTCACCTGATTGGTCGTTCAAGGTCATTTATCCGTTCGCTAGGTAGTTTCGATTTGAGCTGCTATTTTTTAGAGTTGCCGAAGCGAGTTAGCAAGCAATTTCTATTCTCGTGTGTTATACTTTCTGTAAGTTTTTTTCTTTATACGCTTTGGCTGTTTTGAAGTTATTGCCAGTTTTAAAATCTAATTTAAATTCTACCAACTTTATAATAGGTAAGAAACAAGAACAAAGACTTAAAAAATCAAGTTTCGAAGTTATGTAATTGCAACTAACAATATTTTTATGAACAACGCTAAATAATACTGTTTCACTCAGTGTGTGACTTATTCAGGAAACAAATTCACATGGAATTAGATACTGCCATAGTGTTCAAGCTTTACGGATGTTTAATAAAGTCGTTTATTCGCTAATCCATCAGTCCTTATACTTAACCTTCATATTTTGTAGATTTTTAAATAACGCGCCAAAGGATATTGCTTTAGTAACGATAAAACAAGTTAAAATAAAACAACAGTAAATTCACTGTACACAGATTTATTTCAGATAAAAAAAGAAACATTGTGGACAGTTAAGTAGTAGAGTGAGAGGTAAAAATAAAAATAAAATACAACTGTTAATTGTCGAAAGCAGCAAAGACAGGACTCCAGGTAAACATAGACAAGACGGAGGTTATGAAAATAACCAACCAACAACAGCAGCAACATCCAGTGCCAATCACCATCAATGGGAGGGATTTGAAAGAGGTTACTTCTTTCACTTATCTGGGGAGCATTGTCTCAACTACAGGAGGAACGGACGAGGATGTCAAATCGAGAATCGGGAAGGCGAGAAACACATTCATCAACCTGAAACCAGTCTGGAAATCTTCGTCACTCAGCCTGCATCAACAACAAAATTCGGATTTTCAATACAAACGTCAAGTCAGTCAGTTCTTCTATACGGATCAGAAACTTGGCGGGTCACCAAGAATATTTTCAAAAGGTTGCAGACCTTTATCAACAACTGTCTTCGCTCCATACTGAAGATTAGATGGCCAGAAAGAATCACAAACAAGAAGCTATGGGAACAAACGAAACAGGAACCAATCGCCCAACAAATATGCAGGAGGAAGTGGAGATGGATTGGACACTGGCTGAGGAGGCCGTTGAGTGACATCGCGCGTCAAGCCCTCGAGTGGAACCCGAAAGGGAAGCGGCGAGTGGGACGTCCAAGGGTGACATGGAAGAGATCGTGTGAGGAGGAGATGAAACAGTATGGAATAACATGGACGCAAGTGAAAAGAACAGCAGAAGACAGAAGCAAGTGGAGACGTGCAGTTGAAGCCCTATGTTCCACTAGGAACCCAAGGTTAACAATAATAAAATAATAATAATTGTCGAAATCAAAACAGTTACATTTGACTAATAAAAACTTTAAATAAATAAATAAATGTCAACCTGCATTCAGGACAAGTAGATTGCTACTGATTCCCAGGGTATACACCATGGATTAGAAAAAAGTATACACTTATTATGTAACTATTCATTAAACAGGAATAAATGTAAAATTAAAGCTTAATACATTCACTGTGTATGGCAGTATTATTAACACTTCAAGAATATTTATTTTATATCTAACAGCATTCACTCACTACTATGCACTTTTGAAGGTTATTATTGACAGTTGGGTGACCTTGATTTTGCAATTCACTGACACATTGAAACAAACAACACAATAATAACATAAATTATTGCACTTTAGGTTTTGAAAATTGATATCTCACAATCACGTATTTTTCTTGATATTTAAAACAAGCAAAAATTTTGTTACCACATGACGGCGACCAAACAACTGTATGGACTGAAGAACGCTGAGTGGATTTTCAGTTCTAATTTGATATTGTTTAGGTGATTTCTATAGTGATCCAGAGTCATCACATTTAGAAAGAAATATTGACCAGTTCGGTGATTGGATAGGATAAATTTAACTGAAGTTCTAGTGAGAAGTCATGACCAGTGAGGTTAACTAAGTTGGGTGTATGGAAAAATACGCATTGATAACTTTAGCTGCTTGGTAGTATATCGAAATTAATAATTATCCCCATTAAATACAGAATAGTTAGTGAATACAGCACCGTTTTATCCTTCATTCAATGGGAAATGCAAAACTTCGTTATAATAATGAGTATCATATACCAAACACCTAAATTTTAAAGGTGACTTGATTTGAAACATTTGAAACTGTTGTGTGTAAGTGCTATGAAATTTTTTGCTCTGTCTGTAAACACTACAGAAGAAATATTCTTCACCACAATTAAACCACAAAAGGGTCTAAGTGGTTCTACTGGCTACTGACTAGACAACTAGTGAGTACTGATGTTCTTATCGAGGCTTGCAACCACCATCCATAGTTTCAAACACTGAAGTGTTATCCACGACAGCTACCTTGATTTCCACCTTATATGATTTGACATTATATGGCTGATCGATGGGAAGTCACAATAATCCTATGTAATCAATATAATTAGTCTCTTCATAGTGCATTAAAGAATGCACATACTACTGAAATAGTCTACAAGAATGTAAGAAGCACTAAATTTGCGCTATTATAAAGTGACTTCATCACTTTGTTTCCTAGTTTCTCATCAACTGCAGACTGCTTCACAGAATTACACTGTTTGAAACTGTAGCAGACAAAAATGTCACAAACTAAGGAATACAAAATGTAAGCCTCAGAGTCGCTTTAGTTCGAGTCATAATCCATTTCTGTGAATTTCAAAGTAGGAAACTAATGAGAGGTCAAGACAGAACAGGGAGACATTATAAATATTGTTAGGTGATGATGATTACATGAAAATTCAAATAAATTATATCTCACGAGAGCGAAATTAACTCCGTGATCTCAAAACCATTATTATGGATGAATGTGCAAGTATGCCATTCCAACCAAATGCCTTGCACCAAATTTTCCCACACAGTAAGAGGGTCTGTTCAATCTTTCACTTCCCTGGTAACTCCATATCGACTGTGTATTCATGCATATTAGTTATTGCAGCTCACTGTATTAACTCCAGTTTTATAAAGTGTAATTTTTCTGAGTTGTTATGCAACCATTTTAGCTAACATTATTTATTATACTTTTCCATATTTTGTCTTTTTCTCTCTCTCTCTCTCTAACTCGTCTACTTTGAGAATTTTTCATGAACTGACGATGACCTGAAGTGCTAAAATGTGATGCTTACATTTTAGATGTGTCGATTTTTAACATTTTCTCTGCTGTCATTCCAACACTCGAGTATGCAGTTTTCACTCTTTCGTAACCAGGTAGTTGTAATTTGCTGCATCGTTGTTTCAGTAGTAGAGTGTTTGTCAACCATGCATATAGTCCAGCTTCCATTCCGAGTCGTCGACGCATTCGTAAATCTCGTTCAGTTTACTAGTCGATAATAAATCCGGAGATAAAAGATAACTGGGAATGAGGGCAGCAACCGGACGGCCAATGAAACTACAAGGATTCAAGTCCGAAGTCATGTGTTTCACTCTAAACTCATAAGAATGAACAAAACCTGTGATTTCAGTTAATGGAGTGCCTAGGATGAGAAAGAACCTGTGAGATATACAAATGGTGTCATTTTATACTGCGCAGATCCACTGCTTCTTTCTGTAAGGAAATTTATCCTATCGACCATGTATATTTGATGTTTTATGAATTAGTAAACAATGTGATTATATTTCACACTTAATTGCATTTCTTAGTCTTATTGTGTATTTGTGTGTCTGTGCTTGTGTGCGTATCTGTGCGTGTTCTCGCTTTTAACGCACATCGTATCCAATTTCAAAAAGAAAAATAAGAAGTCACAGACTACACACCACACTTCTGTTCACCATCTTGTCAGTAGAACGTGATTCTCAAGTGACCATTTCTGCTTTTCCTTCTTTGTTTAAGTTGTAGGCTGTTTCTTTTGCCTACAAAGTGTATTATGCTTTATTTCTATTTTTAGAGAACAGAACAGTACGGATTATTTCATGAATAGTAATAATGTCTTATCTTTTATTTCCATGGCGGTTTATCTTATCGTCTTTACACGTGAGTAGTTTTACATAAATTGAAAAGAATGGACAGAATAAGATAAAAAGCATAAGTTTGAGATGAAAGCAGAGATAATTCAGTTATTCAGTGTATCTCAGCAATTCTCATGAGGTTACACTTTTCTCAGGAAATAAAGCTAACATCAAGTCTGATATACTTTGTTCAATACGAATGACTCAAATTCGTTTCGTTACTCCAAAGTCTGTGTGAAGATCAGCAGCACTCAGCATGAAAAATAAGATGTGGATTTTCAAATTCAATGTGAAGTCAGTGCTACTTTATGTATCAGAGACTTGGCGCGTCACTCAACTTCATCAATAGCTGTCTTCGCTCAGTACTACTCAACATCAGATGGCCGGCCAGAGAAGATCAGCAATAGTCAGGGGTCTCTGGCAATGAGCGAACCAGCCCAGTAAGTACAAATTGTGCAGCAAATATGCGGGAAGATATGGAGGTGGATTGGCCATACTCTGAGAAAAAAAAACATCAAGTGAGTGACATTACACGCCAGGCCATCGCTTGATTGGAACCCGAACGGGAAGCGGCGAGTTGGTCATCAGTGCGAAGGTAGCATGATGGAGGTCATGTGAAGAGAAGATGAAAGCATGTGAGTAGACATGGAGCCAGGTGAAAACGTTGTTGGAGAACCTAACGCAATGGGGACGTGCGGCTGAAGCCCTATGTTCCTCTAGGAACTAAAGAAAACAATAACAAATTCGTTTAGATTTACGTGAAACCAGAAGGATTTTCTCTGATATTAAGCACAGAAAGATTTTCGCCATCATTAAAAGATATCTACAAACACATCACATTGACAACAATAAACCACCCTTAGAAACTTTAAGAAAACTCATCCTACCATTTGATGAGAAATATATTTTTTAGAAATAACCCCTAGAATACTGAAAATGTCCTCGGACACAAACCCAGCACAATCAATCAATCCAGTACCAAAAGAACTAAAACCTGAAGATGACAAGATCAATATCATTTACAAGATAAACTGTATCAAACGTAGATAAACACCATATTGGCCAAAGTATACGTTCCTATTGACACTGAATCCAGAAACACAACCTAACCATTAAGTTACTCAGCATGTATTCCTCTAAATATAGACAAGTAGACAAATATGGATACGAATGTAACTAAGAAAATTTGAAAATTTTGAACACCCAGAGTATCTAAAAATACCATAGATCTCCTAGAAGCCTGCTACTTGGATCAGTCTTCACTCAGCAGACATGTTCCGTCACATTTCAAGCAATAATGAACAAGTGTCATGGCAGAAAGGTCACACACCAGGTCAATGAGACGATCGTTATCAATGTAATTTAGTGAAAGGAAAATAAAATTTCTGAAGGCAACCAATTACCGCCCAAGTCATAGGGGAGACAGTTATACCATTCACAGACAATGTGGAGACGCTAATTTCACAGTTAATTTTCTCCTATCTTCCACTATGTCTGAAGGAAAGTATCTGAGGGAAGAGTCAGCATTTTTAATGACGAAACAGTAACCCTTTATTATCCAATCTTTATAACAGGTTACTTTGCATAGCCCTATCGGAATGAAACGAATAGGCTGATCGGACAGCGAGGAAATAAAGTGGTGATTCTCCTACCGACTGACTTTAACTATTAAAAATCATGGACAGTGTGCAAATGACGTTTAAGTGACGTAATGTTCACCGATGTATTAAAACACAGAAACCATTATGCAATAAAATGCTGCTCTTACAATCTTCAACCCACTAAACCTAAAATAGATCCTGACAGTCCATTGTTTCTTATGGGAACTGTATAATACATTTTGACCTACGCTAATCGGCCGACATCAGCATTACATGTGCATACCATAAAAAGTTTAGAAAGCCTTTCATTCACCACTATTTTCATTCGTTTTCGTCTTGACTGTAACGTAGAGCTTCGAGGCTTAAGCTTTGAAATTTCAGCACTGCTTGTGCTGCTGTAACGTGGTGTGGTTACTAGCCTCACGTGAAACTTTCCGTTTTCTTCACACATACCACTGGCTATATGAGGTTTAGGAGTTCACCGGGCCAACTACGTGGTTTCCAGCCATTCTACCCCTTGACCATCAACACACCGTTAGCAAACCTGTTATTATTTCAAAATCCTTTTTATATATGTTTGTCTCATATTTTACCTTAGGACACTATGTATATATTTGTGGTTTAGGCAACTTCCGTTTTGCATTAGTTAACTCAAAAACATGTTTTTGTTACAAAAGAAACTGGCTAGCAAAATCGCCTAAGATATGATGTTCACTGTTGTTATTTTTAGGGTAAATGTTCCAAGCTCTTTCAGGTTTTTAATCTTCAAAATGCGGAAGACTTACACATCTCAAGGCTACGAGATCATTTTAAAAGCTGTTAATGAACCTCTGAATATGAATGATTTGAACATCTGTTATATTTATATGGTTAATGCATTAGCTCCAAAATGCGTAGGTGTAGATAGATATACTGACTGAATGCGTTTCAACGTAGAACGTTTCACAGATGTGAAGCGGTTCCGGGTTGTCATACTCCATGAAGCACACAAGGGGAAACAAAAGAACAATAATAAACAGAAATGTGAGAGAAAGAATAATCTAGTGCCGAAACATGTGGACTTATTTGATCGAGGAGGTTATAAAGAGTGAATGTATTTGTACCAATGACATGGTTTGTTACGAAGATTTCCAAATAATTGGTTAGTCTCGAGAACCCCAGTCAGTTAGGCGATCTATGACTCCCTAAGAAGGTTAGTTCATCTGAGAAATCAAAGACTTCATGTATCAGTTTCAGGCTTTGGGTTGACTACCCTAACTCTTTTTCACAATCTAATCCTATGTCAGCTAACAAGATCTTTGAGCACCGGAAATTTCTGTGAATTTATCAAACAAACTGACAAAAATCCCTTGCTGATTCCTAATTATGAATAATTCTCACACGTGATTAATATTCAAAAAATATACGTTACTAAAATGAAATCTGTAAAAGTGTGGGCAGACATTGAATTCGTCTTTCAATAAATCAATGGCTTTCTCTTCAGTCAGTACTTTTTACATTTGAAAAAAGAAAACACTTTTAAATCCATTTTCGTACGAAACTGTTATTATGTATTTTGCTTATGGCATAAAATCGATTAGCAAAGAGACTAAACTGATTCTTTTCTAGTCTGCTTAAAGACAGATAGAGATCTGTAGTATTGGTATTAGTAGTAGTAGTATCAGTACACAGCTAAATAAACAGTAGAATGGGAAAAGGCAACTGTTTATGTCTGTCGTAAATGGGTACGTCAGATAAGATATACGAGTATCAGATGTAAATAGGGTTTGGGACTATTCAGCATGTTTTGGTAATTCTTTTAACGTTATACTTGTCTCCAGTCTGATAAATTTTTTACAGTTTGAAACAAAATCTCTTACTCTTGTCTGAAACCGTAAATTCCTTTTATATGAGACAGTTGGTGTAGTTTGATAGGGGGCGCACGACCTAAGCTTGGTGCACATCTTTCCACTGGTCACTAGTGTTTGGTCATTCATCTCCTCTCATTGTTGGTTTCTCTGATAACTGTATTGGTCGACATCGATTCGAGTCTCTGAGATATGGGCAGAGTAAGGCCTTCCAAGATATACCTCGCTAATGAGAGTAATCAGTCATGAAACCTAGGTGAAGTAGGGCTTCCTGCTGAGTAACTCAAAGCATCTAGCACCACTTCAAAGTGTATCACATAACAGCCAGTCACTCAGCTTGGTGACCACGTTACCAATTTGACTGGAAGAATTCAATCAGCACCAACAAACACTAAAGACTAGACTCAAAACGTCAGCTACGCTTTGGAGACTTATCAAATCACTGTTGGAATATTGTTCATTAATTTCTTTAATCCCACTTCTGCTGTGGACTTTAAAATTTTTATTTGAGAAAATTTCCTTATTTTTGAAAATGAAAAGAGTTTTCTGATGTTTTCTTTTGCAGGGATTTGATTGACTTCATGTCCGATCATGAACTCACTTCACTTATAGAACCAATGGAAGTCTCCAGGGTGTACAGGAGAGCTGTTTCCTCCTAGTTAAGAAGCACTACGCAGCCATGACCTCACGGATAAGGATCAAACCCAAGACCTCTATCTTATGAGGTCGGTCTGGTGACCATTCAGCCAGTCGGACGGGATCCTTTGGTCCATGATATCTCTGTCTAAAAGGAATACATACACTCACTTGTCTAACCATGGCCAGTGTAAAACCGTTTGTTATAATCTTTCTTAGATTCTAGTTGATTAATGCTTACTTTATTATCACTATTGCTTATTAACAAGTTTTTATTTCCTATACAGATTAAATCTAATCACTTTACCGCCTTTCCACTCATTCTTTACTATTTTTTATATATTCAGTTTAATCAGTTTCTTAGATTCACGTAAACTACTTTTTTCATTTTGGGTGGGGTCAACTTCCTGGTGATTAACAGTGATTAGTGGTATTCAGGATGTTAGCTACAGGACAAAATCTAGATGCAATGAAACGTTGTTTAGACACAAACGTTTTAAAGTTTATTTCAGAAGCTTTTGAAGTAGGAAGGAGTTAGTAAACAAATTCTATTAACCTCGTAAATAAATAAAAGTACACAGAGCATTAGTCAATCAATAATAATATTAAGTGTTTTCCTCACACTGTTACTCATTTAGGTGTGTTAACTAACTGTCCAGCATTCTCCTCTTTTCTAGACCTGTGGCGTATGTCATAGGGTACAAAACAGAATTACGTAGAATGTTGTATACATCAAATTATTCTTAGATAATCGTTTCCTTGGTTTCCAAATGGAGCGTTGCCTTTAGCAACAGTCTTTCTAAGCTAGCTACATGATTACTCATAAGTTCCCAACAACTTGCATAATGTCCTTCATGTCGCCCTCGAACACACGTCCAACTCGTCGTTTCTGATTCGGGTTCCATTATGAGAGTTTCAAGCATAATGTCAGTAAATAGTTTCCCCAAAGTATACCGATCCATCTCCATTCCATTCTGCATATTTGTTGCACGATAAGTTTCGCAGCAGTTCATTGGACTGCAGAATTCTTTGTTGCTTATCTTTCCAAGCCGGTCATCCAACCTTCAGTATCGCAATTGACTTTTTCATGTATTATTATTATTGTTCCCTTGGGTTCCTAGTGGAACATAGGGCTTCAACTACGCGTCTCCACTTACTTCTGTCTTCTGCTGTACTTTTCAACTGCGTCCATATTAGTCCATACTGTTTCAACTCCTCTCCACATGATCTCCTCCATTTCACCCTTGGTCGTCCCACTCGCCTTTTCCCTTTCGGGTTCCACTCGAGCACTGGCCTGACGCGCGATGTCACCCAGCGGCCTCCTCCTCAGCGAGTGTCCAATCCATCTCCGCTTTCTCCTGCATATTTGTTGAGCGATTGATTCTTGTTTTGTTTGTTCCCATAGTTTCTTGTTGGTTCTTGTTCTTTCCGACCATCTGATCTTCAGTATAGAGCCAGAGAAGACAGTTGTTGATAAAGGTCTGCAACAGGCTGTTAGAAATATTCTTTGTGACCGGCCAAGTTTCTGATCCGTATAGAACAACTGACTGGCTCGATGTTTGTATTGAAAATCCGAATTTTGTTGTTGATGCTGATGTTGGGTGACGAAGATTTCCAGATTGGTTTCAGGTTGATGAATGTGTTTCTCGCCTTCCCGATTCTCGATTTGATATCATTGTCCCTTCCTTCTGTGGTTGAGACAATGCTCCCTAGATCAGTGAAGTGAATGAAGTAACCTCATTGAAATCCCTCCCGTTGATAATGACTGTCGCTAGATGTTGCTACTGCTGTTGTTGGTGGTAGTGGTTTGTTATTTACATAACCCCCGTCTTGTTTGTCTATGTTCACCTGGATTCCTGTCTTTGCTACTTCTTCGACCAGTTTGTCGGTTTTCGCTTGTTAGTCTTCGATTTTGTGTGACATCAAACATAAATCATCCACGTGCGAAATCCAGGTCTTCTAGGTTCTTCACGTCAGTCCAGGATATCCCTGTCTTCTCGTTTCCCACTGTCTGACGCATAACCCAGTCGACCACAATTACGAATATCATAGGTGATAATAAGCACCCTTGTCTGACTCCTGTGTTTACTCCAAACGCGTCGCTGAGTTTTCCGTTGTAGACATACAAATTTGAGATTAGTGTTGGAGATTAAATCTTTAGCCTTTCACTTCATACCTAATGACATTTTAAGGACTGTTTAACCGTAGAAAAGTGATTGCTGCCTTCGCATTTGCGAACAACTGGATTGCTGGTGGACATCCTAAGCTCACATTCCACTGGGCAAGTAAATATTTTATTTCCCTCAGAATTTAAACTGTACATTAAAAACTGAAAGCATCCAGGATATTTCAATTGTGAGGAGTAACCTAATCTACATAATATCAGGCAAAAGACACTCTTGTATTATCAGACTTCTTATCAGAAGAGCAGACATTCTCTAAGCTCCAAAGGATACTTTGTGCTCGTTGATAAGAGTTTATTGATCGAATAATATCTTACCAATCATACAAATATATACAGATTTTGAAAAATCGAATCAGATCTCTATAAACTCTATTTTAAAAAACAACAAATGCTATATGTCTTCTGCAAATGAATAATTTAATCTTTCCTGATACGACATAAAGTGTTGTTAGACACAGAATAAAAAAATCAATTAGTAAAATGTTTACATCACAAAATTGAAAATTGAAAACATTAGGTGGCTTGTTTAATTGATTATGCCTAAATTGTTATTGCTTTTTTTAGCTTACGGATAGATAAACAAAGTCTTCAGTAGAAAATGGAGTTCCAACAACAAAAAACACATTTTAATGAATCATACTGTGGATGCCTTCTACGATGTTATTCACTGTTGATTCATGGTGTCAAACAGCCCAAAACCAGGTAATTAACACTTGTCAAGATTTCAAGCACATCTTTCTTTCATTGTAAATAACCTGTTTAAGTATTTCCTCGTTAATTCTTGCATCCTGCCTATTATTCTCTATTGTTCCCCCTTAGTTTTTCCAGGGCTACTGCAGAAGGACTATATCTTATTACGTAGGATGTTACGGGTTGTCAGCAGGGTAAGCAACGTGTCACTTAACCAGCTTGTTAATATTCTGGTTGACAGGCACTTGGACTGATGTGAAAAATGGGCTAAATCCATTTTATCTAACTCACACCACCCTCTTCATTCACAACTCTCGCCTTGTATCTCATCAGTCAGGACTAGAAGCCTAAATAGAATACTTTATGCTCGCACTAGCAAGTACAAAAACTCAACCATACCCTACTTAGCTCGTGTTCTGTGCGATAAAGAAAGCATTAGGCGTGAGACTTATAGCTTATCAAATAGTCAGTAGAACAATTGGATCTCGTCTTTCCAACTCATATTGTAAAGAAGACAAGACTGAGGAGACTGAAAGGAATGTTTATTAGGTGAAACGTATGGTGCATAGCTAAATTTGGAGTACCATATTCTAAACCGGCCATTTGCACATCTTTACCACATCCTTGACGAATTGGTCGAATATCGTCTCATTCGATAGCTTCTTGGATTCTGCATCATATGGCAACATTCTTCTCATGGTTATCTTCTTTCATTGCTCTTTTCGGTGTACCAAACATGTTGTTACTTCGTTCCTGATATACTACTTATATCGGATTATAATTAGCACTCACCACAATATCATTTATAGGTACAACGTTTTCTTTCTTTCTTTTCCTTTTCTCTTTTTTTCTTTGCTTTTTGTTTCTTCTGTTTTTTTGTTATGTGCTGTTGTGTTTCTCTCTTCCTTACATACTCTACTCAAAACATTCTTCTTCGTTCTTTCACGCTCTGTATATCTCGACCTTTTTGTTACCGCTTACGCCAGTAAACACTCTAGTATCTACTTTTCTAACACCTTCAAACATTCTCTTCCCTTTTGGCTTTGCTACCGATATGCTAATATGTTGTTGTCAAGACTAACTGAGACTACCCATAATCCATGTAGAATTTTATTTTATGTTAATGTACAAACTGGATGCAGTGTTGTAGTGAAATGCTGATAATTCCATTCTCTATTCACTAGTACTGTTTTGGAATAAAGTAAATTACTATTATTGTATGAAAATCGCACATTGATTCAAAAGAATTGTTTACCATTGTCATTTTCAGCATGAAATCCTTGCGGTCATCGCCAGCATCAGCGGTTATAAATGTGGCATTGATTACTGCGTGGAGACCAGTCCGTGTATCCATTACAGTCGTAGAAAAGATCAATCGTGATTTGGAATAACTCAGTGGTAACGTCTGTAGTGAAGCCCTGGTTGAGGCAGGCACCATATCTTAAGAGGTTGCAGATACACTTTACTGATGATTGTCAATAATCACGAAACCTACATCAAGTAGAGCTTACCACCAATTACCTCGAACCGTCCAATATTAATTCCAAGTGCACAGTGATGGTTAGTCACTCAGCCACTCTGTGTACTGCACGCTGTCATACGGTAACTGATTCACATTCACTCTACTTGCCAGCTCATACAAACGGAATCCAATGCAATATGTAACTTCAAGAACAAAAGCTACAAAGACCGAACATTTCAGTCTATTATAGTAAATTGGCAGGAAATACAAAATTGACTCGAGCAAAGAATTCCCCAGTTCATATTTTTTTCCCTATACTGATAACTATTACTAATGGCCTCACCAGGCTTGTTCACTTCAAGTTTATCAAATAATTACCCATTAAATTATTAGCGGAAGTTGAATTCTGTGCCAATTTATTTTGCTGAATAATTACTATTACAAAATGATAGTCGGTGAAATGGAAATTTATTTATTCATGTTGGATAGTTCTCAACAAATATGCTAGTTGCAGCCCTTCATCTGAGTCTGTGTAATCTTGCTTCTCTCAGATGAGGATGCACGGTCACTCTATGTATCCGATAGTCACTGCCAATGCAGATTCACTTGCATCTGGTGGTGCCATCACGTAAATAATTTTGAGGTCTGGTAGCGCGTGTTTGGACACCCTGGAGTGTTTTCATTCTGAAACACCAGTTTAAGTGACTTAGATGCATGTTACAAACATCACTTAAAAACATGACTGATAGAATTCAGTCTGCAGCGAAGATAGGACTAGACGCATTACACTAGTTAGTGACTAGTGTGCAATCAAAAATATCCAATACAGTCCTACAGAAGGTCAGTCGCGAGCCTGAATAGCTTAGTGGTAACGTCTCTGACAGCAGCATTGGGTGACGCGGGTTCGAATCTCAGAAGGGACATGAGTTCCTTCAAGGTTACAGATACGCCTTGCTGATGAGTGCCAACTAGCAAGAAACATAGGTCCAGGGCTTCCTGCCGATTGCCTCCAACCATCTAATATACGAACATCACTTCAGTGGATGCCAAATCATTTCCTGTTATCTCATACAACCGGTTTCCTTTATTAGTTTGAAGAGATAAAAAATGAACATGTTTGCAGCATAATACGAGCTCGTTTTATTTCATGGTTACTCACCAACTGCATACATCATAAACAAAATCAAATTTTAAGTTTCAAAAATGTTTTGGAACATACTTTTTTCATAATTACTTGGAGTTATAGATAGAAAGTATAAGGAACATAATTCCAGAATTTGATGTAGGTAGACAGATTATTCAGTGTCAAAAACCAACTATATATATATATATATATATATATATATATATATATATATATAGTGGAATTAGATAAGAGGGGTTAGAGTTCAGATTTCTATTGTAAAACACAGATTGGTTAGAGGCATAATGCAGGGTCAGGGTCAGAGAACAGAGTGAATTTACACATCTTGTGGTGGAGAGTTTAGGAGGGAGGAGGGGTGAATAGTGAAGTAACATTTTTTAACTTAAACGGACAATTAAGTGGATTTAGAAACTTGATAGTCAGTTCAACTAAGCAAGTGAAAATCAAAATTGAGTAGAATGTTTCGTAACAAGACAAACACACAGGCTTACTGACAAAAAGGCAAAACAAAAATAAAATAAAATAGAATTAGGGTTACCAGGGTAGTGAAAGATTAGTCACACTATCTTTCTGTATACACGGGTCTGGTCGAAGTCTCTTGATAGCAATGGCTTCTGCGAAGCGAAATAGCCATGGGTTTCTTTGTGTATTGATTATTCTACTGTGTGTCCTGTGTAAATTAAATGTCTGGCGATTGCACTCGATAATACTTTTCTTCCTTTTGTTCGGAGACTCTTAGGAATGTGCTCAGAAATAGAAATCTGAACGCTAACCCCTCTTATCTAATTCCACTATATATATATATATATAGTTAGTTGATTTTTGACACTGAATATTCTGTCTACCTACATCAAATTCTGGAATTATGTTCCTTTTACTTTCTATCTATAACTCCAAGTAATTATGAAAAAAGTATGTTCCAAAACTTTTTTGAAACTTAAAATTTGATTTTGTTTATGATGCATGCAGTTGGTGAGTAACCATGAAATAAAACGAGCTCGTATTATCCTGCAAACATGTTCGTTCATTTCCTGTTAGCTCTAGAGACTAGATGCAAGAGGTGAAGACGTGGTTGGATCATAATGTGGCACTGTTGGATGAAGAATATTTTTGTTAGTTTGGCTATCGTCGATGTATCGCTACCCACTAGGTGAGCTCCAGTAGATAATTCGAATCAGTGACTTGAGACGTTATCGGATATGGCAGATAGACGTGACCAGTGGTAATCTCACTGCAGTTCCCTTCTTGCTGCCCTTTCTGAAAGCAACATGATTTAATGAACCATCCTTTGAATGCTTTTGAGATTTACGCTTACTTGCTTTGTGGTTAATATCCCTCGTTCATTCCCTTCCCGTTTTCTTTACATATTGTTGTTTTGTTTTGTGTTTGTGACGCATCTCTTGGTGCTTACAATGCACCTCGTTCGTGTTTTAGCAATAATAATATTGGTGAATAGTTTAGTGTCTGACCACAGCACTGGTTCTTTCGGATACAAGCCTACTTGTTCCCTCAGAGTTGCAGATATGCCCTGTGACGAGTGCCAGTATGCGCGAAACCTAGGTCCATGTCTTCTTGTTAACTGTCTTTAACCTCCTAAAATATATACTCCCCTCCACTCTATGAACATACTTTCCTCACTATGCAAAATAACGCATCGGTGATCCAGAGATAGAACGCTGTCAAACCACGCACGTGGTCTAGGTTTCGACACCGTCCTAGTGCACTCTTAAACCTCTCTAAGCTGATAGTAAGGCCGTTGAAAAGGCGGAAAATTAGGCATGCTACTGAAAACACACCATCCCGTTAAAATAAAAATCACTATTACCGAAACTTCAAAGCTCTACTTTGAAGCTTTATATTCCACTCGGAACAAGTTGTCGATAAGCGAAACAAGGGTATCAGTGTTATGTTTAGAAAAAAAACTGAGTTCAGTTTTGCATACATCAGTAGAAGCATGTAAAATGTCACCGTTCAAATTCATTTTTATTGTTATTGTTATTCTTTTTGTTTATGGTGAAGCCACAGTTTAGGATAAGAATACTGATTTCTTTATTACTTTAGATAAAAGCAGTGTAACGATATCATAATTTTACTTTACACATTCTCATCAACTGTTTACTGCTTCAAATTAAAGCGGGTATAAAAGAATGAAAATAAAACCTGCTTTAAATATCGAAACCATAGCAGAGAACTTTGAATATCATTGCAAATATTACTATTCGTTACTTGGGCTCAAAATAAAAATATGCAGCTTCAACTGTAAATCTCTTTTACTCTAAGTTCTCTCCTATCACTTCAGCTAGCTTTAAAACTGCCCAAAAGCTTCCATTTTCTCCTCATATCATCATCTCCCCTATGTCACATTAGGTCGCCAAACTCGTCGCTCCTTGTTCGGCTTTCACTTGAAGCCTAACAGGGCATAAGACGCTACTTGAATGTCTCTTCAGCGAATTTTCAGTCTATCTCCATTGTATTCTGCGATTTCTTTGGGCATTAGATTCTTGGTTGGTTGCCTCACTGTCAAAGTTCTTTGTTGCTTATCCTTTCTTGCTTGCTTCACCATCAAGTGAAGGCTGGAGTTCATGAAAATCTGCTGCCTATTGAAGACGCTTTAAATGAGCAGCGTAACAAGTCTCCGAACCACATAAAAACGCTGATATGACATTAATGTTGAAAGTTCGGATGTTGTTCTTTGCGCTATGTGCATTAGATCATACTGTTATCAAAGCAATGAATACTTGTCTTATTTTCTCTACCCAATTATAATTGGCCTTCACATCCTTATCCTTGCTGCAAGTAGTTGAAAAAATTCCGAGCAGGTAAGTAAATTTAAAAGGAGACTTGATTTAGATTTCTCCTAGTGGTGATGACTCCTAATTATTACTGTTAGGAGGATATCTTCACCACTTGCGTTTTCTCTATTTTCACATAGAGTTTCTCTTTTGCTGTCTCTTCTGCCAATTTTTTTTTTGCTTGCAAGTCTTTGGGTTTATACGACACAAGGCATAAAGTATGGAATCCAAAATTTAGGTGTCACATTTTCTAGTTCAGCTGTGATTAGTCGCTCAATCCTATTGATAACTGCACTTTGATTTTAGGTACGTTCAGTGAAAAATTGTTCACAGTAATGACTTCAGCCTATTGAGTTAATTTCAATCACACTAAGTGAAATTCCGCAAGGTTATTATGTGAAATTATAGGCCATTAATAAAAATATTATTAATAATAATTTTCCTTCTTTTCCATTTTCTTCTAGCCCCTCCACTCGCTTCATACGTATTAATTGATAATGACTTCAGTTAAAAATCACAAAGCTTACACCGCATTCCTTAATTTACTTTTCAGTTAATTCTTGTAGAATCATTGTATCTTCAAGTAGGTCGGAGCTGTTCAGAACCTCTGAAGTGAAACAGTGATATCGTTTTCTACCATAAATCCGATTTTTCTTGCTTGTCAGAAATGAATAAATGGAGACAACTGTTTTAGTGCAGTGTCAGTAGCCAAGGGTTTATTTTTGACGACCTTAGGTTATTAGCTCCACGTTCAACCTCCACTCTTTTCAAGACATAGTGCTGATAAGTGATTTAGGTAGTGTTATTCAAGTTGATATTCTTATGATTCTGTCTGCTTGTATTCGAACAGATTCTCTGGTTTACTTAAGATATATATGTATATATATACTAAGCCGCATCATCCTGGAGAGAATCAAACAAGCTCTGGATGAAAAACTTCGACCGGAACAGGCTGCATTCAGGAGAAACAAGTCATGTATTGATCAAGTCGCCACACTACGGATCATCACTGAACAGAGCTTGGGATAGAAGTCACCTCTTTGTCTCAACTTCATCGACTTTGAAAAGGCCTTCGATAGCGCAGTGTCGATCGAGAGGTGACTTGACAACTACTTGGGTACTATGGGGTGCCGCCGATAATTATATATCTCATCCAACAGTTGTACGACAATGCTGCATTTCAAGTAATCCACGACGGGAAACTTACGGAATCCTTCGAAGTGAGGACAGGAGCAAGACAAGGCTGCCTACAATCGCTAATGATTTTCTTGATTGTGGTAGATTGGATAATGCGACAAACGGCGGGCAATGAGGAAACAAGCATAAAATGGACTCACACAAAAGACTTGCAGGATCTGGACTTCGCCGATGATATATGTCTGATTTCTCACAAACTTGAAGATATGCAAGCGAAAAGCAACAAGTTGTCAGAAGAAGCATCAAAGATAGGAAGGACTTCAGGTGAACATAGAGAAAGCAGAGGTAAGTGATGAAGATTCCTGGCCAACAGTAATAACAACAGATAACAATCAGCATAAATGGGAGGAAGCTGAAAGAAACAACTTCATTAACCTGCCTGGGAAGCATCGTTTCAACTACAGGCCGAACTGACGAGGATATCAAAGCAAGAATCGGAAAAGAAAGACCAGCCATCACTACTCTCAAGTCTGTGTGGAGGTCAGCAGCACTCAGCGTCAAAAATAAGATCCAGGTTTTCTACTCCAATGTGAAGTCAGTGATACCTACTATACGGATCAGAGACTGGCACTGCGCGTCATAAAAAGCATCTCAAACAAACTACAGACCTTCATTAACAGCTGCCTTCGCTCAATACTCAAAATCGGATGGCCAGAAAGGATCAGCAATAAGAACCCTCCGCGAGCGAACCGACCAGGAACCGATTGTGAGGCCTTACTATTACAGATGAAAAAAATTTTAAAATTCGTGCCTTAAGACAGATAGGCAGTATTTAGATACATGCACATCACAGCTGTGACATCAGTGTACAAATCTTTGCCTTTCTCTTGTTATTCTTAAGTTGACATATATAACAATTCTGAGGTGGAATACAATACCATGTGAAAGCCTCACGCGTTTTGTAAATGTATTTCTGTCATTTGAATAATTGTTATTCTTATTGTTTGTGTGCATACACCTACGGGAATGTACACTTAACAGAAAGTGTGACTAACTGACCGTCGTGTTTCGTGTGATAACACTCCACCTCTTATAAATCAACAGGCATATTTATTTTCATACAGACTGAATGACTCAGCTCACCTCTGTGAGAAGGACAAATTTTAGACTTTAAAGAGTACTACAACCTAGTCTGAACGAGTGTTTGTCATGCGATTCGTTCCAGCTAAATGTAAGATGATATTACAGGATTGGACTACAACGACTCCTAGATTAGAATTAGGAAGTGAAAAGGTAGAACACGTTGACCGCTTCACTTACTTGGGAAGTACCATCAGCCCCAATGGGTTGATCTCTGGCGAAATCTCAGCACGGATACAGAGGGCTAGTTTCGCATATGCCAATTTACGCCGTCTCTGGTGTAGACGTGATATATGACTATCGACCAAAGGGTGTGTACTGCTCATCAGTCCGCTCCGTCCTCCTTTATGGCTGTGAGACCTGACCATTGAAAGTGGAAGACATGAGAAAGCCGGCTATCTGCCTTTGATCATGGGTGCCTGCGTTCTATCTCCCGTGTGAAGTGGTATAATAAGGTGAGCAATATTGAGGTTGGGCATTGGTCGAGTGCTAGGTAAGGAGGTGAAATCAGTCGACGAGGCTGTGAAGCTAAATCGACTGAGATGGTTAGGACTTGTGTTGTGTTACGTATGCCTAGTCATCGTCTTCCTCGACGGGCAATGTTAGCTGACATAGGGTCAGGCTGGAAAAGAGCTAGCGGCAGCATCAGTCAATGAAATCCACAACAGTTAGTCTAGGCCATGTAGGAAGGTGTAGACTTCTGTCTGGTTGGGGTCCTCGGGGCGGTAAAAACGAATGGTTGGAAACAATTGGTGACATGGCTCAAAATCGTTCTCAATGGTGCAGATGCATCCACTCCTTGTGACTCATGATTTCCAATTAAACTTTTTTGTTCTCCGTTATTACTATACCTTTGTCTCATACCTCTGTTTACTGTCTCTAATATGCATTTCTCCTACTTTCTTCTCTTGCTTTGTGTGCTACAAGGAGGGAGTGTGGCGACTTGAACTGCCGCACATATGTGTAAAGTTCTATGTCGAAAACAGACAGACAAACAGACGACAGCCTAGGGAATACGTGCAACGTTATAAATCACACCGAAGTCAGTCTGTTAAATGTGCGGGAAAAACTTGGGTTAAGTAACCTGGTAGGTGCTGCTTTTAACAGTCTGAATTATGCACTATAGGAGGTTTAAAATACGTAGTACTAGTAATCTGCATTATGTTCAGTTCATAGATAAATAGTGGAATTCCTCTGGTCGACACTCATTTGTATGTATTCAGCCTGAAGAGAAGGATTCCCTCTCAACCTAAAACAGATGTCATTTTAGAATAGCATTTACTTTGTCAAAAGACAGTGCTAGTGAATTCCAGCGTGTAATACAAATTTGCTTATTGATGTCATGTGCATTTGTTTTCTTGGCTATGCATGACTCTCTTTTTTTGGATTGTTCAGAATGCCAACTAGCAAGAAATATGCATGTGTTGGCTACATCGACTGACCTCGTGCTTTATTGTGAAAAAAATATTTCTACTAGAATTTTAAACTGCTTATATTGTTTTCTTGTGTATGTTTATGCATTTCTTTGCGCATCCTTTTGAAACCAGTCATAAGTATTGGTGAAATCTCTGTTTCTTATGTGCATTATGCCTCTCTCCAAACAACATTTAGCTGCATAATAGACAGAGCGTGCCAGGATTACACACAACTAATGTATGTTACTTCGACAGATGGTGACTAGCAGTGACGTCTAGGATGCGCATTTCTTCTCGTTTGGACTTCATCACCTAGATATAGCTGCATCCTATCCAGGGGGCGATGGTATCCCTACTAAAACTCGAACCCTGCACCTATTGTTTCAACCACCAACCAAAATAACATCATGTGCAATCTTCCATACCAGGCAATGAGATTTTAGTAAAGACCTAGGATATCGATTAAACTTAATAAATCAACGGGAAGTACAACTTAAATAATCTGTTTTATTCCTTCACGTTTCCAGTGGAATATAGGGTTTCAAGCTAAACAGCTTGAGGTTTCTGTAGCAGTCTTTATTTCTACAGGATGGAGTTGCTAGCCTCATGCCCAGCCTTTCCTCTTTATCAGTCTTATTACTGGCTTAGTGAGGTAAGGGAGTGCGTCTGTGGCCAGGGATCGAACCCCGGACCATATGCACAGTCGGCGAGCGTCCTAGCCGCTGTGCCACCGACGCACCAACTTAAGCAATAAAAGCTGATATCACTCATCTTTGAAGAAATTCGGTTTCAAGAAGTAGATGTTACTGTGAAATAAAAGTAACAGTCATAAACTATTTCAGCGTAAATCAAATATTTTCACAAGCGAAATTCGCTACTCCTAAGTATTACCTCATAATTTATCTGTTTTCATCCGTAGTAATAATGTATATGTAGATCTTACTACTCACTTATTATCAGATATGTGTACATATGCGCAGTGAACACTACACTACTCTTAGGCAGGAAGGCAGGAAGTAGTAGCAACATAACTTACTGATACCTTTCTGACGGAACACTCGAAAGATCTGTATATCGTAAAGACACATGGAGTGATCTTTACTTGAATTTCAACAGCTTCTGCCCAGTGAGATACAAACGAACGCTGGTGAAAACACTTTTCTCTAGAGCGAAGTGAATATGTTCACCAAACAAACTAGACAGTGAACTAATGCTTCTTGAAGAATGCTTGAAATAAAATGGCTACCCACAAAGTTTCATTAACAAATATAGTAAGAATGGATTCAAGAAGCTTGATACAACTACAATCAGTAAGAAGCCTATTTTCATCAAACTTGACTACAAGGGCGACGACATTATGAGAATGGTAAATAAAAGATTAAGCGCAGCCCTGTCTAGGACGTATGCTGCAGCATTATTAGTCTCTCTACCCCGAACAACCTCCTCGAAGATTGACAAGTACCCCTCATGTGTTACCTCCAACTGTGTATACCAATTCACATGTATCTGCTGCAGCAGTTACATTGGAAGAACTGAGAGGAGGGCCTACGTCAGATTCTGCGAACATGTACCAAGGAGCCTCCGGTTAAAGGGACCGAATTAATAAAGCTCTTCAATAGCCAAACATCTGATTGACACCAGACACCGAATAGATGTGCTGGAATCATTCAAAATAATTAACAGACAAAGTACCTCAAGTCTTCTCAGGGTTTGCTGAAGCTATAGGCAATAAAACGATTGAAGCCTGACTTATGTGTCCCAAAAGAATCCGTTGTTAGACTTCAATTACCCTGGTGACTCACTTCTTAGTAACTCTTTGTTTCCTAATTTTGTTAACTTATCTTTTCATTCCACCCGCCCCCCTTTATGTTTCGTTTGACTCTCTTAAGAGATAATTTCTCCTGATCTTCTGGGTTCTGCTCACTGTATTACATCATCAACTTCTCATCTGACCTCATGTGCACCGAAATTTTGATCTTCTCTTATCTAATTACGTAACTAATACTAATTTTCTTGTTACCACCCCAACAACACAACTGTTAATTAATTTTTTCAAGAAACTTGCTAACAAGATATATATATGTCGTAACACTTTAGACACCCTGTAAATCTCAACGCCTTATTTCACTATGACGCTCTGACAATATGCTCGCTAATGGACAACAGGTTGTTAAAATTGTACACTTTTATTTTACTAGAGAATTCAGGTTGTACGCAGCTGATGAGAGCCAACGAAATAAAATGGATCCAGATTATTCGGCGCCATTGTTTCTTCTTTCTTTATTCAAAAATACGTGTGTTGTTACAAAGTTGGCAAATTAGTCTTATGTAAAGGTGACTGGACGTCAAACTAGGAGACGTCTGTCAAGTATTTGAATGACATCAAAATACCAACTTATATGCTTAACATCCTTTTTTATTATGCCTTCAACAACTGCTATCGCTCGATACAGAAGATCATATGGACAGCCAGAGAGGATAAGACATAAAGAACTCTGGCAACGAACCAACCAGCAACCTATCGGTCGAGAGAGATGGACTGGACATACGCTTAGAAGACCATTGAGTGACATTCTGTGCCAAACTTTCAAGTGGAATCTCAATCGAAAACTATGAGCTGGGTGGGCATTAGTCTCTAGGCGAGTGATTACTTCCAACTGACTCCATCTATTCACATACAGAATCGCCTCCCTGTACCCAAAAAATCACAGTCAGAGCATGAACTACGAAAATTACCATCAGTAATACGCTACCGAAAACATTAACCACAAGACTAGTTGGAAATCAATCACATAATCTCGTGGTATTTTATAAGGTTTTTACACAAAATATATTATTCTAATAAAACGATGATCTCACTAGATGCTGCCTCATTGTTTACAAATGTTCGACTAACTGAAACAATCTGTCACATATGCGAGCTCATCCACTCAAAAGGAGTAAACAAAAGCATACCCACCGTCTATCTCAAAGAACTTCTGCTGAGATGCACCCTAAACGTCCAGTTCTCCTTCAAGAATGAAATATATCGTCAAAAGGATGATATAGCTATGGGCTCACCACTAAGCCCTCTGCTTGCGGATTTCTTTTTGTCGAAACTCGAAAACACTTGCCTAAAGAATATGATTGATAACTTTGAACTCTACAAGAGATACGTCGACGACACCTTCATCATCTCCAACAAAGAAGAGAATTTAGAAGATATCTTGAAGTTCTTCAACAACTGCCACCCTGCAATTCAGTTCACACAAGAGAAGGATTCTAGCTCAAAGATATCTTTTCTTGATGTTAAACTAACGAGACGCCAACAAGACGGAACATTAAAAAGATCCATCTACAGAAAGCCAACGTGGAACGGACAGCTTACTAACTTCCACAGTTGGGTACCTCTATATACTAAACGAAACCTAATCCGTTCATAAAGCCCTAGAATACGTTGAATTTGCAGCCTGGACGCCATAGAAGATGAAATGAACACTCTTAAGAAAATCCTCCTTGAAAATGGCTATCCAGAAAGATTTATCACAAAATCAATGAAACCCAGACCAGAGAAGCCGCCCACACGCAGTGCTCCAAAAGGATTTCTCTATATTAACCTACATACAGTTCAATGGAGACCAATCTACAGAAATACTGAGAAATCGGCTCTCCAGCTCATTGAAGTAAACCTTCTTTGCAGCTGAATTACGACTGACGTTCTCCACGAGACCAATGATTCGCATGAACGTGAAGGATAAGCTAACGCTGTTGGCCTCATCTATGTGCATCTACCAATTCACCTGCTCGTGTAGAGCCAGGTATATTGGCCGTACTCAGCGTTCGCTATCCAAACGCGTCAACGAACATTTACTTTCATAGTTTTATAAAGGAGAAAATATATTATTGTCTATTACTTCTCTTTTCTTTTCTGACGACAGATTGTGAGAAAAAAAAACTCAATTATCCAAGTTAACAAGACAGTAGATTCTCTCTCTAAAAGTGTTATATTTATCATACTCATATATAATGAGAATTCATCCTAATTTGCATATGTATTTTATGTGTTATGATGGGATTTTTTGATAGAGTGTTAAACAAAAAACAGAAACACGACTTAGCAATTTACTGTACATGAATAAATAAATTTTGTTTTAAAAACAAAAAAGAATGAAAACAGAAATATTTCGTTTGTTTTTTTTCCAGAAATACATATGTGACACGTTTTCTTTTCTTTAGAAATAAATAGTAATAAATAACGTTATGCTATAAGTGTTAAAAAATATTGAAACATTGAATATTGACGAAGCGCGCATTTTAAGCATCCTATTGATGGATAAATATATATATATGTACATGTGTGTACGTACTTTTAGTGATGTAAATAAAAAAAAGTCCTGAATAATAAATATTACTGTTCTCGTATTATCATACTATAAAATAGGATTATTATCTGTGTATATTCAAGAATGAAAAAGAGATGGCTGAAAAGAGAAAGGATCTATCTATACATGAGGTGATTGTAAACTGAAAATAAACAATATGATCACGGCGAAATATCACGGAAAAATACGAAGAAGAATAATGGAAGTGTGAATGTATTTCTCTGAAGTTATTCCTGTACAAACATGAACAAAGAGTTTTTTTAAAAATTATTTTACCTCTGAAGGAATCGCTGAATTATGCACTGGTGAATTCAATGTCATCGGTGTATGATATCGATGTGCTGTCTCTTCATATACTTCATTTTCATTCCCACGATACACGCCTACTTCATAGGCGACCACTGTCGCGTGATCTAGTTTACCTGGCATACGTTTAAGCATATCAGTAAACCATTTCTTTTGTGTATCGAATGAATAACCATTATTATCATTACAAGATTTATTATTAACATCATCATCATCATCATTATTATTGTTACTATTACTAATGTTTTTATTATGATTTTCACTATTACTATGAGATGTTGTTTGACTCTGCCTTAAATGTGCATATTGGGGATTCTCTAACCATTCACGTCTTTTCGCTGTAATATGATAGGCATAGTTAATTAATGCTTCACACAGATCTTTTGAACTAAATATACCATCTGATACCTGTGGAGTTTTATGCATCTCTGTACTAATATCTAATTCATGCCAGACACGTTCAAGTTCTTTTGCAGCATACCTTCGACGTTCATACCAGTTCAATTCGAGTTGATTAGTAAAGTTAATTTGTTGAGCACAGATTGTATTGGTTTCATTATCAGTGGGATGATTAACGCTTGTAAGATTTGGATAGAATAATTTAATTGGATCAGTTGTTGGCGGTGGTGGAGGCTGGGGCCAAATACTTACTTGAGGCGGTGGAGTTATTGATGAATTATTTAACCATGATTTAGATGGACGCCATAATGGTGAAGTAGGTGATTTACTAGAATCAGATGAGGAGGTACTTTTAGCAGAGCTGCTGTTGCTAATATGAATGACTCCGAGATCATCAGTTGGAGAAACGTCTTCGTGTTCTTGGTGTTCTTCACCTTGGTCTTCAACTGCTGCTTCTTCTTCTTCTTCGTCGACAAAATCTAAATGTGGTGATTCTGGAACAGCTAATCGTGTAATCACTGGATCAAAGTTATCGACTAGGCCATCAGATCCTAGTAGGACAATATCGCCTGGATCACAAAGTGTCACTAGTATGCAAAAGAAAAAGCGATAAAAGACAATAGAGAGAGAGAACTTGTTTAATAAAAGTGAAAAGTGAGGTGAATGACTGATTGAATCTCTCAGTTAGTTGAAAATCTTAACACAACAAAGTAAAAAAATTCATTAATCAGACTGAAACTAGTTTAGTGATCTTTCTCTGATATCGCAGGCTTCAAAATGTTTTGCATTTCGAGAAGAGATACTGGGAAAATCCACAGAGGAGATTATTTAAAATGTAATAAGAACTTTGATAACGCGAGATGGTAGATAATAGTGCAATTAACCGTCTTTGCAGTTCTAAGTGTGACCTCGACCTAGAACTCACTGAATACTCACTCAACTATTACAGTGATAGTCGAACGACAAACAAAAGAAACTCAAAAAAGGCTACAACACACTCTAGTTTAGTTTATCTATTACCCTGCCTACAATAATTGTCAGGTCAAATACATGGGGCAAAGTAGTAGAACAGGGGCAGTCAGACTAGCCGAGCATAAAAACCTAACGGCGAAATCTAGATTAGTTGACCCGAATAAGATAAGAAATCTAGAGAATTGTTCAGCTACCGCAAGTACTACATGCAATAACACACAACCATACATAATAGGATGGTAGGAAATGACAGTTTTAAAATCTAATGTCACAGGGTGGAGGGAGAGATTGATAACAACGGAGGCTTTGTTCATCGAATCAACTGCAAACACGTGTAATAGGAATGATTCAACACCTGTTCACCTAGATATCTGGAAAATTCTACTACCCCAACGACACAAATATGAGAGAACAAAGAAAACTATAAAACTCAAGTTTCGAAGTCGTGTGATTATAATTGATGAAATGATTATGAACAATAAAAGTTGTGTTCGAAACATCATCCAGTAAATAATACTGTTTCACTGTGTGATACATCTAATAAACAAACTAATATGGAATTACTTACTACCACAGTGCCCACGTTTTACACATATGTTAATATGCTACAACACACTGCAGTACTTCAGTCGTGAGAAGAATAGAGATTAACTGTCTTCACAATTTTATTAAAAAAGTGAAAGTAACAGCAAGAAACCAACCTCATTAACCACTGCCTAATTCCTCTTCATATATATGAAACATATTTCTGAAATGATGGTTAAAACATTAATACCATTTCGAATAGCTATCGCACAACAACCAACACAGTCACCTTATTTAATACTGTGGAGACCAAAAAACCCACCTAATAGCAAAAGAAGATAAGATCGACACCATCTACAAAATAGATTACATGAACTGTGTGTGAATAGCTCTATATAAGTCAAACTGAGAGTTCCCTTTAACTCTGAATTCAAGAACATAAACTAGCTATAAAAAAGACGCGACATGTATTCTTGCATATAATATCGTATCCTTTATATGCGTCGCTGGCCTAGCGGTACAATGCTCGCCAACCACGCATGTGGTCGACAGTTCGATAGCCAACCTCCTCACCCTTTCACCTCGCTAAGCCGGTAATAAGACCGGTAAAGAGGGAAGTCTGGGCATGAGGCTAGCAAACCCCTCCCCGTAAAAATATACATCACTGCTATCGAAACTTCAAACCTCTAGTTTGAAGCCGTATCTTCCACTGGGAACGTAAAGGAATTAAACGATGAATTCTTGCATATCAGTATATGCATGTATACAACTATAGACTCCAATTTGACAGGGAAAATGTAGAAATTTTAAACAGTGGAAACATCAAGAATGCCAGAGAATTCCTAGAATCCTAGTAATCAGACGGATATGCGACTAATACACATGTGTCATGACTGGACTATAATGAATAAAAGTATCCGTATAATAATGTGTCGCTGGCATGATGGTAGATTGCTCAACAATGTGGTCCACGATTCGATTCCCGGCGGCTGAACTCCTAAACATCGCCTAGTTTATTAGGCAGTAGTAAGCCCGCTAAACAGGAGAGGAGTTCGAGTAGGAGGCTATCAACTTCAACCCTGTGAAATCTAATCCCCACCCCAGCTATTGAATCTCCAAAGATCAAAACTTGAGGCTCTGAGTTCTACTCGGATCTCAAAGGAATGGGAAAAAAATATTTGTTAATTGATAGAAGTTAGCATTCAATGGCCAGTGGATTCCGCCCTAATCACTGAATGGTTGGCGAGCTCGTCTGCTAACCTGAAGAGTCCCAAACTAGGACGAAACAACTATCCAGTACTCTATAGTGGCTTACAATGGTTCTAAAACTAATACTTGAAAAAAGAAATTATGCTAACAAGCACTTAACTAAATTGGCTATAAATTAGTCGAATAATAAAAGAAACGAAGAAAGATCACATTTAAAATGTGAAGGTGTATGGCGAATATATAAGAAAATTATTCACGACATATTGGAGACTTGGTTCAACGACTAAAATGGCATTATTGATTACAGTCATTGAAATGTCGTATGAAAAAAAACGATGAAAAATAAAAGAAACTATATCCGCACACCCACACACACGCACACATGTATGAATAGACAGAAATATATAGATGCGTGTTTCTCACTTATTTTTACAATAAAAATGTGATTTTCTTTTCCACTCGACTGATGCTGTTTGTGTATTTATTTATGTCAGTGATAATACATAATCTAAAGTTGGTTAAATGAATTCACAGAAGCAGTATCTATGATGGAGGCAGGAGGGTGGTAGGGATAGAAATAAAAAAGGAGAATATATTGTTGAGGAAATGAATATTTGGAATAATATGCTACCGTGTGCGTGCCTTTGTGTTATACTTACATACATGCAGATTCATTCATGTGGTCTAAAAACTCCTAGTCAGTAGATTATTGCTTGGTTTATGATTCTTGTACATATAAGCGCAAATATGAGTCAGTAGGGTAAGATGGGTGCTGTATTGGCATGGTTAAATGTAAAAGTAATTGGATTCACAAGTTTACTAATTAACAGTAACCAAGATAGTGTGAAATGGGTACATGGTGGTCACAAACACATTTACTACCACGGTAGTGTTGATTAATGTGTTGTTTGAACAAAGCAATAACAAAATGTTATTTAGTTGGATGGTAACTAACAGTAGAATACAATGAATGATATGCGTTTCGTCCTATTTAGGATTTGTCAGCTGGATATCATCATAGCATCATACCTCAGTGAGTGATCGTGTTCGCACTGATGAGGCTCGAACCCAGCACCCATTGTTTCAGATGCTAAAACGTTAATCTACAGACCATTTGAGCCACGACAGGTTTTTTTCCAACCATTATCATTGATTGCATGGAAGATTTCATCATGAGCTGACATCAGTTAGAGAACCACTGGAAAACCAGGGAGTACTGGACAGCTGTTTCCTCCTAGTTTGGGACTCTTCGGGACTAGGGTGAGACAGCTGTCTAGTACTCCCTGGTTTTCCAGTGGTTCTCTAACTGATGTCAGCTCATGATGAAATCTTCCATGCAATCAAACAAAATCCTTACAAATGCAATACTTGAAAATTATCATTGATTATTTGTTTATGTTAATTCCTTAGAAATTGTCGAAGCATCTGACACATATTAGGATTCCATATGTCAACAGAGACCGAACATTTGGGTCCAATCAATTAATGGGGAAAACAAAGAAGTTGACTTAAACAAAGCGATTACAACAGCTCCTTTGCGATAAAGAGGAAGTAAATCTTTAAGGTGTGCAGTCGTGCAACATACATATGATTAACACAATCCCCTCAGATATTTGAGCAAGCGTCATGTACACCACTTCATTCACAGACGTTACCACTGGGCTATCCGGTAGCACGACTGACCTCCTGTGGGACTGTAGTGAGTATACTGATTCGTCACTAAGGTGGAACTAATGTCATACTTCTAGGCTTTGGTTTTTGGTAGTGGCTTAGTTGTAACAGTCGGCAGTGCCTACAGCGTTTCAGAACTGACCTTGTCATCAACACGGACAAGCACTAAACTTAGGTCCAGGGCTTCCTGTCTACTGCCTTCGACAATTTAGCACGGCGATGGTTACACTGGTAATTCGACTTGTTGTATTTAGTTATCATCGACACCAAGGGCATATATATATATATATATATATTCAGTACTTGGCGATTTGAAATATCAATATTAATTTGTGATAAAAAACCTTCACATTTTCAGTTTGTTTATATATATCTTTTCCGGGTAATTTGAAAGTGAAAAAACTAAAACCAACAAATAAATTTTACTGTATGGATTATCCATGTCATAAATAAAAGGTCGACTACTGGTGAGCCTCATTTATTATACTGCCTCCAAAATGCTGATAATAATAATAATAATTTATGGCCTATATAAAAGGATAAAATTGACAAAACGGAATAGAAAACCTTTAATCTAGTGATAATAATAAATAAATAATCTGAAGTGGTATGAAGGCAGCAGGATAAAACGCATACAACCTACATCAGTCCGGTCACACACACAGTCAGTAAATAGGGTTATTTATCAGTGTAAAATGACATGAATCAAACCGATACCATGCGCCTATCTAATAATGAATTTGAAAATGCTTAGAAAAGTGAATAAGAACTTCACTTTCTAATTTTCTTCGAATGAAAACTTTTAAGGGGTAATTTTTCTTCATTATAATAAAGGTTTCTGTATTTCCCAATGAATGAAAAACAAAACGATATTGTTGTTTTTACTGACGTTTCGCTATTTAATGCTAATAGCTTTATCAAAGTATTATTAAACCGGAATTTACAAAATCTCAGCATATATATATATCAAAGAGTTAAGGGGTGAGAAAATAGACGTAGGTCAAGTTAAAGGGACATATTGAAAGTAAAAATAGCAATGAAGATCACTAAACCAAATAACAAAGGTAATAGTACATCTGTTATGATATCAAAACAAAGTTTACTAACTTGATCATCGTTCGTCAGTCTGGGGTCATTTTTCGTTGTCAAGTTGGTCAATTGGTAAAGATAACAAGACCAAGTGTAGATTGTTGGATTTGATCAGTGTGTAAAATTATAAAGGTAGTGTGTGTTTACATAGTGAACTTGCTTATCACATTCGTGTTGATTTTGTCACTTCATGGGGGAGGGAGGTGTTGTAACCAGGTCAGATTCTGTTTTAGTCCATCATTCCTATTCAGCAATTTGATTCCACTTGATATGAAGTGCTTCTGATATTAGACGTTCTTTGTGATTTCTGAAGTTTTTCTAGATGATTATTTCAATATTGTCAAAATCAATTTTGTGGCCTGATTCTATAGCATGTAGACCTATGGCTGATGATTTTTCAAGCTTTTCTAGTTCAACCGGATTTCTCGGTGGTCGAACAGATGCTCAACGGTGTTCATTTCTTCTGATTTTGATTTCTCGAGATGTTTGTCCGATGTATATCGCATCACATTCCAAGCATTTTATTTTATAGACACAATTAGATAGAGAATCTTTAGGGATCTGGTCTTTTATATGGACAAGGTTGTTTCGTAGTGTGTCTGATGTTTTAAAGAAAACTCTGATGTCGAGCTGATTGAGTACTCTTCTGATATCATCTGACGTCTCTGCTCTGTATGGAATGACGACTGTCGAGGTCCATGTTTTCGGAATGCGTTTTCGGCCATACTTAATGTCTGTGTTGATTTTGTTGATGAAGTCCCTTGGGTAGTTGTTTTGCTGGAGAGTTTCAGTAATGTTTGATATTTCTTCTTCTTTTTCTTTCTCATCTGTTATCAGAGAGTGTGCTCGTCTAAGAAGACTTGAAACAACTGAAATCTTTGCGCTGATGGGGTGTGATGATTTGAAGTCTAAATATTTATTGAATATCATATACCCAATGCCCAAATTTTTCCAAACTGTTAAAAGTGAACTTGGTTTGGACATATATAGGGTAATTTTTCTATTCAGGTAGGTTATTAAGTGCAAAAGTTTAGTTTGACTCTATTGTTGTGAAATCAGTAATGATCACTGGATAAAAACTCATGTGGTTGTCTATTTCGAACTGTGGTGCTATAGAAATCTGTTCAGTAGTCGTGAAAGATAGTCACTAAATGAACTTACTCGATGGTGGTATATTTTTAATATCAGGTATTACATACTTTTTTTCCTTTTCATTCCCATTCCTTGCATTCCAAAAGGAACGTAGGGCTTTAAGGTTGAAGTGTCGCTAGCAGTGTTGTTACGTTTAAGTCGTGAGAGTTGCTAGCCTCACTCGAAACCACCCCTTTTTTCCGGGCTTATTATTAGCCAGTAAACCAGGCAAGGTTTAGAAGTACGTTGGCAGAGAGTCGAACTTCGGACCACATGTTCACGGTTGGCAGGTATCTCACCATTAGAAGCATTGAGGTACCAATTGTTAGATAACATAGGCCAACTGGTAGAAGGCAAAAGTCAATTGATTTTCGTCAAGATACTTAGGACTAGACTACTTTCAGAAATTGATTATCACCAGGTGACCGGTTTGCGTAAACGAATCAGCAGTCTTAAAATATGTGCTGCCAGATGGACACAAATGATTTCTGTGATGTGGGTAGTGAAAAGATTCCGTCAAATAGCAAGTGTATGAGCAAATACTCATTAGTAGGGCGTATCTGTAACTTTTGGGCATAGGTTAGGACGCTCGCCGACCATGCACATGGTCCGGGTTCGATCCCCGGCCGACGCACTCCTTTACTCGCTAAGCCAGAGAGAAAGAGTGAGCTATGCATGGAAGTGAAGAAAAAAATCTGTAACTTTTTAGGAACTGGTGACTGAAGGTCCTGGTCGGACCTTCAAAAGTTGGACCTCAAAAGGCGTAATATCGCATTTTGTGTACACATGTTTTCAATACTACAAAAATAATTTAATTCAACATAGTAACGAAGGGAGATTAAGAGACAATAATTTCCAGCCTGATATGAATGTATCAAGGTGTGAATGAATATAAGTCACAAGGGACATAGACACACAATTACATAGAACTGGACAACAGTTGCGTAATATGTAGAACAGCAGTTCTTAACGGAAACAGTTGTGAACGAAGTGAGCATAGCAACAAGTTGAATAATAGTTTTTATAACTGAAGATAAGTAAAATGAAGGGAATAGAACAGCAAACAAACAAAAACTAATGAGTCGAACATACTAGTGTAAATGTAAGATGCTGCTACAGGACTGGACTACGTCAACTCCAAGCTTAGTGATAGGGAGTGAAGTGATAGAACATGTTGACCACTTCACCTATTTGGGAAGTTGTATCAGCACCAACGGATTGATTGGTGACGAAATCACAGCACGGATCCAGAAAGCTCGGGCTGCTTTCGCTAACTTACACCGTCTCTGGCGTAGGCGTGACATTCGGCTGTCAACCAAGGGACGTGTATACTGCTCTCCTCATAAGAAGCTATGAAGTTACATAGATTGAGATGGCTAGGTCACGTGCTGCACATGCCTAACCATCGCCTCCCCCGACGGACGGGCATTACTAGCTGATATAGGTGCAGGTTGGAAAAGAGTAAGTGGTGGCCAAACAAAAACATGGCATCAATCAATCCATGAAATCCTTGACAGTTAAACTGAGTCAGTTAGGGAGATGCAGACTTCCGGGTTGGGGGCCCTCGGGACTCTAAGAATCAATGGCTGGAGACAATGGTACATGGCTCAAAATCGTTGTCAGTGGCGCAGATGTATTCAGTCTCTGTAATCTTTCATATTCCTTTCTACCATTACTCATTCTGTTTCACTCTTATACTTATCTAAATTCTATTGATTCTCTTCTCTCATTTTCTGTTACTGATGCTGATCGGTGCCAAGTTCTGTGTTGAATCCAGCCAGCAGCAACTAGATCCATAGTAAATGCAGAGGTAGGACTAGTTCCTTTCAAACACAACTCGGGCTTGTCGATGCATATGGTTACGGTTTCTGCAATACACGCTGTCTTTGATGGATTTTTGTACACTTTATGAATGACTATGAAAGATGAGTTAGTTGAGATGCTGTAACAGGTACTATGATAAGGTGTTTAATTATAACGCTTTGGATCGAACCAGTGCTACCTCTTTGCAACTATACTGGTAATGTTCGTTAACTCGTTTTGAAAAGAGGAGCATAGGAGCTCCGTAGGAGCAGATGAATTGATATATGCACATTAGAGTGGTCATACTTCAAGTTGACAAAATTCACACCTTTAGCCTTTCGTATCAAGCTGGAAAGTATTATCTCTTTTAATCTCTTTTCGTTTTTTTTTGTTCCTTTACGTTCCGAGTGGAACATAGGGCTTCAAACTAGAGTTTTGAAGTTTCGGTAGCAGTGGTTTAATTTTACGGAATGAGGTTGCTAGCCTCACACCCATCTTCTTTCTTTTACCAGCCTTGCTACCGGCTTAGTGAGGTTTAGGAGCGCGTCGAACGAGAATCAAACCCTGGACTATGTGGATGGTTGGCGAGCGTTCTACCACCAAACCACATACTATACTATGTTAAACAATTATTGTAACTATGCAAACATATGTATAAAAATGGGATAGTACGCCTTTTGAGGATGGAATCGTCGAAATGATATGTTTGTTCTTTTTCTCTCCCTAACGTCTAGATGGGCATTTACCACGATTAGACTAATTCTTTGAATAAACAGATGAAAGTATTTAATTGAATTTTAGATTTTCCTGTCGATTAATTGAACCGAAGTGCTCGGTCTCAGGTTGACATGTCTGTTGGCTTCTTGTGCAGATGCTTCGACGATGTCTGGGCATGTTATTAAAATTTAATTGGTGGATGGTGACTAGCAGTGGAATCCAGGATGCGCATTAACATGACCCGTTGCACAAGAGGTGGCTCTCGTGGCCCAAGTGGTCTAGTGGATAACGCTTTGGCGTTTGAAACTATGGGCACTGGGTTCAAGCCTCGGTGGGAACATCATCACTCAGTGACTGGGGAATGCAGGTACATCCAGATGACGAGTCCCAAATAGGACGAAATGCACGTTATCCTGGATTCCACAGCTAGTCACCATCCACCAATTAAATTCAGATGAAAGTATATTTATACAATTTTCAGAGAATTTTAAATACAATAAAAACAACCCATGGAATCATGTGAATATCATCAATTTGTGTGTCTTTGTTTTTTTGTTGTGGTTTGTAATACATGATCTCTAATCACACTATTTACCTTCAAGTTTCCACACACATACACACACACACGCAAACACTTTAGAAATGAAAATTTCACTTCCACTCTTGTCATTTCCCAAATTTGCTTCATTTGTAAATTATGTGTAGATTCCCAGTGAGTGATCTGTCACGATAAGACACCTATTATATGTGTAAGTGTGTGTGGCAGCTTTAAGTTATGGGAAGTAAGAGCTATAAAAAGAATTTATGTATGTAACCAGCCTATTGCACAAAAACAGTATAGATTGTGTTTTGTACATCACAAGACTACATATATATACATGCAATAATTTAAAAAAAATGAGAAAGCTACTAATTCCCCGATCAACTGTCAAGATAAGAAAGCTTGATTTATGTCGACTACTTTTAAACTACTAAAATCCATAATTAGAAATACAAGCCAGAGACCACCTGCTGGTTTTGATTCAGTCTAGCCATTCATTTACAGATATATAGTAGAGGATTAGAGAATGTTATCTTATCTTCGTTTCCATGGTCTGTGTACTAAAATAGAATATAAACTCGAAATTAACTATGCATTGAGAAAATAGGCAATGAAGGCATACGCAATAATCAATGATGTCCACTTTGACCTAATTCGATGACTGTAAAATAGCCAAATCAAGTAGGAATATTAAAACAACAGATGTAGGTTAACTACTAAGTAAGATTTTTGTGAAAGTAAATGTTTGGTAGATTTTTTTGTTTTGTTTTTGGCCTACAGGTAACAAGTGTATCACACAGATGTGATTTAAACTTGTTATTCGCAAGTCAGTGAGTCTATGATTTTGGTATCATTTTGGTTAACTGTACTTGACTGTGATATTATTATTGTTGTTGTCGCTTGTTACCCTTCTTGTTGTGACTTATTTTCCTGTGCTGATGCTGTTTTGACTGTTTTCTTCCTTGCTTTCCTGGTTTTAAGGGGAGCAACTCACAAGGTTGCTTCTCTCTAAACTATATTTTAATGTAACAATCCCCCTTCTCAGGCGTGAGGCTAGCAACCCCACCCTGTAAACAAAACTGCTACAGAAACTTCAGCACGATGAATCTCCTTGCGCCAAAAGAAAAAGTCTGTGTGGGGACATGGAATGTCCGAACCATGTACGAGATTGGCAAAGCTGTCCAGATCGCAAACGAAATGAAAAGATACGGAACTCAAGTACTGGGGATATGTGAAAGCAGATGGAATGGGAATGGACTCACCAAATTGTCAACGGGTGAGTCAGTGATCTACTCTGGTCACCCAGAGGATAACCACATGCACACCGAGGGCGTGGCTATCATGATGTCACCAACGGCAACGAAGGCCCTGATGCAACGGGAGGGGATCTCGCCCAGGATAATGACACACCACCAGATTCAACTCCAAAGGAAGGAAAGTGTCAGTTATACAATGCTATGCAGAGAATCGAACGCAATGGAGATGCACGGCTGAAGCCCTATGTTCCTCTAGGAATTAAAGGAAACAATAATAATTTGTAAATTATACATGTCACAGGTGAGATATTCCTCATGATTTGCTTCGGGAAACCAAAGGAAACCAGACATATCAGAGATAAAAAATAGGTGGTGATCTGCTTGGTGTATTAAGTGAAAAAAGAGCATGGTGGATTTTCCCTTCAAAATGTTCAGCTGGCTATAATCAGGGCTCTTTGAAATGAATCGACTCTCTGAGCTAGTATTGGCTTGATCACAAATGAACGAAACGGTCATCCAGAGTATCGTCTTCCATTTGTTTTGAGTTTCGAGTAGGCTTCAAGCTTCGAAGTTTCATTAGTGGTAATACTGTTTTATAGGGAAGGGTTACTGGTCTCATGCCCAACCCTCCCTCTTTTCTAGGCTTCTCGCTAGATAGAAAACCAGGTAAGGTTTAGGAGGGTGTGTCGGTTGGGGATGCAAATCTGGATCACATGTGTTGTTGTCAAGTATTCTACTGGTAAACCATCCGAGTATAGATGACTCTAGTCTGACTAGTAACTAATACTGTTTAATTGGATGGATGATTTCATCATGAGCTGACACCAGTTAGAGAACCACTGGAAAACCTGAGAGTACTGGACAGCTGTTTCTTCCTAGTTTGAGACTCTTCAGTAGTACGCACCCACCAGAGTTCGAACCCAGGACCTTCTGGTTACAAGGCTAGCGAGGTCGTTGACCATTAAGCCACTGGGACCCGATCTAATGGCCAACTCATCAATTCTAACTTCTGCCAATTCACGACATAGCGTGACCATTTCGCAATGTCTTCTTCGATGAGTTACTGCCTCATCTTCAACCTGCTGTACCCTACTGGTGAGGCCTCCCCACTAGACTCCCAGGTCAGTGCCTGAATAGGGCCAGTCGCTAGTGAGCATCAGATTAATTTTCAAGTATTGGTTTTGTAGGGATTTAGTTTGATTGGATGGAGGATTTCATCATGAGCTGACATCAGTTAGAGAACCACTGGAAAACCTGGGAGTACTGGACAGCCGTTTCGCCCTAGTTTGGGTCTCTTCGTCACTGAAATCAAGCCCCACGCCCTCGAGTGGAAACCGGACAGGGAGTCACGAGTTGGGCGTGTATCCAAGGGTGACATGAAGAAGAACATATGAAGAGAAGATGAAAGTTTATGGTCAGTTGTGTAGTCAGGCGAAAAGGACTTCACACAGCAGGATGAGATGGGGATTTGCTTTTGAAGCTCATTCCACTGGAACTCATGGAAATAATAAGAATAAGAATAATAAGGAACTTCAGTTAATTTCAATGTAGATTTTTTCTTGCCAACTGATTTCATTAAAAGAATCATTGAACATCAGAGACCAGTGCACAGCTGTTTTGTCCTAGCTTGGTACCCATCAGCACTGCACACCCATGACTACGTCAGAGGTCAAAACCATGAATTCGTGGTTCAGTGGAATACAGTCCGGTAGCTGAATGGTCTGGTCAAGTATGCGCAATGATAAAATTTCCTAAACTATGACAAAACAGGTATCCGGTGGTTCCTGGCTTTCAATGATTCTCTAAATGATATCAATTTGTGAGGAAATCGAACTCAGAGTTGGTCAAAATCTCAAAAAACCCAGAACGTAAACTTGAATGACATTTTATAAAGAAAAGACTGTTATGTTAAATTGAGCCTGTTTATGTCAATGTGCACAGCATAAACACTATGTACTGGTTAGTGTTGAAGCAAAGAAAATAATGCTGTAGTGAGTAAATCAGAGCGAAATATAATTCTGTAGACTTTCTTACTGCTTAGCTGAAATGGTGGGGACTACTACGATACTTTGACTGTTAGTAACATGCTTGAAAATCGTAAAAAATCCCGTCTTCTTGTAGATTCTCGAAAGTTCCACCGAGGCTTATTTCATTATTCTCTTCATTATATTCATGTTTGTCTGTCGTAATACTGTGGTGAGAGCTGGCTGCTAGCCAAAGTTGGTAGACAGTGATTGACGTCAGTGTTTATGTCCCCAATATTGGTGGTGAGAAAATGAGAACAAAGGCTTTGCGTAGGCGGATACAGTTAGCATATGGATGATCTGACACAGCCACAAAGAGATGCAAGGTTAACTTTCTGTGTGAAACAACAAATCAAAAGACTGTATTTTCTACTAACAATAATCTACAATAATGTATATTAAAATCTATTAAAATGTGTTGATTTTCCTTAATAAACGATCTGTTGCCTGATCCTTGTCTTCTGTTGTTACAATACTATTCTTTTTATGTGTGCTGTTTTGAAATGTAACAACTGATGTCAATTTGTGGTCACTTTTGAAATCAACTAAATCCCAGCAATCAAACATTTCAGAGTTAATCAAGTAGTCACCAGTGACTGACTAAAGGATATAGTTGTGACCACTGACATGCACCAAGTTGGATGTGAGAACAGATACTCGCCGATGATATCGGTTGGTGGTCACGCTACAAGTCGCTAACTGGTAGAAGTTAAAACTGATTTTGTTTATTCCTTCATGTTCCCAGTGGAACATAGAGCTAGAGGCTTGAAGTTTCTGTAACAGTGGTGATTATTTTAACAGGATGGGTTTGCTAATCTCATACCCAACCTTTCCTCTTTACCAGCTTAATTACTGGCTTAGCGAGGTAAAGGAGTGCTGCGGCCAGGGTTCGAACCCCGGACCATGTGCATGGTCGGCGAGCGTCCTAACATCTGTACCACCATCCATCCCAGAGGCTGAATGGCATACAAGCTCACCTTATAACCTCCAGGTTATGGGTTCGATCCCTGGTGGGGTCACGCATGCGTACCATTGAAGAGTCCAAACTAGGACAAAACAAATGTCCAGTAGTTACTGTTGGTTTTTAATGCCTCTCTAGCTGAAGTCAGTTTGTAACCAATCCTGTAACAAGCTCAGTTGGTGTACTTCTATTTTAAGTTTCTTGCTGACTCTTTATTCAGTCAGCCTATTGCAACCATGTACGACTCTTACACATCGGCGTGTAGTTTAATTCATGCGAAGAAACTCTTTACCAACATCCCTGAACACTTCATCTCGTTCATTTGTGTCTCTGTAATGATGGTATGTTATTTCGCTTGACACATTTGTGATTTAGATGATATATAATAAGTTAAAGGGGAGATAATATAAACCTGCTTCACCTAAGAAGAATCAACAGGGCAGTTCGAACAGTTTACAAGTTCATACACCATAGTGATAATTTCTTCCAATGGGGCAACTCAAATTAAAAGAAAAAATACAGTAAGATAGGACCATTTTTTACAGCATGTCTAGTGCATCAAATTATGCAAACTTACCAGCACATATGAGATTATTCAATTCTGGTTTACCATTCTTGTATACAGCGCCTAGTGCTCCACCAGTATCTCGAAAATCTCTTGCAGGTGGTGGTGGTGGTTCACTAATCTTGTTTGATTTATTCAATCCATTCGACTCTGTGTTTAAATCGTCTGAAGACGATAAAACTGCGCGTGTCCAACCGGTAATTTCACGTATACCATGAAATTTACTCAAAAGAAATGCTTGACAATCTCCAACACTTGCTATAATTACAGCAAATTGAGATCTTCCAACTGGTGAAGCAGTTTCATCGTATACTGGATTCGAATTATTTACCATTTGTTTTGGTAATACAGGCAGTATTAATGCAACGCAAAGTGTTGTTAAACCAGTAGTAACTGAGACAATTTCTTCTTGAGCATAAGAAAATGCTTCGAATAATAGTTGAGCAGCATCCTTAACAAGAATGAGGAGAAATGAGAAAATTTATGAAGTATAGAGATAAAAAAGAGATTAAGATACATGGTTACCAGGTGTAACAAAATGCCCACATTAAGAGTCACTTTGTTTTTGGTGATTCCTATGCCAAGTATCTGAAGTGTATAAAATCACCGGGTTACCATTAATGTTGAAAATCCGAATCGTGTTCTTTATGATGAGTGCAGTAGACTTCCATACTGATTTGAGAGTATTGAAGGTCTGTCTTACAATTCCAAATTATGTACTGCCTTCCGCTGACTGTGATTGGTCGGATGTCTTCATCACCTCCGTCTTCTCTGTGTTCACCTGAAGTCCCAGTATATCTGCCTCTTCTTCACAATTTTTACAAAAATCAATATCCCCTACGCTGAACTTTTAACAGTATCTAGTGTCATTGTATACTTAGTAATTATTATTATTATTATTGTTTCCCTTAATTCCTAGAGGAACGTAGGGCTTCAGCCGTGCATCTCCATTGCGTTCGGTTCTCTGCCACCGTTTTCATCTGGCTCCAAGTCTGCCCACACGCTTTCATCTCCTCTTCACATGACCTCCTCCAAGTCACCCTCACCCTTGCACTGACGACCAACTCGCCGCTTCCCTTTTGGGTTCCACTCGAGCAATGGCTTGTCTAGTGATGTCACTTGATGATTTCCTCAGAGTATGGCCAGCCAATCCATCTCCATTTCTTCCTGCCTAATTGTTTCACAATCGGTTCCTGGTTGGTTCGCTCCCAGAGGTCTCTATTGCTGATCCTTTCTGGCCATCTGATCGGGAGCATTGAGTGAAGACAACTGTTAATGAAGGTCTGTAGTTTGTTTCAGATGCTCTTTATGACGCGCAGTGCAAGTCTCTGATCCGTATAGTAGCACTGACTTCACATTGGAGTTGAAAATCCGAATCTTATTTTTGATGCTGAGTGCTGCTGACCTCCACACAGACTTGAGAGTAGTGAAAGCTTGTCTCGCTTTCCCGATTCTTGCTTTGATATCCTCGTCAGTTTCGTCCGCCTGTAGTTGAAACGATGCTTCCCAAGCATGTAGGTGAGTGAGGGAGGTTGTTTCTTTCAGATTCCTTCCATTTATGCTGATTGTTGTCTGTTGTTGTTGTTGCTGTTGGTTGTTGTTGATGAGTCCTAAAATAGGACGAAACACTCATCATAAACAAAATCCCACAAGTTAGTCACTATCATCAACTAAATGGATGGCAGGATGTTATACACTTTTATCTAGTGTTTATTTAAAGCATAAAAAAAACACATTAAAGAATGTAAACAAATTTTCACATGATCGCTGATGGATCAGTTAAGTTTATTTAGTGGGTAGCATAAAAAGTGTTTTGCACACACACAAAAAACCATCTCATTTATTATTCATTCAACATATTCTATCATAAAATCATGTACTTGTGGTAAAAATGTGTGTTGAACTGAATTTTACATCTTTTCAACTGTTTTGCAATTATTATTCCCGTGGGTTCCGAGTGGAACATGGGCCTTCAAAAGCACATTACCACTTCACTATGTTCTCTGGAGTCATCTTCAGCTGGCTCCACAGTTAACCACAAGCTTTCATTCCCCAACCCCCACCCACATTATCTCCTCCATGTAACCCTAGGACGTCTGGTACGCGATCTTACTGAACGGTCTTCTCAGCATGTGTTCAATCCATCTCTATTTCTTTCTGCATATATGTTTGGTTCGTTTCCAGAGTTCCATGTTGCTCATTATTTCTGGTCATTTGATCTTTAGTATCGAGTCAGTGAAAGCGGCTGTTGATGAAAATCTGTCTTGGCCTTTTGGAAATGGTTTTCTTGGCGCACCAAGTCTCTGAACCACATTGAGGCACTGATTAACTAGACATTAGTGTTGGAAATCCAAATCTTGTTCCGTTATGCTGATTGCAGGAGATTTTCACTCTGATTTCAGAGTACTGTATGTTTATCTTGCTTTTCCGATTACGGTCACATTCAGTAATACACTTATGATGAAATTTATCAACTGAGGGGAATCATTAGACAAAAACAAAAATTGAGACAGTTTGTATTTCTAGTCGACATTAAGGGCTGTAATCACTTCAGACGACAACATTCCGTAAGCTCTCACACGAATGCGTGCATTTCGGCAGAGAGCCTCGTTTAGTGCTGTAAACTTTCTCGGCACCCTTTATATGACCAGACATTACCACATCATTTCACTGTGGATGAAGTCAAATGCCACCTTCAGGTTAAGAAATATATCAAATGCTGGACGCCAGTAATTTTGCCTCTATCCCCGAATCAGTCATAGGGTGACGATATGTTCAATACACCCTCATCCAGGCCTATAGACTGACTGGTTTCCACGTGTTTCATTATGGGTAAAATTTATTTTGATAAAGTCTCATAGTGTCATACAGTGATATTTACTGATGACCACGTTTCCAGCACAATTTATTGCCACTCATAATCATATCAAGGTTCTCACACAACTTTCTAACTTCGTTTATATAATTCCATTATTTTCCATCGCTTGATTTGATTGGTAGTAGTATTTTGCATATTTCCGGTATGAGTGATGAGTCATTGCATCCTATTGCACGTGTTGGGTGTAGACTCGATGAACCAGTCAGGATTCAGTAATCAACCTCTCTCTCTCTCTCCATCTACCTATATTACTTCTTAGAATTTTAACCCTCTCCAAGCACCCTATTGTGTGTTTGTGTGTTAATGCATGCAGTGCAATTGCTGAGCTTTTTCTAAATTACTTATCTTCGCTAGTGGGGTCAACCATTCTTACCTTAGCTAAATTCTTATGTTCCGACAATCTGACTACCCCCCGATCTACTAGTTTGACCTATGTAGTTGACCTCACTCACAGTCATTGTAGGGTATTTTGTAAATTATATTATTTTGTCTAATTGGGTCAACTGGGTCCTTTAACCTACAGAGCTTGTCCCTGAGTGAGTTTGTAGGTGTAACTGTGAGGTCAACTGCATAGGTCAAACTAGTAGGTTTTGATTATGAGCAATAAATTGTGCTTGAAACGTCATCAGCAAATATTACTACATAACACTGAGACTTTATCAAAATAAATTTTACCCATAATGGACTTATACTCTACCACAGTGCACAAGTTTTATTCTTATATCAATTTCCACGTGTTTGTTTCTCTCGAGTACCGTTTAGTCTACGCATAGTTATTGTCACCAAAACTTTATATTAGTCAAGCTACCGTCTCTATGATTATCACATGAAGGCTTGTCTCCCTTCTTATGAACTGTGATAATTATTGATGGGACTATTGCAGAGTCTCAGACATAATCTAATATTTTAGTTAGCCCAGATACTCAGTAGTTCATAGCCACCATTCTTAAGCACCTCTGGAGTTATCCCATCAGCTTCAGTTGCCGTGCTTCTTTTGACATTGGAGATAGCCGTTTTAACCGGAGTAATAGTTACAGGACCAATTTCTACATCCCACATAGATAAATGTGCTCCCTTTAACATTCTAACCTTCTATAGTGAGAGATAATTAAAGCACCGTCCTTCTTGGAAATTATTTCGCTTAACACTGGTTTTCTTTACACCCATTTCTCTAATGAGTCAAGATAATTGTCTAGTTTCACCCACCCTCGATGCTTTTTCCAACTCCTTGCATTTTGCCGTAGACCTACAGTTTGCTAACAGAAATTCATGGAAAATGCTCAAACTCTTTTGCAATTATTAGTGTTCTCTGAGCTGGTTGGTTTAGTTGCGGAGCTTTCGTCGTCCTTCTGGACAACATCTTCAGCGCAATATTTAGCAAAAAGTGAAATGATTTAAATTTTTCATGAGTGATATAATTGCGTCTCCCGGTAACCATCTTTACATATGTATTAATCATTTTCTATTGACTTGGATTTTAAAGGACGACGAAAGCTCCGCAACTAAACCAACCAGCTCAGAGAACACTAATAATTGCAAATCATCCACCTGAGCTACAAATCTTCTCTATTATTTCAAACTCTTCTTGTAGTGGTTATTGAGGTCCATTACAGAGACTTGACTAAAACAAGAATACTCATCTACGAATGACTGAAGAATCAGCTAAGAACTTTTACACAGATTTATGACACATGAAGCGGCTGTAATGGAAACACAATTATTTATTTGAGAGAATGACTGAGTGAATAGTTAAAGAGGATTTTTAACATTTCAGTTACACGAGGACTAATCATAGTCATCTGTGAAGACGGATACTTCATCTATGGGAAACTCCAAATGCTTACTACACACACTGAAATTAGCGCTGGATGTATTGTCTAGAAGGGCAACGAAAGCTTCTCAATTGAACCATCTAGTTCAGAGAACAGAACAGCACTAAATACATCCATTTAAGCTGGAAATCTTCTCCATCGTTCCAGAACACTAGTATACTTTTTATATTTTGATAATTATTACTGTTAGGCTATTTTACGCAGAACTCAACTTATATTACGTAATTGAGTAGATCATAGGTGCTGGTTTATTTAATTATTGCGTAACATTCGTCGTTATTCAAAGACACAAGCTTTTCATGTTCCAGGCTATGAGTCCCCACTCATTGTGTGTATGTGAGAGATGATGATACTATCCAGTTGTTGGCCAAGCTGAAGTAACCAGGTGGGGTGGGATTCGAACCTAGGACCCACTGGTTGAGACTTGACCACCTATGTTATTATTATTATTGTTCCCTTGGGTTCCTAGTGGAACATAGGGCTTCAACTACACGTCTCCACTTGCTTCTGTCTTCTGCTGTACTTTTCACCTGCATCCATGTTAGTCCATACTGTTTCAACTCCTCTTCACACGATCTCCTCCATGTCACCCTTCGACGTCCCACTCGCCGCTTCCCTTTCGGGTTCCACTCGAGGGCCTCCTCAGCAGTGAGTGTCCAATCCATCTCCACTTTCTCCTGCATATTTGTTGGGCGATTGGTTCTTGTTTTGTTTGTTCCCATAGTTTCTTGTTGGTGATTCTTTCCGGCCATCTGATCTTCAGTATAGAGCGACGAAGACAGTTGTTGATAAAGGTCTGCAACAGGCTGTTGGAAATATTCTTTGTGACACACTGGCCAAGTTTCTGATCCGTATAGAAGAACTGACTGACTTGACGTTTGTATTGAAAATCCGAATTTTGTTGTTGATGCTGAGTGAGCGGAAGATTTCCAGATTGGTTTCAGGTTGATGAATGTGTTTCTCGCCTTCCCGATTCTCGATTTGACATCCTCGTCCGTTCCTCCTGTAGTTGAGACAATGCTCCCTAGATAAGTGAATGAAGTAACCTCTTTCAAATCCCTCCCGTTGATGGTGATTGGCGCTGGATGTTGCTGCTGCTGTTGTTGTTGTTGTTGGTTGGTTATTTTCATAACCTCCGTCTTGTTTGTCTATGTTCACCTGGAGTCCTGTCTTTGCTGCTTCTTCGACCAGTTTGTCGGTTTTCGCTTGTAAGTCTTCGATTTTGTGTGACATCAAACATAAATCATCCACGCGCGAAATCCAGGTCTTCTAGGTTCTTCACGTCGGTCCATGATATCCCTGTCTTCTCGTTTCCCTATGTTAGTGAAGCATATCTCCACAAAGGTAACATTAGTAGATTTGAATAGAACGAAAAATATTACAAATATACTTAGTCCAATAAAAACTTGTAATAAACGAATCTGTTGAATAAACTAGAGAAATTAATGAATTTATTTGTATATCATTTATGGTCTTGGAGAAATTCGACCTGTGCCAAATGTTGGATACAGGATCATATTACACAAAATAGCTAACAAAAGAATCAAAGAATACAAAAAAAATTGGAACAAGTATGCTGGTTTAGTTGTTCATGTTTCATGTCTGTGTTGTGTGTTTTTGGAGTGAAAATAATCACATCTATCCAAAGTCCAGACTTTATTGGGTGCATACACACCTAGTGAATGTGTAATCCAGTCGGCTGATTATGAATTTAATTGAAAGCAGTCAACAACACTGAATAATCTATTCCTGAAATTTTTTTACATTTTAGAAAGGTGGTCAGCATACTGAGTATCTATCTGTATACTAATTAAATCTGCTGACTTTTGATACAAGCGTAAGTGATTCGAAGTTATACATGACACATATTATCAAGTAATTATTGACCTTTACAGCAAATAATGTGGTTCCGATCGATAGCTGCTATCTTGACGCGGGGGTCGAGCTTGCAGTAATCCAGTGAGCTGAACTGCCTTGAACTGATCCTACCATGCCAGAAGTGTCGTTTAGATAGTGGCTAGACTAAAAGCAGTTACCACTGTAGTGATAGTTGCTTACACTATGTTGGGGGTCTGTGGGCAAGGTCACACCAGTAAGATGCTTTTCTCAGATGACCACCTAGCCAGTTATTTCATCTCTCCACTCTGGAGACGGCGTGGTTAGAAAGGTCTACCACCGAAAATTGCACATCCGGACTTACCTTGCCGTGGTAAGACCTTAATACGGATGAAACTCCAAAAACCTCTCCGAATATGCCGTCTGTGTGATCGGTGTCAAGGAGTTGTCCCTTTGGCTCTGCTGTCAGGCAACTAATCTAAGAAGTGACCAACTTCCACGGTGTGGGCAGTTTGGAAGTAATAATCTTCCATACCCTATACACAAAACCCTCATGACCATCACCGCAGTTGACTAATGTTGTACTCATTGTGTATGCAGGTTTTGACAGTCATTAAACATTATTAACAAAAATTGACTAATAAACAGAATACATATTCTTACTCTTGTATCTCTTATCTCGTGTTTATCTTTCATACTACCGAATAGATGACATTCCAAGTAGGCATAAATAGCTGACACTGCTGATCTTGCTGCTTTCATTGATTCAGTGCCCCAGTTGACTCCATCAGCAACTGCCAAGTATGCAGAATCATGTCGAGCTCTTACAACAAATGCGTCTGCAATTGGATCACCTAAAAATAAATGGAAAAAATGGGAAATGATAAAGTAAAAAAGATGTTCGTGGGTTGGTTGGTGTGATGGTGATGTACTACTGATTGGTTGATATGAGTAGGTGGAAGACAATCAATCAGTCATCTGAAACCATAGTACTGTGCTAACCAGACAGAAGTAATCCAAGCACTGGACGGCTATTTCTTTTTGAAAATAAAATATTTACAATCTATCCTCCTTTACTACTAGCTAGTAAGGCAGGCGAGGTTTAGGAGTACGTCATTCGGGAATCGAGCAAGTGAAATTCGTCTACTCGAAGGATTTACTATTGATAAAATATGAAAGCTTCAAAGATAGATAGTTCAAACCAAGACGAAATATAGATTATTACGGAAGTTATAAGGCAAGAACAAACTACTTTCGGACATGTAAGGACACGGGAGGGAGAGGCGGCAATGCATTTTCATTTTAGTTAACCTGACTACACACCACCCAAATCTGAATACAGCTGTTTTCCTGGGCGTTTAGAGAAACCAGTCATCACAATATTCGACCACTCCTATCTACCTTTAACTGAATATACGCAAACACTCAATTGTAAATATATACAGGCAGTGAGATATCGTACAGTCTGTCAGTATTACTAAGTTTTAAGTTTTCATGTTAGAACATGAGTTTAATCTCTATCTAACCTACTGGGTATTTTACCACGCCCTTATCTAATAAATAACATAAAATGTATACCTTATTTCTGGAGGAATATTCAAATGTCTATCAAGGTTGTCATTGAGTTAGTATCTTAGACACTTCAATCCCATTTGTATTGATGAAAGAGCTATTAAAAATCAGGAGGATATAAACACTTAATTTATCTTTATGGAGTTTGACCACTGAAAACCAAGGAGTACTGCCAGACAGCTGTTTCATCCTAGTTTGGAAATCATCGTCAGTACGCACCCACCGCCAAGGTTTTGAACCAGGACCTTCCACCTACAAGAAAAGTTCGTAGACCATTCAGCCACTAGGACCCAACTCAATAGCGGGCCCATGAATTCTAACTTCAAACAATTCGTGATCAGACTCGAAAAACAAATCTAATCCTTATAAAACAACTCTTGAAAATTGATCTTATGCTTGCCAGTCACTTTCCTACAAAACGGAGTTTCCTAGAGTTCTAGTGAGAAGTCGTCACCAAGGGGTCCATCCTGTTGGGAGTGAGGATAGAATTCCCACCATTGTCATTGGTTAGTGGTCGCACTAGAAATCAGGAATTGGTAGAAGTTAGAATTCATGGGCCAACCATTGAGTCGGGTTCCATTGTCTGAATGGTCTACAAGCTTGCCTTGTAGTCGGTGACGTTAGGCGATGGAAGGCTTTGATTATGTAATACTGGGCATACATGCAATCGCAAAATAGTCAGTGTCCACTCAGAAATTCGAAACTGCTTCACCTAGTGCCGCAGTCAGTAACATTGCCACTGTGTTATTCGGATGGTGACCAACCTTCTGTTAGAGTTCAGTCAGTATTAAGGACTAGACATATAACATCAACCATTCTATATTGACCAATAAAGAGGTCACTGACGATCCCAATAGTTTAGTAGCGAAATCTCTGACTGCAGCAGTGGTTGAGATGTGGGGATGAGTTCGGGTCTCTAATGAGATCTCACTTCTTTCGGGATAACAGATAAGCTTTGCTAATGAATGCTGATAAGCTCAGAATCCAGGTCCAAGAGTAATTTTATCGATTACCTGCAACTATCTAATACTAATCATACATACATTCATATTTCAGCATACACGTATTCTGTGGACCGGATAAGCGCTAGAGTGAGACAGACCAATAAAACCTAGTAAAGGTAATCATTTTCTCTTTGTTTTGTTCTTATACCCTGACGTTTTCATTTACCGCCCTTCTAACTGTGATGACTTGATAGGAAACATACCTAGAGATACACAAGTTTACAATAAAATTATATTCCAGATGAAAATAAAACTATTTTAGAATAACAATTATAAAGCGTAAAAATATGATTATTTATTTATAAGTTCATCATCAGTAGGAATAATTATATTTCCCAGTGGGAAACAGAAATACTGTGACAATGTTCAAGATTCTACATTTTTTTTTATTATTTTTGGTAATTTAAAAAAAATCGGCTACGCAACAAATTAAAACGTGACTTTACATACATTCTGAGAAGCAGTTTTCATTGTTAATCACTAAAAATCCGAAAAGACTTAATGAGCCGCTGACAGGTTAAGCTGTTTATTTGTACAAAGGTGAAACCTACTTCCGTGTTTTTCCTTACAGTGTTTTAAAAAAAGGGTGATATGTATGTTTAGTTCTCAATTTAATTTGGAAGAATAGAAACAGGGGTACACCTTCAATTCTCTGAACATGTTCCAAAACACTTACGTCTAAAAGGAACAAATACTTTCAATAATGCTACTGCTAGGCATCTCTTTGATACAGAAGTCATGCGGTTGACCCCCTGTTATCCTTCAAAATTATCAATAGAAAATATAACTGAGTGCTGCTCAGGTTTATCGAGGCAGTTGCTATCGATGGCTTAAAACCTGGTTTATGTATTTAGAAAGAAGCAGTTGCCAGTCTTTCCTTGCCTAAATTTCTTTACTCTTGCTGTCGTTTCATTAGGTAATTTTAGCCTTAACCTTTTCCCCTTTCGCTATGGTGTAATTTGCCTTGTTTGTTTGTTCCTATGATTTGAGCTGAACTCACTACACTGTTATGCAACTAACTGGTTACTTTGATTGGACACTAGTAACTAGTGTGATGTGTCTAGTACTTTCTTTGGTGCAGACTGAATTCTATCAGTCATGTTTGTAATGTGGCCACCATTCTAGGTAGCTCGCCATGACGGTGCACATTGATTTGATGATATTAGATGGTTGGAGGCGATTGGCAGGAAGCCTTGGACCTAGGGACATGAGTTCCTTCAAGGTTGCAGATGTGCCTTGCTGACGAGTGCCAACTATCACGAAACCTAGGTCCGAGGCTTCCTGCCGATTGCCTCCAACCATCTAATATCATTAACCTGCGATAGAATGCTCGCAAACCATGCATGTATTCCAGGCTTCGATCACCAGACACAAACACACTCCTTTATCTCGCTAATCCAGTGATAAGACTGGTAAAGAGGGTAGATTAGGCGTGAGGCTAGCAATCCCATCACGTAAAAATAAACACCACTGCTACCGAAACTTCTAGCCTCTACGTTCCACTGGGAACGCATAGGAATAAAAAAATGTCAATGCAAAACAGCGAAAATTGTACAAAGAAAATTTACTACCGGAAGTAAAACACATAAGGGAAGTTTTGACAAATAATAATTACCCTTGGTAAATTTATCCCGAAGTATATATAAGAGACTATATGAATGAATAAGAATAATGCTTCCAATAAGGATGGCATCAATGCCAAGTATATGCGGAATGATGAAGGCGCCAAGAAGGGGAAATTTAAAACGTCAGTAGTTATACCATGCAAAGAAAGAACCTCTGAAACCTTAGGTGGGATTTTTACTAAAGCGAGAATACATGTGACATTCAAACCCACCAATACACTCGGAAACGAATTACGTTAGCCAGAGAATCCTACAAAGGGTACTAAGTAGGCATTCTTACCGGCGTCTAACAATCGTTATATTTCTTGACTTAAATGCAGCACTCGATTCTGTCGACCGAAAGGTACTCTGGCGATGCTTGGCTGTAAAGGAAATGCCTAGAAAATACATTGCACTGATCAAGGAACTCTACTCGAAATCATGCAGCCAGGTGAGGGCTTACGGCGATTTGTCATCTGAAGTGGTGACAACTAGTGGTGTCCGTCAGGGATGCCAACTCATTATCCCCATTTCTATTCAATTTCATCATAAATGTTCTAATGGACTTAACCCTAACTCACTTCAGAGACTCAGGGATTGACTTGTTACCAGGAAATAATCTCGTTGACTTAGAATATGCAGATGATATAGTCCGCCCTCCTAGGTGAAAACACTGACAAAGTGCAGAAAGGGTCTTCTTAAAACCTTGAGCTGCAATCTACGAATGTTTGGCATGCGATTCGCTCCCACCAAATGTAAGATGATGCTACAGGACTGGACTATACTGACTCCTAGCTTAGAAACAGAGAGTGAAGTGGTAGAGCACGTTAACCGCTTCACTTATTCAGGAAGTTGCATCAGCCAGTCCCAGCGGGCTGATCACAGACGAAATCTCAGGACGGATACAGAGGGCTAGTTTCGCATATGCCAATTTACGCCGTCTCTGGCGTAGACGTGATATCCGACTGGCTATCGACCAAAAGGCGTGTGTACTGCTCAGCAGTCCACTCAGTCCTCCTTTATGGCTGTGAGACCTGGCCATTGAAAGTAGAAGACATGAAAAGATTAGCTGTCTTTGATCATAGGTGCCTGCGTTCTATCTCCCGTGTGAAGTGGTATAATAGGGTGAGCAATATTGAGGTTAGGCTTCGGTAGAGTGCTAGGTAAGGAGGGGAAATCAATCGACGAGGCTGTGAAGTTACATCGACTGAGATGGTTAGGACTTGGTTTGTGTTACGTATGCCTAGTCATCGCCTTCCTCGACAATGGGCAATGTTAGCTGACATAGGGTCAGGCTGGAAAAGAGCTAACGGCGGTCAAACGAAAACATGGCACCAGTCAATGAAATCCACAATAGTTAGTTTAGGCCACGTGCGAAGGTGTAGACTTCCTGGTTGGGGTCCTCGGGTGGGTAAAAACCAATGGCTGGAGACAATTGGTGATATGGTTCAAAATCGTTCTCAATGGCGCAGATGCATCCACTCCTTGAAACTATAATGTTCTTCGTTATTACTACTTCTTTGTCTCATATCCTTGTCTACTGTCTCTATTATGCATTTCTTTTACTTTCTCCTCTTGCTTTGTGTGCTACATGGAGTGTGGCGACTTGAACTGCTGCACATCGGTGCAAAGTTCTACGTCGAAAACAGACAGACAGTACTAAATTTTGCTCTAACATCAAAATAGCATAAAATCAGTTCGAAAATATTAGGCTGCAGGGAATGATCAAATAAATGAATACATCTTCACCACTGTGACCTGCTTCATAAATCCTTGAAGACTGTAGACCTGGCTCTTACACTTTCCTACATATATCGAACTTACAGTATGAAACTTCGTGAATCAATGTTGTATCTTAGTCTGGCTATCCATGGCACCTGTTCAAAATTGTTCTAATTCAGGGAGTTTACTACTGAAAGATGTGAGTAGTGCTAAGCTACTCACATAAAAAAACGCTTTTACGTAAATTGAAGTTACCTAAAATCCTGGTTGTTGCTTTTTTTCATTTGGGACAAAGCCTATAAGTGTGATATGTCTAGACTGACTAGGCCTACACAAGTGAAATCCCAAATTCAAGCTAAAATTTTCCTAAACAAGCAAATAAGGTCAGTTTCGGTAGAACTCGTCAGCTGAATACTCTACATACACGGATGTATACTTTGAAAGGAGAGAGAGAGTATGAGAGATCAAAATTAAGATAAAATGCAATACGCTTCAATTACATCACTTAGATAAACAATTAGACACTAGAGAATATAACAAGAATTGCAAACAGAGTGATATCAATAGTAATAGTTATAATAATAATAACAATAATAATAATAATAATGTTGAAGTGAGTTAAGATAATGCTACTGACAAAGGATAGTTTTAAATGAATCAAGAATAATAATAATAAAAGGTAGAATAATAAGTAAAACTTATTACCATGGTAGATTCAGAGTCACGACCATCTCCTTTTGTACACAGAGACCTGGTTTATAAACTCGGATTGCACAAGCCTCTGCAATTGCAAGCATCTTCTTGTTTCTTTGTCTGCTGACAATAGTGAATGACTTGACAGCGTCGATATCATGTCCATAGTCCACAAGATGTTTTGTTATTGAGGTTTTTGGCACTTTGCATTCAGCTGTTTTCAACCATTTTGGCAAATGCTCCATCATGCGAGTAGAAAATCGCCTTTCTGTACGACCTATGTATTTGCTTCCACAAACACACTCAAATTGATATACGCAGTTTGAAGTGTCGAGGATTGGCTACTGGTCTTTCCCAGATTGTTGAATCACTCGATTAGTGGTGTTAAGGAAAACAAGTTTTGCAGCATAATAAGTTCTCTTGATGGCTTTATCGAGTCTTCGTTTGACTACTTCCTGTACATCATCTCCTTTGAATGGCAAACTGATGTAGACAGATTTCTTCGGAACTGTTTGGATAGTTTTGCAATGGCTAATTTCTTTAGAGTATTTATTAATGAACTTCTCAGGATATCCATTCTTAGATAAAATATCCTTCAGAGCTTTTATTTCATGCTCAATTGTACTGTCAGAACAAATTTTCCGTGCTCTGTTGAACAGTGTTCTGACTAAGTTCTTTTTATACTGGATTGGAACAAAGCTCTTGAAATGCATGTACTGTCCTGTCCATGAAGACTTTCTAAATATAGATCTTCCGATTGTGCCATCAGTCATTTTCGCTAGAAAAACGTCTAGGAATTTAATAGTATCGTTTTCCTCGTGTTTTCTTGTAAAATTGAGATTTGGATGGCATGAGTTGAATTTTATCAACATGTCTTCAGCTTTTGATCTGCTTCCACAGACAATAAAAAATGTCATCAACATATCTTAGGCATACATCCGTTTCTTGTATATGTTGCTGCAAGGTACCGGCTTGACAAGAATAAGTCTGCAAAAAGTGGTCCCAAGGGGCTTCCCATTGCGACACCATCAACTTGACGGAATAGACGCCCATTGAATTTTCCTATAGGTTTATTTGCAAAACTAAAAAGTGTCCAAATCATAAGCCATCCCATTTCCAAATACACTACCGATAATCTTAGTCTCAAATGCGTGAAACGACTATTAATTCAGTGGAACTAATTGATTTAACGTATTACCAGTTTGCTCAAGTTTGAACAAGAACAAGAACAACAGACAACAATCAGCATAAATGGAAGGAAACTGAAAGAAACAACCTCCTTCACCTACCTAACTGGGAAGCATTGTTTCAACTACAGGTGGAACTGACGAGGATATCGAAGCAAGAATCGGAAAAGCAAGACAAGCTTTCACTACTCTCAAGTCTGTGTGGAGGTCAACAGCACTCAGCATGAAAACGAAGATAAGATTTGGATTTTCAACTCCAATCTAAAGTCAGTGGTACTATACGGATCAGAGACTTGCACTGTGCGTCATAAAGAGCATCTCAGAAAAACTACAGACCTTCATTAACAGTTGTCTTCGCTCAATACTACTCAAGATCAGATGGCCGGTCAGAAAAGATCAGCAACAGGGATCTCTGGAAATGAGCGAACCTACCCAGCAGGAATCGATTGTGCAACAAATATGCAGAAAGAACTGGAGGTTGATTAGGCATGCCTTGAGAAAACCATCAAGTGACATCACTAGACAAGCCATTGCTCGAGTGGAACCCGAAAGGGAAGCGGTGAGTTGGTCGTCAGTGTGAGGGTGACTTGGAGGAGGTCATGTGAAGAAGAGATGAAAACGTGTGGGCAGACTTGGAGCCAGGTGAAAACTCTAGCAGAGAACCGAACGCAATGGAAATGCACAGCTGAAGCCCTATGTTCCTCTAGGAATTAAAGGAAACAATAATAGTAATAATTACCAGTTTGCTCAAGCAGCTAGTCAGAATTCGGGTAATCTGAACAGATTCGGCTCTCTTAGCTGAGTCGAACCGGGTAAACTGATGATGAGATCGGTCCCAAACTAGCGAAATGGCTTTCCGGTGTTTAGACCATTTCTATCTGGCTAGTTAGCAAGCACTGCTAGTTGATGTGAGTGGTATTCAACTACTCGTATCGATTAACCAGTAGTATATAGAGTCATGCATTTATAATTAGGCAGAGATCAATACTAATTTTCTTTTGGTAGTTTGTGACAGTAGTGTATCTCGTGTGGCATTTCGGTTCATCTTCTACCATCTGTGATGTTCAGAAGTACATATTTTAATGTTCAAATGCTACAAGTGTGATTGAACCTTTGTCCTTGACCAAACAATCAAATTTGTTTATTAATGGCTTAAGTTCCTGAGGTTTTGTAAATTATACACATACCGTATATATTTTGTTTAATAAATGATCATCGCAGTCGTCATGTTTGTTGTAGTCTTCATTACCGCTATCGATAGTCACTCCGTATCCTTACAGTGACAGGATGGACTTTGTCTTTTGATATTTATGAGGCTTAGTGAGGAGGAAGGCATAACGGACGAATAACCGTATTTAGCATTTCTGTTGAGTTGTCAATTGCATTCAGTGTTATAATACCCAAGTATAAGTCCATTCAGTCATATCAGCAGTCGAGGAGGACATATCACATGGGACAAACAAGGCTTTCAAAGTCATCTAACGTACTCCGGCTAATCCTAATTTTGCCTTACGAGTTCGTCTTTTTTACATGTAGCTGAAGTCGCCAGAATCCACCTGAAGAAGCCTGACTTATACGTTCAGAAGAAGATCGTGTTTTTTTTAAATCTGATATTCATTTCAGTATTATATGTATTTTTAGGCATATTATCACATACACATGCTTCTGTACTGCTCAGCAGTCCGCTCCGTCCTCCTTTATGGCTGTGAGACCTGGCCATTGAGAGTGGAAGACATGAAAAGATTAGCTGTCTTTGATCATAGGTGTCTGCGTTCTATCTCCCGTGTGAAGTGGTATAATAAGGTGAGCAATATTGAGGTTAGGCACGGGTCGAGTGCTAGGTAAGGAGGGGAAATCAATCGGCGAGGCTGTGAAATTACATCGACTGAGATGGTTAGGACTTGTTTTGTGTTACGTATGCCTGGTCATCGCCTTCCTCGACCGAGGGGCAATGTTAGCTGACATAGGGTCAGGCTGGAAAAGAGCTAGCGGTGGTCAAACCAAAACATGGCACCAGTCAATGAAATCCACAACAGTTAGTTTAAGCCACGTAGGAAGGTGTAGACTTCCTGGTTGGGGTCCTCGGGACGGTAAACACCAATGGCTGGAGACAATTGGTGATATGGCTCAAAATCGTTCTCAATGGCTAGCGCAGATGCATCCACTCCTTGTGACTTATGATTTCCAATGAAACTATATTGTTCTTCGTTATTACTATTCCTTTGCCTCTCACCTCTGTTTACTGTCTATATTATGCATTTCTTCTACTTTCTTCTCTTGCTTTGTGTGCTACAAGGAGGGAGTGTGGCGACTTGAACTGCCGCACATCGGTGCAAAGTTCTATGTCGAATACAGACAGACAGACACATGCTTCTTTTGACCTCAACAACCTGACGTTATTTAAAACAACATGAAGGTTGTCAAATAACAATTATTTTTTTAACTAACTGTTGAGTCAGATGAAGAAATGATCCAAAATGTGAATATTCTTTGCTAAATCTTCTTTTCTGTCATGTAAATGTCCAAATAAAGAAGACATTGCGAAATGGTCGCGCTATGTCGTGAATTGGCAGAAGTTAGAATTCATGCACTGGCTGGCCATTGGATCGGGTCGCAGTGGTTCAATGGTCTACGAACTAGCTCGCCTTGTAACCAGAAGGTCCTGGGTTCGAACCCTGGTGGGTGCGTACCGATGAAGAGTCCCAAACTAGGACGAAACAGCTGTCCAGTACTCCTAGGTTTTCCAATGGTTCTCTAACTAATGTCAGCTCATGATGAAATCCTCCATCCAATCAAACAAAATCCCTACAAAACCAAAACTTGCAAATAGGAATTTCCGTATACTGGCTTACAGAACTTACTGCCCAGTCATATTATATATATACATATATATATATATACTCAAGAGTTGATTTGTAGGTATTTGATTTGTTTTTCAAGTTTGGCCAAGGACTGATATAAGAAAGAGAACCATTGAAAACTAGAGAGTACCGCCAGACAGCTGTTTCATCCTAGTTTGGGACTCATCGGCAGTACACTTCCACCGCCAGGGTTCGAACCCAGGACCTCACGGCTACAAGACAAGCTCGTAGACCATTCAGCCACTGGAACCCGACTCGATGGCTGGCCCATGAATTCTAACTTCTACCAATTCGTGATTTTAGTGCGACCACTAACCAATGTCAACGGTGGGACATCCATCCTCACTCCTGACTGGATGAACCTCATTGGTCACGACTTCTCACTAGAACTCTAGGAAACTCCATTCTGTAGGAAAGTCACTGACAAGCATAAGATCAATTTTCAGTTGTTTTTTAAGGATTATATTTGTTTTTCGAGCCTGAGCACGAATTGGTAGAAATTAGAATTCATGGGTCGGCTATTGAGTTGGGTCCCAGTGGCTGAATGATATACGAGCTTATTTTGTAACCCAGAGGTCCAAGTTTTGACCCCTGGTGGTGGGTGCGTACTGCCGACGATTTCCAAACTAGGATGAAACAGCTTTCTGGCAGTATTCCCTGGTTTTCAATGGTTCTCTTTCTGATATCAATCCTTGGCCAATTTTGAAATATATATATATATATATATAGTCCAGAAAAGTATTGATTAAAATAATATATGAGGACGCGTTCCCTGAAAAGTGATTAAAAGGCAAACCACTTTTTGTGAAACAATTAGTTTCCTTTATGAATTTAGACAAAGCAATAAGTAGGCGTAATTTGTTATTTGAAGCATAACTTTTAGACACACACACATACAGCGGAAACCATCCATGTCGTATAATTTGTTTGACCTAAAACCATACATAGATCGATAAGCTCATAAACAACAAATTATTGAGTCAACTCTTAATGACCTTAATGCTAATTCTGTCGCCTTCAATATATATTTATGTATATAACAAGTGAGTAGGCCTTTTTTAGTATACGTACGCTTAGGTTATCATGGAAAGAAACGAAATGAATGAATATAAAGTAAAAGGCGTTTAAAGTGGAAAACGACGTTGAATTCTATAAGAATTCTAGAAGTTATTGGGCTGTTTAGATAAAGGGAAATGGCTAAATGACTGAGTAGCTAATTAGCTTAATGTGAAACTTCGATTAAAAAAGTGTGCGTTTCTAATTCTGTTGTAGGATGCTCGCCAACCGCACATGTGGTCCGGGGTTCGATCCCTGGCTGACGCACCCCTAAACCTCTCTCAGCTGATAGTTAGTTCGATAGAGGAGGAAGGTTGGGTGTAGGGCTAGCAACCTCACCCTGTAAAGAAACTCCTGCTCCTGAAACTTCAGAGCTCTTCCTTGAAACACCCTATGTTCTACTCGTGACGTAAAGAAATAGAAGAAAAAAATTAAAAATCTTTAATTTTGCAGAAAATTATGTCTGATGACTACTGATAATAATGCAAATTTAAGTGCTCCTGTGGAGCCAGTTACATAGGCCGTACAATTAGGCGTGTTTCTCCTCGAATTTCTGAACATCACCCTGAGTGGTTAAGTAAAGGACAAACAAAATCTATTCGTATCGCTATTCTATCTCATCTTGTGGATACATAACACAAGATTGACGTTAACCATGCTTTCAGAGTCATTTACCGCATACCAACAAATCTCAATTTCGCCTTAAGAGTTCGACTACTAAATACTGCTGAGGCTGTTGGGATCCATATTAAGAAGCCTAATTTGTGCGTCTAAAAGAAGTAGTTAGACATTATCATTACCTTGGCCATCTAGGTTTGAATGATCCTGAATTTTTGTGGAATTTTCCTAATTTTAGTTGATATTCTATTCGCTACTATATCTTTATTATTATTATAATTTAAGCATCTTTAATGAACTGTAATTCCATTAATCTTACTTTACAAATCGATATTATTTAGAAAAACACTAATATTGTTATTGACTACTATTCTAGAATATTCTCTGTATATAAACATATATATAATTGTAGAGCCAGTAGAGGAGAAAATTATCGAAAAGGATATTCTTCTTGCTCAATTATTTTGTGTTTTATAGATGTCTGAATGAATATTTTCGCTACTTTGTTGATTGTTGACTCTTTATGATGAATGCAGTGCATTACAATGTTGGGCAATCTAGCTAAATGTTCATATCTATAACTTCATTGACAAACTCTATTCATAGCCTGGTATCTGACACTACACTAAATATCATTCTAAAATGCAGAGTCTTCTGAACACCTTGAGCAGCAATCTTCGTATGTTTGGCATGCAATTCGCCCCTGTAAAATGTAAGATGCTGCTACAGGACTGGACTACGTCAACTCCTAGCTTAGTGATAGAGAGTGAAGTGATAGAACATGTTGACCACTTCACCTATTTGGGAAGTTGTATCAGCACCAACGGATTGATTGGTGACGAAATCTCAGCACGGATCCAAAAGCTCGAGCTGCTTTCGCTAACTTACACCATCTCTGGCGTAGGCGTGACATCCGGCTATCAACCAAGGGACGTGTGTACTGCTCAGCAGTTCGCTCCGTCCTTCTCTATGGCTCTGAAACATGGCCAATACGAGTTGAAGACATGAAAAGGTTGACTGTTTTTGATCATAGATGTATACGATCTCTTTCTCACGTTAGGTGGTATAATAAGGTAAGTAATGTTGACGTTAGGCGTAGAGTGTTGGGCAAAGAGGGAAAATCAATCGAAGAGGCTATAAAGTTACATAGATTGAGATGGCTAGGTCACGTGCTGCGCATGCCTAACCATCGCCTCCCCCTCCTGACGGGCATTACTAGCTGATATAGGTGCAGGTTGGAAAAGAGTAAGTGGTGGCCAAACAAAAACATGGCCTCATCAATCCATGAAATCCTTGACAGTTAAACTGAGTCAGGTAGGGAGATGCAGACTTCCGGGTTGGGGCCCGCCCTCGGGACTCTAAGAATCAATGACTGGAGACAATAGGTGACATGGCTCAAAATCGTTGTCAATGGCTTACGCAGATGTATTCAGTCTCTGTAATCTTTCATATTCCTTTCTACCATTACTCATTCTGTTTCACTCTTATACTTGTCAAAACTCTATTGATTCTCTTCACTCATTTCTTGTCTACCTTTGTGTGCTATTTGGAATGTGGCAACTCGAACTGCTGCACTTCGGTGCCAAGTTCTATGTTGAATCCAGACAGACAGACAGAAATATCATTCTATCATTCTTGACCTAATTCAGCTGTGTACTTAGAAAACTCATCTATTTTCTTTTTTTTTTGTCACAACTAAATGATGCAACACACAGTATGAGTGGTTATTAATTGAAATTAACTGAATTCCCCTTTTATTGTCTTTATAGGATGGAAATCTACGATGTGTTCACATGTCAACTGCAGAAATGAACACTTTGACAATGTCTTCGGATTAACACGGTGTTATTTGACTGATAGTAACTAACCAGTGGAGTCCATAAGGCTTGTTTCATCTTCTATGAGACTTTTCATCTGTGCGTGGTTGTATCTCAGTAACTGATAATGTTTCCACTTACAATGACTAGATACGTCACAGTAGTTACTAGTGTCCAATCAAAATACCCACTACAGTCAATCGCGATCCCGAATAGCTCAGTGGTAACGTCTCTGACTGCAGCACTGGGTGACGCGGGTTCGAATCTCAGAAGGGTCATGAGTTCCTTCAAGGTTGCAGATACGCCTTGCTGATGAGTGCCAACTAGCACGAAACCTAGGTTCAAGGCTTCCTGCCGATTGCCTCCAACTATCTAATATCAAATGAAACGTATTACCCATCATTTCAATTACCAAAAGGCTGAGCGATAAAAGTCACCTTTTGTACGTACGATAAGTAACAGTCACTACTTATTGAAATTATAATGAATAATGATAGTTGATCAAAATGATACGTCTTTGAAGATGCCTTAATGTTCATATGGTAATTATTTGTTCCTTTTTAGGTTAATTTACATTTTTTGTTGATTGATTATTTGAGACCGAAATGTTCGGTCTCTATTGGCATGTTTACTCCTAATACGGAAGCTTTAATGGTATTTGAGAGTTAAAGTGATGTTACTTTGATTGGTGGGAACTAGCATTGAAATCTGAGAAGCGCGTTTCGTCCAATTTCGGACTCATCATCCGGATATGCTTACATTCCCAGTGGGGCTTTTGCATTAAGACGCCAAACCTGAAAACATGGATGATAACTGATACCTGTTGCACAAGAGGTGGTTCTCATCTCCCTAGTGGCCTAGTGGATAATGCTTTGGCGATTGAAACCATGAGTCCAGGATTTGGGTCTCAGTGGGAACATCAAAACCACACTGAAAAATCTTCAGTGTGTATTAACAACAACAATAATGTAAGACACCTTTAAACCTCACATACCGTTAGTTTTACCAGTCACCAAATTCTTTTCATACAAAGATACTGACAGTCCATGCGCTTTACGATTTTCCATCACTTCCCAATTACCAGGATGAACTATAAGACAAATAAAGAAAAAATAATAAAATTAAAAGTTAACTTGTCTTATTTAATATCTTTCATTGTTTGACAGACTGTAGAAATGTAGAAAGCAAACTCCTTCATGTTAAATAAGCCAACTACTTTAAAAAGAAAGAATTATGGTAGCTCTTTTGCATACTGAGTGTGTTAAAGATCAAACTGAACAATAAAAGTCACAATTTGCTCACGTACTTGGACAGGATTACCAACAAGAATGGAAATGATGGTCAGTTTTAATCTATTATGGTAATATCTTTTAATTATTAAGTGTTATTATTAGTAATATTATATTCCATCTGTTATTATTATTATTATTATCTCCTTTAGTTCCTAGAGGAACATAGAGCTTCAGCCAAGCTTCTCCACTGCGTTAGGTTCTTTGCTCCAGGTCTGTCCACATGCTTTCATCTCCTCTTCGCATGAACTCCTCCAAGTCACCCTCGCAGTGATGACCAACTCGTCGCTTTCTATTCGGGTTCCATTCAAGCTATGGCCTAGTGTATAATGTCACTTGATGGTTTTCTCAAGGCATGCCTAATCCACCTCCAGTTCTTCCTGCATATTTGTTGAACAACTGGTTCCTGGTTGGTTCGTTCATTGCTAGAGATCCCTGGTACTGATCTTTTCCGGTTGGCCATCTGATGTTGAGTATTGAATGAAGACAGCTGTTGGTGAGGATCTGCAGTTTGTTCGAAGTGCCCTTTGAGACGCGCAGTGCAAGTCTCTGATCCGTATAGTAGCACTGACTTCACATTGGAGTTGAAAATCAGGATCTTGTTTTTCATGCTGAGTGCTGTTGACCTCCACATTGACTTGAGAGTAATGAAAGTTTGCCTTGCTTTCCCAATCCTCGCTTTGATATGTTCGTCAGTTCCGCCTGTAGTTGAAACGACGCTTCCCTGGTCGGTTGGTAGAGGAGATTGCATCTTTCCGATTTCTCCCATTTATGCTGATTGTTGTCTGTCGCTGTTGCTGTTGGCCAGGAATTTTCATGACCTACCTTTGTTTTCTCTGTGTTCACCTGAAGTCCTATCTTCTGTGGATGCTTCTTCTGTCAACTTGTTGCTTTTCACTTGCATATCTTTCAGTTTGTAGAAAACTAGACAAATGTCATCGGTGAAGTCCAGATCCTCCAAGTTTTGTGTGGGTTCATTTTATGATTGTCTCCTCGTTGCCCGCTGTCTGTCACATTATCCAGTCTATCAGATAAAGTCATTGGAGATAGTAGGCAGCTAGCTTGTCTTACTCCTGTCTTCACTTCGAAGGATTCCGTGAGTTTCCTGTTATAGATTACTTGGTATGCATCCTTGTCGTACAACTGCTGGATGAGGTGTATAATTGTTGCTGGTACCCCATAGTAGCGAAGTAGTTGCCAAGTTACCTCTCGATCGACGCTGTCTGTTGTAGGCCTTTTCAAAGTCTTCTTGACTCATTTAGAACTGTCTTTTGTCAGTGCCATTATCTCAACTCGTTTCATTATTATTATTATTATTATGATTATTCAGTTTTAAACTCCTGATATTTTCAATTTCGTTTTGGCAGCAATTTGTTTATGTTAGTGACGTAATTGAACCATAATTCATTATAATCTAAATTATTAATCTCTCAAGCTCCTTTCCCCTTTATCTATCTAGACCTGACCGGTAAAACATGTGTACCTGTCGTTTCGCATGATTGATTCATTGTATTTATTTACTTGTAGTTCATATATCCTCTAATGTATTTCTAGTAGTATATATGTGTTCAGAAGCTGTGTTCTACCTACATTTGATGGATTTATATTAAATCCTGCTTTATATTAACATTGGTTGATTGTCTCTGTCTACGCCTACTTAAAATTAATGGTTTTTTTTTACAACTTTGCAAAATCCAAACTCACATAGGCAATATTCTGTTGCGTAATATGTTATTTTTGCTCTTAAGGAGTGAAATTTCACAAGAATATACTTTTATAAGCAGTGTGTTTCTGTGCAAACTCAATGGGTTGTTGCCCAAAGGTGATAAGAAGTAAACTTCAGTAGATTACCCATCTAGTAAGTTAAGTTATATGATTAAACTAAATTTCACAATTAATTTTCTCTATTCAATTATTCAGGAAGCTGACATGTAGTTGCCGCAGTGAACATATTACAGTATATTTTGTAAATTCATATTTCATGATAGGGAACATAAAAAGTAGAAGGCGTAGGCATAAGACATGTATGCGTGTTTCATTAGAAAATTGACGAGGGAGTCAATCTTTTTAAACTTGTGCAGACTTCCACATGAACGTAATTAGTCATTGAGTTTTATTATCGCCTTTCTCTCTTTAGTAGTCCTTAGTAATTTCGAATATATATGCAGATGAAAGGTATCGAGTTCTTCGATGTTTAAGGTCACACTAAAAATGTGTGTGGATGAAATTTACAGCCACGTTCAGATTCAAAATAAAATATTTCTACATGTTACTGCTACCTTTCATGCAGAATAAAATGTTGACATCACAAAGGTTGACTTTCATTTCACCTTAACTGATTCATAATCATTTCACACTAAAATTTGTTCTCAACAAATAAACAATCACAACAACAAAAGGCCTGTGTGGCACTTTCTAACTCATCATGCCATCTTTGGCGTAGTATTGATATCCAGCTATCGGTAGAGGGGCTTGTATACTACGCAGCAGTTTGTTCTACCACTTTTTTTACAGTTGTGAGACATAGCCTGTGGAAATGGAAAAGGTAAAGAAACCATCTGTTTTTGACTGTAGATGTTTACACTCTGTGGAGTGCGTAACCATATGATTGTACACTTTTTGGTTAGATGTTGAAATTAGAAACACTGTACATGACTCTTGTTTAAAACGATTTATGTTTAAATACATATAACTTCCGAGTGGAATTTGAGATACACTATACTGTTGGTAGCTTCGCCTTCTCTCTGGCCATTTCTGTCTACACGCTCCACTCAAACCGCCGTGTTGTATACTTTGGATTTATTGCAGGAACCTATCCTCCTTATCCGAAGACAAATCTACAACCGGAACACAGCTTCTATCAGTAGACACGATTCCAACAGTAAACGCTTCTGTGGATTATATAAATAATTTGTAGCAGTGGACTTTAACAACATATCCAAGTAACCTGCTAATTAATATAAGTCACTACTGCATTTTGATAATATATTGTTGTATTGCACTCCCATTGACTTGGATTTTTATTCGCATATTTGTTATGTTAATGAACTTGCTCTAGACAGTCCCCTACAACTCTGTCTCTTGTATTCATTGGCACGATATAATGAGTAACACTGAGGTTAGACGTACAATATTAGCTAAGAAGGCTAAGTCAATCGACGAGATTCTGGTGGTACATCCATTAAGATGACAAAAACATGGGTTACGCATGCGAAACCACAGCTTTCCTCGATGAGCAGTGTTACCCGACACAGAAAAAGCTTGTTAAAGAGTCAGGGGTAGGCAAACCAAAACATGATATCAGTCCATAAAGTTTCTGACAGTTGTTCTAAGCCAATTAGGGATGTGTAGACTGCTTGGTGAGGGTTCACGAGACACTAAAAGGCTAGAGGCTGTTTGTGATATGACTCGAAGTCTTTCTCATTGTTGCGGATTCATCCACTCGTTGTTATCTCCCAGATCTATTGAATCCATTTAACAATTTTTTATGCAGTACGTTTCTGCTTATGACCTTTCATCCAAATTTCTTTTTTATCTGTTTTCTCTACTTTGTGTTATAGGGAGTGTGGCAACTATTACAGTGCTGTACTTCTGTGTGAATTTCTGCTTTGAAAATCACTCAGTCAGTAGTTTATGGATTCTCAACTGCTTGAAGTTGTTATCAGATTGGATAGTGGCAGTTTTAGTATCCAATCCGAAGGCTGTTTGAAGTGTTAGTCTCAGAAGTGCACAGAAATGAAGCAGTTAGACACACGACTAAAGCCTTGGTCAGCTTTCTTAATCTAAGTGCAATAAACAGAAATCAATGACTTTCTGAAATGCTTGACTTACATTAATTCTGCTTCTAAGAGGGAATAAATAAAGTTTTGGCATGTTATATCAATTATCCGTATATTAAGAACGCAACGATCAACTATATTTAGTATGGCAAATATTCATCTTAATTTATGCGCTGATGCACCTCAGTCAGAGGTTAATTATTACACGATATTAACGTACTACATTATAGCACAGATTAAGAAGTTATACCAGTAGATTTCGCTTAGTGTTTCAGAAGGCAGTGTCACAAATTCCTTTGTCTAATAGGTTTACTAATGTCAAAATATTGGAAAAGTAATCCCTAACTTTAAGCATATTTACCAGAAAAGTGACCATTTCTTCAAACGGCTGAGTCAACAAAGTGATGTTGAAACAACCGAAATTATCGTTTCTTTTTTTTTTCCTTCGCGTTCCCCAGTGGAACATAGGGCTTCAAGCTTGTGGCTTGAAGTTTCTGTAGCAGTGTTTATTTTTACAGGATGGGGTTGCTAGCCTCATGCCCAACCTTTCCTCTTCACCAGCATTATTTTTGGCTTAGTGAGGTAAAGGAGTGCGTCCTGTGGCCGGGGATCGAACCTCGGACCATGTGCATGGTCGGCGAGCGTCCTAACCGCTGTGCCACCGACGCACAGTTATTAGTTTTGGATTTAAAGCAGTGATCTTCGTTTCACTTACTACACTGAGTTCACAATTCTGTGGAAACTACTGTTACCTGTGCTCCTTTCAGATGGAACGAACGTATACACCTTTTATACAACTTGGTTAAAGAAGCAGCGAAGTGTACACAAGTGCCGCTAAATAAAAATGACGATTGGATTCATGGTGCTATAACCCCTACTGACTGATCGGTTTGAGTAGTTGGACACGTTGTCACATCAACCAGTGGGGATTGCTGGCCCATCAGATCAAAGTGACCTAAATACCTCTCATCTGGAGTCAAGGTTATCAGCAGTATGTAGCATCCCAAATGAGTGAGACAGACACCCGGTGTTCAGATCATATCTATCTGGCTGGCTGGTAAGCTCTACTAGTTTTTTTGTTTTTTTCCTTCACGTTCCCCAGTGGAACATAGAGCTTCAAGCTAATGGCTTGAAGTTTCTGTAGCAGTGTTTATTTTTACAGGATGGGGTTGCTAGCCTCATGCCCAACCTTTCCTCTTCACCAGCATTATTTCTGGCTTAGTGAGGTAAAGGAGTGCGTCCAGTGGCCGGGGATCGAACCCCGGACCATGTGCATGGTCGGCGAGCGTCCTAACCGCTATGCCACCGACGCACTAGCTCTACTAGTTGGTCTGAGTGTTATTCAACTACTAATACCAATTAGTTAGTAGTATATAGAACCATTCATTTTCGCTTGCTTTCTTGATTGTCATCTAAGGGTAGCAAGCAGACCAAACATTGTGATTTGATTCGTTTTGGCTTCCAAAGGAAACGGTAGTGAAATTTCACCCTGATCTGTGGAAGAACTTCCGCCTAATCTTTTATTGTTTGTCAGCAATATGGACTATTGATGACTCAGTGGAATTCATAAGAAATCTAGTTGTAAACAAGTTAAATAAACCAAAGTACTTGAAGTCAGTTTCCTGCATCAACATTCAATAAAAGAATCCCCGATATTTTTGACATTTCATTATGTTAAATGCTGGAGTACATTATTAAATATTGGGTGATGGAGAAACAACTGAATAGAAATTATTTTAGGTGAAGATATGCAAGTGGTTTTCGTTAATGACAAATGTGATAGCACAACTAGAATCCTTTCAAGCTGTCTTCAATCTAACCTAAATCGAAAATTCATTATTTTCCATTAATCAAACATTAAATGCTCAATAACTGGAGACACTTACTTTCACTAGCATTTATTTTAGACTTGCGCCATTTGTTTGCAGCAACTAAACCTTTCTTTGGACCTGTGACTGAAGCAAAGACTTCGTTAGAGAGATTGCACACTGGCTTTGTAAGATACACAGCAGAATCAGGCAACTCTTGAGGACACAGGGCACGCCATACATCGCACTTAGATGCAGGATGATAAAACTGATCCTCCAATTGATATAATTTGGGTGAAACATACTGAGATTCTTGTGTTTCTGAAAGTGATGTTCGACCAAATCTAAGAGCCAAAATACTGTCTTTGAAACTCCAGGATTTCGTTAACTTTGGTCGATTAGAATTTACAGGAAAGTGATCTATTGATTTAGTGGATCTAAGAAAATTTTGAAACAGCCAATTAGAGTCAAGTAATGTATATGTTTACTTAGTTATTCGGAAACTTACAGTTTAATATCTCTCTTCACAGTTAGGTCAAAAGATGGTGGGACACAATGTGCAAAGTATTGGCGCTAGTTACATACTATCTAGTGTCTAGTCAAAGTATCTAATACATTCCTACAGGAGGTCAGTCGCAAGACCGAATAGTCCAGTGTTAACATCTCTGACTGCAGCACTTGGTGACATGGGTTCGAATTTCAGAAGGGATATGAGTTCCTCTTCAAGGTTACAGAAACGCCTTGCTGACTGACGAGTGCCAACAAGTAAGAAACCTAGGTCCAAGGCTTCTCGCTGATTGCCTTCAACCATCTAATAAAAACATTAAATAAAGCTTGTACAAGGTGTAAACATATTCAAATCCTCTGAATTAATCGGAATACAGAAGAACCCAAATTTATTAAGTCACACCAAATACAATCCATTCAACTGACAAGCTCAATCTATGCACTTATGGATACACCACTGTTAACCTTACACTACTCTAGTGCTTAAAATTACAAGTGTACTTAGTTTTTCTTTTGGTTGTTTCATCTTTTACCCAAAAGCCTGTATTTAATCTTTAAAGCATTTACCTAGCGCTTCAAAGCTTTCAAGTCTTACTGACTTTTGAATTAATTAGTTCATTGGGTAACTCTTTTATTTTCTGTCAGACTGTAGCTTCCTTAGACTCATGTCTAAATGATTAGCATCCTCTAGATTTTAAAATGCATGAAGTTACTTTTTGCATCCAACCAAGTATGGATAGCTGGCGGATCAAAATGTCAACGTAGAATTAGGTCAACCATCTTTTATGTGTTCTTAAAGAAACAAGCCTTTCATAAGTGTTGGAAACTAGAGGATACTGACTATTTAAGCGTCATGTAAGTACTCAGCGATTTGAATAACACTACAATTAATAAAATGCAAGTAAAGGAAAATGAACTAGAAAAGTTGAAAATGGATACAGATAAGACATTTAAGCTTTACATTACTCTAGCAAATTCTACTTTTTTCTGGAACTAAAAAACAAAACCGACGGTTGTTTGTATGTAGGAATACAGAATTAGTTAATACTTAGGAAAAGTTTTTCGAAGTACACGAAAATTTAAAGACATTTTCCTCGACAAATGTAATTTACTTAAATCCACATAATCGGAGACTAAAGAAGTGAAGCATATACAGCTTTGAGTACAGTCAGAGAAGATGAAACGTGAGTATTAAAAAACGCTATCAATAAATTCTTGAAGAACTAAAATAAATTTGAGACACTTTCGATGAAAATACAAACGAAAGAAAAATTCCTTCCCTGATAATAGGGTAATAATCAGTCACTGTTTGAACAGTTGATCCCATATTAGCCTATTTACTGGAAATATCATGGTAATAACCCTTATATAGTTAAAATAAGTAAATTATGTTCTGAATAAGAAATATAAAATGATATCATATGTGACAACTACACTTACTCTATAATACGGTTAGTTTTGTAAACATTTGCAGCCATAAACACAGATTTCACACTAACCCTCTTCATTTGCATTACTGCCCAATGCAGGTTGTATTCAGTCGAAGAGCAAAAGAAAGACTTTAAAGACTGTAAATACCCCCACTAAAAATGCAATACAATATGGGTATCTAATCACTTAATTTTACTTAACTAAAGTTATCGGGACTGGAAGAAAGAAAATGTTTTCAGGAAGAACTTAAGAAATTTAGTGAAATATTTAGCTTCATACTAGCATCTGGTTAATTGTTACGGTAAGAAGGATGTTTAGAAACATTGTGGGTATTTGAATACTACTTACCTAAAAAGGAAGGTTGTAAAATATAAATAATTGTGACTTTAAATATAGATTTCGCATGAACTGATGGTATTTAGGGTACATTTTTAAGAAAAGATTCAAACACTGAATCACCAAAAACAACTACTGGCTTCAGGGATAACGGTGGCATATCAGCATCATTCTTGTTACCATTACTCCATAGGCAATTCAAGTGACTTTTAGCTAAGATACTGATGAAAACAGAACCGCAAAAACTAACACTTATCTTCCATCCTACTGCCTGCCATAATATCTATGGTGTTAATAATATGTATTTATAATATTCGGGTCACAATCAAAAAGGTGGCTGACGAGAATTGCTCGATTTTGGCTTTCACTACAGCACTATGCAAATATATTTTGTGATACTAAGGGAAATTCCGCTTTTTGTTGTGAAGAAAATCGGTCAGATATGATGATATGATGAACCGATATGAATTACAGAACGAACATTATCCAAAATACTAAGTTGATGCAGACTTCACAATTAAGAGAATGAAAACAGACTGTATGGACATGACGTCACAGTAAAAACCTAGTGCAAGAAATCGGAACTAGAAGTGGCCAACAAACAAACTTATGAGCAAAGTCCTCTCCACGAACGATGTATTGTTCCCATAAATCACCCATCAACCCAAGCTTATAATAATGCTGAATTAAATCTCATTTATTATGAAATAATTCTAACATTCTATAGTGAGTAAATTCTGAATTTGTTCTGAAATGGATTCTTTAATGGCACAGACTAGAACTCAGTGCAGGTTTTCAGCATGACTGGCACCAATTCAACACCCTGTTCTTTTTCTAGGCATTTTCAGGAGTAGATTAGAACCTACTGGGCTTGCTTATCAGCGTTGTTCCAGCCCTCACAGGACATATTAAGCACGGACTAGCGTTACTTCAGAACGAAAAGACTTTATTCGGCACCCAGCTCTCTTTTTAAGCACGACTAGCGTTATTTCAGAACACAGTGGGTAGATAAAATCTTCATTTAGCATAAAAAGGCATTATCGAAGAATAGGTTAGAATAAGTTTAGAATTGTTGTAAGCTTGGGAAATCTCAGTCCATAACTTAACCGTAATCCCAGTCTTATTAAAACCTAATTGAAAATTACATTTATACTATGTATAATATTCTGATACATTTTCCGACATTTTTACGAATGTGGTATTATTTACTTGGTATCAGTATCTTTTTATGATTCAGAGTTTGAAAGCCATGGATGGATGATAATCAGCAATAAATTGTGCTCCAAACTTTACCCAGTTTTTAATGCTGCATCGCTTTTTGATATTTAGAATAAACCTATCCAGTATGGAATTGCATTCTACCACAGTGTCCAAGTTCTACACTTACATTATTGTCTTTTGCAACTATTACAACAAAACTTAGCTCAACCTAGCATAATAAAATAGCTGGGCGAATAAAGAGTGACAGCAGTGGGTAAATAAAACATGAAGAGACTGACCCTTTATATTTCCCAGATAACATTATCCCGTAACATTAAAATGAAAATTCATAATAGTACTTCAGCACAAGGACATTTTTATCATATTTCAACTCAATCAAACAAACAAGCAGCCACAAGAACTTTTATAAACTGTCATGACATTTAAGGTATACAGGAGTCATCTCGGAGACTTTGTATCATTTGGATGTGTTATTTCGGAAAAGAACAATTGTCACTTAGCATTCCAATATCCAATATCGTTTTTACGAGCTAGTATTAACCAAATTGATTTCCTTATGCTCGCTTCTTAACTGTTAGGTAAAGTTTCCTGATCTTCGATAAACTTTTACGTAGTTCACCCTGGCACCTGACTGTTGTAGCTTTGATTGACACCAAAATGAGTGGTGCTGGGATTAATTATATGTTGTTTGTAGTATGCGGTGTGTTAAGACTTTTTTGTTAGTGTGAATGGAGTTGATCCTTTCGTTCGTTTTGTTAATTTTTTTGTTGGCGTAGGCTTAACTAATCAAAGAAGAGGAGTATATACCCTCTAATTGATTGTATAATACTGAAACTTTCATAGGCTCGAAGTTCCAGATGTAGTTGAGATTTGAGAAGCGCAGTTAAAATATCGTTTTTAGTGTAAGACTCCGTACAGTAGATTTTGACAGTGTTGAGTCAATCTAAACTCGTAAATACCACAGTCCAGCATCAAAACTTGGTGAGTCTCATAATTTCCCCTCACTTTCATCATGAGTTTGTGTTCCACTTTTTAAATGCGTTGAAAGATCTTTAGGTGAATAGTCTCTGATGCATCGTAATCAGAAACATTTGCATTCATCAAACACCTTACGTTAACCACTCCATGGATAAATTTGGCTTTCACTTCAATGACTGCAATCCTTATGGCGGGCGATATTATACAATCCTTGCATATCTTAGTTTATAATGTCTCTGCTTTCCCTTTCAGTTGTTACCACGTAAATGATTCACTGTAAACAATCATATCTATATCTCTCGCTAGATGACAGTTGGTAGCCCGCGTATCTTGTTTGCCAGCGTATCTCAAGATAGAGTAGTAAACAACCTGGATATGACCGTGACTAAAATCTCCTCTGGTGACTAACTACTGCTGTGCATGAATACTTTCTCCGTCTACGCAAATTTCAGCCCTCCGGGGGATCATATAAATAATGAGCCTCATCGCACTGTGAGTCTTAAACATTAACGGATTTTATTTTACTGTTGTGTTATTATAATCCTATGTAGTCGAATTCTTCTGAACCATCTTTTATAATTAACTACCGTCCCTTTCTATGCATATATATAATGATGTCACTTTAAGTAGTGTTCTTAGTACCTTTTCACATTGTCCATTCGTTTCGCATTCTTTATATCTCAAGTCTAGTAAGTAGACTACAAATTTCTTATTTCTTTACATTTTTATTGTAAACTTATATATTTGAAATGCTGTTAGAGACGATGCATACAAAATGGCCGACTGAAAGTAGTCGTTCATGCCATGAATTTCGTTAAGTTAGCTAGTGAATGCAAAAGCAGCCCAGTGACACACAGCAATAAAAATTTTTTAAAAAGCAATACTTCACCAGGGCCTAGCAGAATAAAAGGTGGGAGGGTGGTGACTGCTATGCAGCGGATGTGATGGTGGGGACTTGGAAGAACCACACTATTTTGTGGGAAAGCGCTCTATTGCTAAGTCTTCTGAGTTTGAATAACTTCAGCAAATATAAATTGCCTTCATGCTTGGGTATAAACTCTCTGAAAAAGCTCATGATATGAATTCTCTACTTCAGAAGGACATCTGACAGTATAAATCAGAACATTAGCATGAATATCACTAAACTTTCGCTTTTCTTCAACATACTTTATGTACGTTGGTGTTTCGATTTAACTTCTTCGATATCTATTCCTAGGATATAGGTGAGAACAATCGTCATCTTATTCTTTATTGTTTTACCACTATAAACTGGAACTAACCGTTGCTATATAACACTATAAAATTCAGTGACCACAAATTCTTAGTGATATAAAGAGGGAATGAACCCTTCACTTATCGTGTTTTGTTTGTTAAAATTAATAATATTTGCTGGCTGCCTGTGCACCTCTCTTGCTGTTTTCTTCTGTCCTCTCTCTTCGAAGGTACTGCGTGGAAGCACTGCATATGTTTAGTAATGCTGCCTTTTATGTTTGTGTTACTTGAATGGAGTTTTGCAATCGCCAGAACCCACATATGGTAGATATTCGGAAAATGGCCTCTTGTGTATGCTATACAAAAATAATGCTGCACTTACCATCTGCTGTGGAGCTTTATACATTTTCAAACCCTTAATAATTGATCAAATGATAATGGTTATAAGCTGTGCATCCTTTGTGTCTAACTCTAGCACCCATGTATCACCTTTCTTCTTACCTCCCATTAACGCGACCTTTCATAATTCCTGTGTGAAGCTGACTGACTATAAATATATTAAACGATTAAAATTTAGACTTAAACCAATAGCTTATAACTTATTCCACTGAAACTAAACATTACGAACCTCTTATATAGTATCATGAGTTTTTTCATTTTTTCCATTTTCATATCATAAAACGGGCCTTGATATGGCATATACCCTGTTTGAAGTGGTGCCTCCAGCTTTACCTTGGGGACATTTGCGCGGTCTAGTTGATTTCATTTTGGCTGATTCCTTTCGTTTGATCTAGATAGGTGCATTTGACGTGATTCTGGTTTTCATTTGACTTCTACTGTGTTGATTTTGTTAAGAATAGTCGTCAAAAGCTGTCTCTAGGCTTGAAGGCAGTTATCATGCAGGAGGATCCTTGAGAATGTGTTTCATGCAAAAATTACAGGGTGCACCTAAATTCCTTGGTGTTAACTCCTGTTTGTGGCGTCTCAATGATTGCTGCAGAGCTTCATTTTATCACTTGTGTCCATATTTGTCGTTCACGAGTGTTTCAGTAAATGTTTGTGGCTATAATCGGAAACTTTTCAAAACGGTAATTGTGGTAAGGAATTTATATTTATTTTCCGCTACAGTTTCCAAGTCAATGTCACTTTCAAGTTGCTTATTGTATTCTGTTGGCTATTCGTGATTTTTTAATTCAAAAGCTTCTGTTTTCATTTACAGTGGTACCGAATGGACGCATTGGCACTTGGAGACAATGGCAGCCAACCTGCCCTTCCTATATCAGTGTATATCAAAAAATCTTTTGACGGGATTATGTTTAGTCACCGGTATACCAGTTGGGTTCTAGTAGAAGATGCTCTAAGTCAGCTAGAATCAGTACAATATATATATGTATGACAGAGTATTCCTAGGCAACTCATACACATTATGTAATCAAGAAGTGCATACGGAACCATGAATCTCGGGAGCTGAAGTACAAATTAGTAGTCTTTCGTTGTACATATGGCACGAAGCGAAAAACTAGAGGTTCAGGTTTACGCGTCAAACCGTAAGAATTCTATTATTTATTTTTGCAGTGCAAAATACACCGGTTGCCAATCTGGCTTTCGTATAGGCCACAAGGAGGACGAGTTTATCATTTGTTCCGCGAAAACAGTTCACAATCACAGATGTCTTATGATAGGTGATCCATATTTTAGACTCCTGTCCGGGGATGAAAAGGAGAATATTGCACCAGTTGTGAAGACTACATCTGAGGTTGGTGGTGTTTTGGAATATGCTGAAGAGAATTTTAATAAAATTTTGACGAGCACAGATGTGTATAATTTACGTAAGGATGTGAGACCAGGTAAGTGATGTAGTTTAAAGTTATTTTTGAAGCCATGCCTTTGAGATCAGATGTTATGCGCATAATAAGGCAAAGCGGTCAGGTGGTTGAATACGTGGATTCGAATACAGGGATAACCAGCAGAATTTGCTTCGCCCTGGAATCACAGGTTCAGTTATATCGGAAATATGGAGAGGTGGTGTGTATTGACTCAACATACAATACCAATAAGGACGGGTAGGTTATACGTGAAACGGTTGACAAATCTTAATCAGATATTCTCTGTTTCAGTTGGTGGTAACAGACAATATGGGTCATGGCAGGCCTGTTTTTATGAAACTCATTAACTGACGCAATACTTTTGCAGGCATTATAGTGTTTCCTCAATAAAGCGAGATTTGTATATTTCGGCTGCATAAAATGAGTAAGTGGTATGCTGGCAATACTAATGGCTACAACAAGTCTAGGAATTATGTGCTACAACTTTTACTTTACTGAATACTCCAGCACATTTGAGACAAACACTTGACAAACATCAAATTTATACAGGAAGTCAGTAAGATTTACTAAACTTAAAGCACTTTCGGTTTACATAGGAATTTATTCCTTTAAGGGCCTACACAGATTACAACTTCAGTTAAATAAAATTGACGTGGAAGAAATTCTATTATTCATTACTAAACTTAATGATAATACCTTTTTTTATTCTAGAAACAGGGGCATTCGTAATGTTTCACTTTATGTAAATGCAGTTACATACAGTTGCACTTCCCCCAAAACCAAGGCCACTTAAAACCAATAGCAACATAGTGACAGGCGTCATTGAGGGGATATGCAATAAAGTTGTTCTCATAAAACAGTGTTCAGTCTAAAATTGCACTCGTCAAATATGGTCATGCCTGTACAAACGGTATGTCAGTCACGTAGATGCTTAATTTATGTGAATAAGAATGTTATCATTATGCAAATATACCTACAACACTTTCGTCAAGTGAACATAGCGTGGTAGACGAAGCCTGCTTTATGTGGATCTTCCGGTTTTACACCTATTTCAACAATGCACGCACCTGCCTTATGTTAGGTAATGTTTCTATTGTAAAAGTACTTCATATCTTCGAATCTGTTTGCGTGGCTTTGGCAGTTGGACTATATTAACCGTACTTAACAGGATATAGAAACATTATGATACATATGTTCGTCTACGAGATCAGCAGAAGCCCTTGTTTAAACTAATTAGGGACGAAAATGTGTCAATCTTATATCCCATCACTTTGCAATCCCGCAGAATGTTATAATACTTTCGTGCAAATTAGCATAAAATCACCGAAAAAGTGAGTGCGCAGTTTTTGGCACTATTAGTTTATCCGAACATCACCACGAAGTGATTTTCATCACCTACTTGGAGTTATAGTATTATATTTATTCCCATATATGTAGGAAAGCACCATTTCTAAAGGTATGGATAAGCGTTTTTTAAATTACATGAATTCGCTGACTACACTTATCCCAAACGCCAAGGTTCGTTGAAACAGTGAAACACCTGAAGGTCATTTTCATCCATGTTAGGCGGCCATGTTGAACTGTCGTTGCCTAACCGTTCGTTTACACCGTTCTACGTTTATCCTGCAGTTATTTACAGCTTATCTTGATGCACACTGTTCCCAGATATCGCGTTTCACCTGCTTTTTGTTTCCATTGCTGTCAAAATGAGTTACTTCGTTTGTTTTAAAAGTTTTTACCACAATGTCAGTTCATTTATTTCACATAATTGTTTCATACTTTGCGTTCATTCATGGTTTCAGTGTTTGAGTTGTTTTTCAGCTGTTAATGAAATAGTACTCTGTAAAGGTTTTGTAAATTATGCAGATGAACATGTTTGGGTGTCAGAGGCTAGTTTTTCTAGTTCATTCGTTGGTTGCTGTTATTTTTGCTGGCTCATTTGGTTACTTAATATGTAGGAACTTGGAAAAAACTATGTCTTTCACATTCCTGTTTACAGCATGCAAAAAGTCTACTAGTCAACCTGGTGAAGTGAGCACGATCAGAGTTGATATCAGAACATATTTTAAACCTGGAGAATTCAGAACCTTGTTTGAAGTCGAAAAAGCTTTGAAGTTTTTCGAGGCGAGTATACCGTCAGTGAGTCTATTATCAGTTAAAAATTACCAGATATATTGTGAGAGAATCTAAAGTAAACAAGGATGAGACACATGTGAAGTATGAATATGTGATGTTTGTATGTACGTTCGGAAACAAAACGAAGTCGGGAGGCAATCCGAAACCTCTTAAGGATAAGTGTCCCATATGGTTGTTAATGCCTAATGCACTGGATCCAAATACATGGACTAGGATTGTCTGTAGTGAAGCCAATATTAACAGCCACTTACTATGTTATATACATATTTATTCCTGTCTGTTGCAAAACGATTTAGGAAACGGATAACATATAATGGTTTGGTGAGTGTACGAATTATCCTAGTTAAAGGTAAGACTTAAATTAGCAGGGATAACTTTTTGGATTGTGGTCTACAGTCGGTGTTTTTTTTCGAAGTTAAAATAATCTGAGAAGCTAATTATTATGCGGGGTGAAAACATTGGCTGAATACAAATTGTTTGTTTCAGTTCTAATAATGAAATTCTTATTTTTAGGAAGTTTGTAATTCCTTCGGGGTTATAAATAAGGATGTCCATGGTATTTCAGAAAATTTAAAATTTCCTTTAACCGTTGGTCTTTTTCTTGGCGAAACATTTGTTGTCGCGATTAGACGCCCAAACAGCGAATTAGTCGCTCCATGGCTAAGAACCATAGTCTAACTATTATAACCCTTTGGATAAAGCTTTTTCCTCATGACGCATTATAAAATCTAGAAATCATAAGCACAATGTCTTCGGTAGATTTATTTTTATTTTGTAAGTGACTGCGATTAAAGTCATTTGAGGTGATAAGATATACACGTCTAGACGCTTTCGTGGAGATTAGCATATATTGACTTTTTTTGACTAGGAGACGATCTTTTCACCGAGAGAGTTCTCAGGATGTCCACTTTTACTTTTTAATTCAAACATAATGTTAAGATGCCCACTAAGATAGTAGTTTCATAGAAATTAACTTCAGCAGAAGCGGTTGGGAGGCTCGCCGACCATGGACATGGTTCGGGGTTCGATCCTCGGGCGGCGCACTCCTTTAACTCGCTAAGCCACTAATTAAGCTGGTAAAGAGGAAAGGTAATGCGTACGATGACTGCGTCTAAATATAACAAACGTTGTATAGCTGGTCGAATCGTTGTTCTTGTATAATAGTTAGTCTTATAAATAATGAATAAATCATACGAGCGTTTGTTCTGATTTGCATACCTACATCATAAGCACGATGCCTGCATGTGGCATTCACTTCAGGCTGATACGGTGTGTGATGATTTATTTGAAACACACTAATATCATGATAATAGCAAGAGGAACAGGTCATGCAGGATAAAGTGGCGTCATTAAAGTCTACTGATTGTAGACAGACGAATAAAGGCGTAAGTTATTTAATATCCATAAAGTAGATATGCAAATACTGCAGTTGTTGATCATAAAAGTGATGGATATTAGGTAATATCATATGATTCAATGGTATAGTGAAAATATATAAAAATTATATCTTAGCTCATTGTCAAGTAAACAGTCTATTTGATTATGAGACTGCATATTAACCGTTTAGTGAAGTATCTATCAAACCTAAGCTACTACATTTACTTGTACTACAGACTTGGCGTTTAGCAGTATACAGACGAATGCGAATGTTATAACAGACAGTAGACTGATACTTATAGAGGTGACTAGATTCAGTTCCCATAGTGAACAAAATCCACGTGTATACACTGAATTAATTCACTAAGTGAAACAGTGAGGAAAATTAAGTGAGTAATTGATCTCTCCACCGCACTGCACTTGCAACAATCGAAACAGCCACATATATCTGTAAGCCCAGCAGTCAGCTAAGCAAACAATGGCACAACAATAATAAAGTAGATACATACATTGTACATTGAATCCCCATAAACCATATAACGCTGCATCAATCAGTGGAAGTACATATTGAATCCACTGAGAGATAACCTTTGAACTTATAACAATTCCTCTCCAAACACACATTCGGCGAAAAAATTATTCACATCTCGAAACAAGTATCGAAATCACGCAGGCTTATTGGTTTCCTACTCAGGAACTTCTACAGAAGTGAATCCAGAATACTACTGTACAAGGTTTGTGTGCGCCCACTCCTAGACTATTGTTCATTCATATTTAGTAGTATACGCATAGAAGACAAACTAAAAGTAGGAGTACAGAGGTACTTCACGCTGAAAGTAATCGGAACCGAAAACGGCACAAACTGCTCTACCAGATGTGAAATTCTAGGACTAGAAACATTATGGTTAAGACGACTGCGGCTAAATCTGGTACTCTTCTATAAACTACTTAACCACATAGTGTATACCCCTACTAATTGTACTCGGTTTTCAGAAGACACTGGATATAACCTTAGACACACTCAAGGTACGGTGGCTATAGAACAATGTAAAACAGCCACCAGGCAAAAATTTTTCATGATTAGGTATGCCCAAATATGGAACAAACTACCTGAGGAAATGCGACTAGCAAGCTCACTAGTGTCCTTTGAAAAAGCTCTTAATGACACACTAAGTGGGTTTGTAAGTGATACCAGTGCTAATTCCCATGTGTGCGTCGGTGGCACAGTGGTTAGGACTCTCGCCGACCATGCACATGGTCCGGGGTTCGAGCCCCTACCGGCGCACACTCGATATCTATGGTATGCCTGAATTTGGGCAACCGATATCCATGCTGAAAATTCCACACTTGTACTGAAAATACGGTGTGGAATCAAGCTGTAAATCAAAAAAAAATAAAATAAGAAATTATAGGCCCATTTAATGTATGAACTTAGAGACTACACCTGTTGTTTCTTTTGCCTTTATCTATAATTTCAGACAAACAAGCAGCAGTCATGAAAATAACACTCATACAAATAAGAGTCGATCGAATTATGTCTACCTGATACAAAGCCTGAACCATAATCAACATATGAATGAAGTATGAGAAAACAAGGTCGAGACTTACCACAACATCACATGGAAGGATATAAGCTACTTGGACATTATTTATAATCCACCAACTGGTCTCCTTTCCAAAAGGAATGCGGCGATATTTTATCCACAGTTATGAGCAAATACATAAATCCACAGTTCCCGTTGTATACACTCAGTGGGGATTGCAGCCAACAAAGTAATGCATTTAAAGCATATGCACACTTCCATAATCACGGCGACACCGCGGAATATATCAAAATCGCAGAGTAATCAAACCCAACACGCGATGTAATTAAGTAAATCCGAAAGGCAAACAAGTTGTATTCCGATTTTGAATATTCGTCCATATGTCGATCATGATGACAAATCCAAATCACAACCTATACAGCGTCAATAAATCTGGATATCTATGAAATGACGAAAATATGCTGATAGCTGCATCTCAGATACCAATGACTCATTCGATGGCAAAATTCTGCTCCTGCATGCCTCTTTCGGCAAAGTTCTACAATAGAGTCCCAAGGAACGAACGCACAAGTGACCTTGAGCCGACCAGTCAGAAAAAAGGATGATTTTTGCATAAAATCTTACGTATATTTACATAAAAAAGCATAAAAGACGTTAAACAGGATATTTTTCTCTAATATGAGATAAAAATATCTCCCAATTTTGTATTGGGGTTTCAGTTTTTAAGTTGAACCAATTTCTATACATGTATTCATCCAGATGACTAAAAATAACTTGGTTTTGAAAACCATTTATAGCTTTTATTCTATTTTTTAATCTTCCCCAGAAACCTTCGATGGAATTATTATGAGTACCGGTGACAGGGTCGACGGAATCATTCGAATGGTTCACTCTATGATGTATATATCCCAATTGTGATATTTGGCTATATTCCGCCCATTCATCTGTGTGAATGGTGGTGCCTGGTAACACTAGACGCTGAATAATAGGGAGGAGGAGTGTATGAGCACTCCTATCTAGAATCAGCTCCATAAACCCTTTGCGAATCTAGGTATCATAAATTCCTAAAACCCAAACGTTATTCGCTCTGGCACCCAGTAAGTGGACAGAAAGAAGATATTCAGGCAAAGTTAAACTTTCGACACCAATAACAACCAATCATCAAAGACAGTTTCAACTTTTCAAAGAAAGTTCCTAGAAGACAATTAATTCAGTGTCGCTTACCAGTATGCACAATCATTCGCGCTAGAATAATAGTGAGCTTCCTCAACCAATAACTAGCATGCGTTCAGGGTCATTGGAACATTCACATGGTCATTGGAACATTTACAATCTTGGGACTCTATTGTTGAACTTCGCCCCTCTTTCGACATTTTTGTATGGATTGGTTCGCAGTTACTCAGGTTCCAGACAGAAAAGAATAAAAATTCACAAGTTGCTGAATCGTGATTACTTCTCTGCATGTTTAACTGGATACTAACTGCTGTGGTGAGCCTTTTGCAGTTTATATTGCTTAAAACATCGTTTACGGTAAACTGAGTAACGTTTTATAAGCCATTTTTATACTTTTGTGACTAGCCCACCATATCGACCGAATGTAACGCAACACTCAGTTGTTTCGCTCATGTTCAACAAATTCAAACAATAATTGTGCCTAGGATTATGCCATATAAACTGTTTTAACTTATGCAGAGTGTACTTATGGTCAATATTTCATTATCTTACCTTGTATATATATTTTGTGTTAGTGGAAAATTTTAAACATGTTTACTCCATGTGTGCATTATTACCATATTGTTGATGCCTGTCAACTGGAGTCCCTCATGTGCATTAAGTGGGAATATATTATTGTAAGACGCATTTTATTGTTTTATGAGGGAATTGACTTCAAGCTTTATTTATTTTCCCAAGTGTATGTAATCCATCCAACGCATACTCGGGTTTTTTTGTTAATGCGAAGTCAATATCTCTATATTTGTTGGTGTGTTCCATTGAATCACCAGTTATCCGATTTTCCCCACAAACTAAAGATAAAATGACAGCAACCATGTTATTTAACCGTAAATCATGTAATTTAAATATGTAACTTAAATAATTCTTATCCATTCCTATACAACTTGTTTTTCCTATATTTGTATGAACAAATATGTACCCTATTATATTATCATTACTAACTATATTTACTAATCGTATGTGTAATTTATCGAAGTGATGATGCCTGTAAACTGGTGTCCCTCATGTAAAAAATGAGAATATACCATTATTCTTATTATTATTCTTATAAAGGTTTCTACTAGCCTTTTAGTTATTTCCATGTACTGATAGCCTTCATTTAAAAAAAAGAAGGGTTCTTCACAGGAAATTATGCTGTATTGATATCATGAGACGTGAAGTCTTGATTGAATGATACTATGCCGAAAGGTGCTATTTGTGTAGATGGCATCATCTTTCAAATATCCCATCCTGCTCATTATAGGAGTATTTTGACACAGCTCGGCGGAAACATAAACCTTTGCCACAAATATGCTAAGAGTGTGCCGCAGTCAGATCACATGACGCGGAAACCAACATGAAAGGTCAGAAAAAAGAATTCCCACCAATCCCGAAAACATATGGCGCAATTTTATCAAAATTAATCAAAACGAATCTACCAAGCGAAATTTCAACCAACTTCCCGGATAAACCCAGCCATATTTATTCGTGAAGCGATATCGGATACTGATAGGATATTGTTACGCTCCTTCAATACGACGTGCTTTTTCCTCTAACCGGAAAATACCTATTTTGTGAATTATCCGCTTGGGAAACCTGATCTCCCTAGCCTGTGAATTAAATTAAACCATTACTTACATATTGAATCTCTGTGTGGTAAGTCCAGCTGTCTCGAACTACTGCCGAAGCTTCAGGTGCCACTTCTGTAGCAGCATCATCCTCACTTGTTCAGATAAACAAGATTTTTGGTCTACCACGTGATTGCTGTGAAGCCGATCATCCAGGAAGTGCTAGGTAAAGTCGAAAACCTTTTCTCTTCCTGTCTTTTAATTTATCAGTCTTTTTCTTGTTCTTGTGGGTAGATACTGTTGCACTCTTATTCGTATATAGCATAAGTCACAGTGATTGTTAATATGGCTGTCGAAAGTAGCCTTAGAAAAAGCAATAAAACACCATACTCTGAGACAGAGAAGTCAAAAACCCAGGTCTCGTCTGTTCTGATACTACGCCTGCATTGCCACAGTCTAGTACTGAAACGGGGCAGGCAATACCAGGTACATAGGGTACTACACCTGCATCCACTGAAAGCCAGGGAGTTAAACACAGCAAAACTAAAAGGAAACTCTCAAAACGTTCCCTGACCTGTAAGGAGTCATCAGGGAAGGGAGACAAATGTCAGGCGTGTAGTGTCATCGTTTCCAAAACTGACTCAGCTTTTGAATCCAATTTTTGGAAACGATGGGTACACTGCCGTTGTGACAAAGGGGTGCCAAAATCACACTACGAGTTTATGAGAAATAACCCATGCCCGTTGTTTTGGTACATCTGTCAACTTTGTCGCCCTGGCACAGTCCTACACAGCGTGCCCGCGGATAGCAGAAACAACACGCCACTCTTGCGTCCCAACACAGTCTCATGCAGCTCCCCACCTGCTAACACCGCACTGCCAAAACTTAGCACAGACAGTCAGAAGGACTCTCCAGTCCAACCGACAAGGGGAAGATTCCCAGGGTTGCACCCACAATATCAGGGAGAGATAGAATTGCAAAATCACCACTTGCATTCACTAGCAAGCTTTGCAACACAGAAAAGGCTGGCCAAAACCTGACGAAGCCTAGAGTTACTGACGCTGCCAAGGAATACAAGCAGCCAAAGGGCGAACCTAAGTCTGAGGTTAGTCGGCCTAATTCTCTTATCCTTTTAATGTGCCTGTGAGCAAGGATAGCTCGCTTGAAAAACGGGCCCTGTTTGGTCAGGAACAGTGGTCCAACTTGTGCAATGAATTAGGTCTGAACATTAGTTCAGTGAACTTGTGCAGGCTGTACAGGGGTGTCCACACACCTCAGGGTAAGCCAACCCCATTAAGGGTTACACTGGACTCTGCCGAAGAGGCCGAAAGAGTACTATTAATGGCTCAGGTACTAGCCATCGATAGAAGTTCGAGCATAAGGGTGAGACAAGACAGACCACGCATTATCAGACAAATGGCCAGGGAGTCACCAGAACTGATGCCTTCTACCTCCATAGTGGTACATGGTGTTCCGGAGCTGGAAACTGGCACTACTTCTGAAAAACACATGCATGACCTACATCGGTGGAGATGGCTGTCATCTCAGATGGCCCTGTGGAGTCCTCAAAAATAAACTTATCCAAATTTTACTATTATGTAAAAAGTGGACATATTGTACACTACTTTGTTTTGACCAAAAACTCTGTACTTTGAACTTCCCTCGAGTTTTAAATAAATATATAATTCTACCTTCGACTCTCCGTCTTCTCCACCATCTCAACTGCCGTCGATCAATTATAACAACCTGCTTTCTATCTCGAATTTTTGCAGGATCACCGTAGCCTCCTCCTACGCACTTTGGTCGACCTCCGGCAACGTCAACTCTGGAGAATTAGAACTGGATCAGTCTTCCCGCAGCACTTCTGGAATCCATTACGTTTATTGTGGAATTTGGATCTTTGTAAACCCAAGTAACAAAACTTTAATATATTCTTCCCGTAAACTCAATTGATTTGGTATTTTGTTTTCTATTTGAATTTGGGTTAATAAGCTAACAGAGCAAAAGGTCCACCACAGCCCTTGGTGCTTCTGGAGCAATCTCCATTTTCCGACTACCTCGCCCCGCTCATCTCACACTGATTAGCTCTCCAAAGCTGCTAAGTGCCACATTTAACTCCCCAGAGCAGTCGGCCATAGCACTTCAACGGTGGTATGAGACCAAGGGGAAAAGGGGGGACACATCCGATGCTGCGAAAGCAGACTCCGAACCATAAGGAGGCAGAAGATTGTGGATTTAATACGTCCCCAAGCTTCACTGACACTGGAGCGATTCATTTCTGAGAATAACAGCCTGTGTCACCCAAGTGTCTTGCCTAAATCCATGAAAAAAACTGCAACAGGCTGTGTCCACCAGAATCGGTCAACTAGTCCCAATATTAAGTCCCCACCAGCAGACAGCTTCACGTCAACTACCTCACGACACGCTGAGGTTGTGAGACCCACTGTCAGCTGCCTATATAGCAATGTGAGGGGGCTGAGAGGAAAAATAGGTGAACTCCGAAATCTTCATGCACACTTGAAAATGATCATTCTCACTGGAACGTGGCTAGCCAGCACTATCGCCAACAACGAAATCAGCATAGATGATATGGTTCTGGTCAGGAAAGACAGGGATAATAAAGAAGGAGGGGGAGTTGCTATATATTTTGTCAGGCAACTAAAATGTGCGCGCGCAACGGACCCATCACTTATTGAACTCCCAGACTCCATATGGTGTCATTTCACCGTAGGCCACACCAAGCATTTACTTGGTAGCATCAACCGATCACCCACCTGTGGAGCGGAGTACAATCAGCTGCTCAGCACTATCACAGGGATACGAAACTCGGGCTATGGCCAAATCACCATAGCGGGAGATTTCAATGCCCTATCACTGGACCTTGGCTCGGGGTATGCTAAGGGAAAATTTGGCCGAAATCTACTGGAAGCTATTCGAAACGCGGGACTGACTGAGAACGCTGGAGACGACACTAGGTGGGGCCCTGGTGGAAAGTCATGAAAACTAGACTACATTCTAACTAGTGACCATCTACTCGTCGAAAAGGTCCAGATCATGATTCCTCTAAGAATTAGTGACCATGGAGTCATAGGTTTCGGTCTCATTCGCCGTGAGCATTTGCAGTGGGACGCTGGACGACCATGTCTGTGTTATGGCAAGGCTGACTATGCTGAAATGCGGAAGCTCTTGTCCGACGCAGACTGGCCCTTAGCATGGGATGAGCTATCTGTGGATGAACACTGGGAGGTGGTAAAAAAGATAATTCATACAGCAATCTCGGATACCGTCCCTTTAGTCACAGCACAGCGCAGAAGGAAGTTATCATGGTTGAAGAGAGGCACGCAACATATTCTGCAAGCAAAGCGGAAGGCTTGGTTTACGTGGCGCGTATCTAAGAGTCAGATTGACCACGACGCATACCTGGAACTCACGAACCGGGGCAAGGCGATAGTCAGGAGTGACAGCAAACCCCAAAAGCTTGTATCGATTCATGTCGGAAAGAAAACCAACCAACCAGGGGGCATGCGCCTTAGTAGGCCTAAACGGTCAATACCTCACTAATTTGGAGATGGCTGAAACATTCGGTTTAGCCTTCGCCTAACAGTTAAATAGTAATGTGGGTATTACCGTTACGGACCAAAATGGTGGCACTACTATTTCACAGGAGGAAGACCTAGTGGCTACTCCCAAAATAACCCCCGCAATAGTACTAAGAAAGCTAAAGCGACTCACACCTGGGAAGTCTCCAGGTTGTGACGACATGCTGCCATGTTCTGAAACAGTGCACCAAAGCTCTCTTTAAACCCTTATGCGACTTGTTCCAACACTCAATGGATTCAGGGAAACTGCCAAGGGAGTGGAAAAGAGCCATCAATTCTCCGATCTTCAAGGGTAGGGATAGACAAAATGCCAGTAATTATAGACCAGTATCTCTACTCCCAGTGGTATCAAAAGTACTGGAAAGTATTATTGGTAATCACATCAGGGAGCATATCGACAGGACTAATAGACTCCATGAAGTCCAACACGGTTTCAGGAAAGGTAGATCCTGTGTAACAAACCTACTCTCACCTTGGGAAGATTGAACATCATGCTGGGATATGAATGTTCCAGTCCATGTGGTCTTTCTAAGCTTTGAGAAGGCATTTGGCACAGTTCCCCATGACCTTCTCCTACAAAAAATAAGCCAGGCAGGTATAGGTAAGCCACTTCTGTTATGGTTAAAGGACTACCCAGATGAAAGGCAATCTTGCATCAAGGTCAATCGAGTCCGATCATTTTGGAAAAGCTGGCCACCAGGAGTGTCACAGGGTTCTATCATAGGAAAACTGATGTTTTTAACTTTTATCAGTGACCTACCATACCGTTTAAGCTGCCCGACTCTTGTATACTCTGACGACGTAAAGATATAGATGGCGATGGCATGCATTTTCATGTTAATTTATGTTTATATGAAAATATACATTATTATTGTTAAAAGGCCCGGTGGATTCAGATATGCCGCAGGAAGATCTAAACCTTCTGGAAGACTGGGCGGTGGCCAGTGGCATGACTTTCAACCTGAAAAAGTGCAAAGTAGTGAAGTTACGCACCTGTAGACTGCAGAATGCAAGTTACACCCTGTGCAATGAAAGCTTGTCCTGCTCAACGTCGGAACGTGACTTAGGTCTAGTTCTAGCGGAGAAAATGGACACAAGCGTAAATTACACGGGGGACGTAACGAGGACATATGAGGTCATACACTTTACACATAGACAATTAGGTGCACTCACTCCTGAGCTCTTTCTAAGGTTGTACAAAACATACGTCAGACCACACCTTGAAGTGCATAATATCATTGCGCCCACACTGCTTAGAAGAGACGCCAACCTCTTGGAAAGAGTCCAACGACGGGCAACAAAAGGAGTGGTTGGTCTCCGAAATAAACCATATGATGAAAGGTTGAAGAAATTAGGCCTATTCACACTTAGCTACCGTCGTCTTAGGAATGATTTGATTACTGCCAACAAATTAACAAATGACCAGAATCACCCCAAAAAAGGTGTTCTGCCATTGAGTAAGTATAGGCTCCCTCGTGGAAATCCCAGAAGGATAGCTCATCAGAGGGCAAGGAGTCGCTCCCACTTCTTTTCACTGCGGGTTTGCTGTCCTTGAAATTCCTTACCGAAAGATGTAGCTATTGCACCGTCTGTGGACGCCTTTAAGAGAAGGCTGGACAAGCATGCAGCAACACAAGGACTGCGTCCAAATGGCCTATCCCCTTAAAATCGCATACACCATTCTGGGGTAGACAACTAAACTCGTCGTTTTACCTCCTTACATTATCTCCCGTCTTACTCTTCCGACAACTTTAACCACACCTGTTATTAATATTATCATTATTACCTATATATATTATTCATATTATTCTTCAAATTTAATCAGCTGACTGTCGTTACGTTTTCTTATTCTTTTTCTGTCTGTTAGTCTGAATAACTTCACTAATTATATCTATTATTATTATTATCCCTTTTCTTTTGACGATGATACCGGAGGACTAACTAGTGAAAGGATCAACTCCATTCACAGTAGTAACAGTCTTAACACACCTCATACTACAAACCACATATTATTAATCCCAGCACTACTCCTTTTGGAGTCAACCGAAGCTACGACAGTTGAGTGGCGAGATGAGCTATGCAGAAGTTTACCGAAGATCAGGAACCTATACCTCACAATCAAGAGGCAAACACAAAGAAATCAAATTGGTTTATATTAGCTCGTAAAAACGATGTTGAATATTGAAAGTTAATGACCTCAAAAGCCATAGCAACTTGTTGTGTTAATTTAAATGTCTTGATGTTCTCTAATTCAAATTCTGTGAATTTATTTTGAGTAGTCTGTTGTAAGTAATATGATTCTAATTTTTTGTTCCAAAATCACGAATAAACATATATAGTACAGCATTCTGAAAATAGCGCGAAATATGTTTTACAAAAGCAGATCACAATTATAGCTTAACTTCCCCAATTATAAATATAATTTCATCCTGAACCCGTTTTTGTTCCTAGCTTTCGGCTTGTGTAGATGTTTTTAAGGATACAGCATAATACAAGTTGGTGAGAAAAAGAAGATGCTTATTTAGCTAGGGGATAGAATACCCAAGCTTACAACAATTCCAAACTTATTCTAATCTTTTCTTCGATAATGCCTTTTTATGGTAAATGAAGATTTTATCTACCCACTATGTTCTGAAGTAACGCTATTCCTTGCTTAATATGTCCTGTGAGGGCTGGAACAACGCTGATAAGCAAACCCAGTAGGTTCGAGTCTACTCCTGAAAATGCCTAGAAAAAGAACAAAGTGTTGAATTGGTGCCAGTCATGCTGAAAACCTGCACTGAGTTCTAGTCTGTGCCATTAAAGAATCCATTTCAGAACAAATTCAGAATTTACTCACTATAGAATGTTAGAATTATTTCATAATAAATGAGATTTAATTCAGCATTATGGTAAACTTGGGTAGTTCATTATAAATAACAGCAAATATGCACGTTCAAAAACTTTTCTGACTGTGCCAGGCAAAATGTGTGTGCTCCATAAAGTGTTTACATGTCTGGTATGACTGATCTTGTCAATAAATTCATAGGTGAAATGTCTTTTAATTTGTTAAAATCATGGTTTAGAATTTCTGGTTGATTAATTTTACTACATATACATGTTCAGTCTCTATCACAGTAGGTGCTACAGGACTGGTCATGGCAGGTCTGTGCGTGAACGCTTTGAAGGCGCTTTTGGAATAATCTGTCAAGCTGCTACAGGAGCTTCAGCGCACAAGAAAACATTTACAAATATAAAAATATAAGAGACGCTGGATTTACAGAGGTGAAATGACGCGGGTTGGTGAGAGACTTTGGGAAGCCAGTCAGCTGATGTGTCACTTATAAGATGGGAAATCGATCAAAAAACTTCGGCGAGGAGTCTCTTTTCAGCGAATTCATTCACCTAGCTGTACAGTCGCTTTTATTTATAATTATTTTGTGTATGTGTGCACATTAGGATTGTCAAACAAAAATAAAAATTGGTTAGGATTATTTTTTACGTCATCAGAATATTTCTAAAATGTGATGAATAATCATAATTGTAACTGGAGGGAGGTGAAGACTGATAAGTATTGACAAGAGTTGCATAATACGAAACAGGACGTTAACGAGGACACATCTCTGAAATAAATTATGCAATAGGTAGAAAAAGTAAATAAAGGGTTGCTTAAGAAGAAGATGTTGCTAAGATGTCATAGGAAATTTCAAAAACAAAACAAAACAAGCGTTATTAACAAAGTACTAGAGTTTGGAATTATACCCAACGTAAAAGCAGTGGGTGCAGAAGTTTCTTCTGTATGCATAAATCTGGGTTTTCTATCCGGATCGCTAGGGCCTCGGCAGTGCAAAGTATACGGAAGCTTACCGTTTTCGGGAGGCTTCTTTTGACTTTGTCGATGACGTTTAATGAATTCTCCTTGCATACTGAGTAACCTGTGTTGAATTTTAAATTCAATTATTGCACTCCTTATTGATCCACTCTCCTCTTCTCTTAGCCAAGCACGGTAATGTTACTTGACTCTTTTAGATAAAACATGCATCCAAGTTGCTTGCCAAAGTATATGGAAACTTCCCCATTCCTTGTGTTCCCATAATTTTTGAATTCAACTGGAGCAAAATCAATCAAAAATGTGATTCACATAAATCACTTTACTTTGTTTGATGATTTTAGCCTGATTTTGTCACCTTAATCAACGTTATAGATATATCGTTAGCTAAACTTTCTCCTAAGGAGACAGCTGAGTTTATTTCGCGTAAACCACCCTAAGTAAACTGATGTGTTGTCAAAATTTTCTGCATTTTATGCTTTCTGCCTTGAAAAGTCTGCTAGCTTCACTCATTCCATATGATTGTAGTGTTCTTCCTCGATTCGTTACTTTTAAGACTGTAAAACGTCTAAACAGAATCTCATACTTCATTTAGTTTTGTTGAATGATTAGAAGACAGTTGAAGTGACATCGTTTTTCAATATAATCATTGTGGCGTTTCTCTAAGTGATGAAACTGCAGGCCTGTATATGCTTAAATGTTTTTCAAGTGGATTTCAACCCTTATTTTAATCTCTGGGAACATTATTTGTATAAATCAACTTCAGATTTTACCACACCTTTGACGTATCAATGCATACATGGTCATGTACATGTATCATTTCAAATCATATTACATTACTCCATCCAACGCTTCGTTCTAAAGTATGGTGGAAGAGGAATAATAGAAAGTATTGTGTTTAATGTTAGAAATGACTTGTGATATTTCTTATAGTCTATTGTTTTGACATGACAATGAAATATTGCTGTGCTTGGCCTAAATCTCTTGGTATGCTCAAGAAGAACGCAACTGTAGGCAAATATGACTTCAGTAAATAATTTGCATTTATCTTTTCCATTGGCATGAAGAATGTATGCTTCATGGATTGGATACCATATTTCGTTTCGATCATGTCTAACTCTTTATCAACCTGTTCCTATGTCAGCCAACCTGTCCAGGCCACATTTTAGGCATAATGAAAGACCATTTAATTCAATTTTTGATCTTCCCGTCAACTGATTGGACTGAAGTGCTCGGTTTCAGGTTGAGTTGTCTGTTGGCTTCTTGTGCGGATGCTTCGACGATGTCTGGGCATGTAATTATAGGTTAATTGGTGGATGGTGACTAGCAGTGGAATCCAGCATGCGCATTTCGTCCTATTTGGGACTCGTCAACTGGATGTGCTTGCATTCCCCAGTGAGTGATAATGTTCCCACTGAGGCTCGAACCCAGTGCCCACAGTCTCAAATGCCAAAGCGTTATCCAGTAGACCTCTTAGGCCACAAGAGCCATATTAATTATTTAATCCAACTTTAGATTTTCCCATCGACCGACTGGACCAAAGTGCTCGGTCTCAGGTTGACATGTCGGATTCTTGGGCACTGGGTTCAAGCCTCGTTGGGAACATCATCACTCACCGCGGAATGCAGGTGCACCTAGATGACGAGTTCCAAATAGGAAGAAATACGCAACCTGGATTCCACTGCTATTCACCCTCCACCAATTAATTTATAATGAAAAACTACTTGAGAAATGAACAAAGCTTTTGGAATGCTGAAGGAGCTATAATTCTTTATGTTAACTTAGTGCTGCTGATAGTGGATAATAATCACATGTAAGTGAACAAAATAAATGACTATCACAGAAAAAATTGTACTATAGTAAAAGTTATCTATCTTAAATCTTTAGCTGCTTTTTTTGTTAAAATTTTTGTTTTAAAAGTGCAACACACTGAATCCGATTCTAATTTTTCAATGGATACACTTGAAAATAAAGTGATGTGTATTGATGTTGAAAATCGTCCAGGATATCCATTGCATGAACAATTAGGACATAATACAATAATTAATGGTAATTCCTAAAGTTCTGATCATTTAAATTATTATTATTATATGACTAATAGAAGATGTAAAAGAAATAAACGGTGCCAGTAGTGTTGTTGCACGCTCATTCCTTATGCATAGTCCAACTAGAAGACGTGATTTACCTCAGAAATTTGCAGTTTCATATATGAAAATGACTATAGGACAATATTTTACAACAACTATTCGAAAGCATCATAGATGCGTGGAAATGGCTATGAATAATGCTGATATGTTGAAAGCAATGCATCATATTGATCAGTGTATAAAATTAGCGCCAAACAATGCCCAATTTCATATTGAACGCGCGGAAATTTATGCTAAGGTATGCACTGAACATTGATTAACATGAAATTTGTTTAAAAATGACTTGGATGATTTTGCTTCGCAATGGAAACTGTAGGTAAGTTTTCATCTGGAAATCTGGAAATTGCATATTGTGAATTAATTCACAAGTAACCAGTTCGATCTCACGCATATAAAACTTGCAGTTAGCTATTAGTAAGTAATTTTGAATAACATTTTATAAAGATGTCCAAAGATTGTATAGGATTGTCACATATCTTCACAGAAACTGAAGATGCTTTTCCGATGTATTTTGTATTATTTTTTGGTAGACGATTGTGATTCAAATATCTAGACTATTTTGGTATAAATTAGACGGTAGAGATTGGCTTAAAGATTGGAATTTTAGCCAGCAGGTGTTAGGCTCGAATCCCACTCCGCCTAATTCATTCTGGGAATTTGAGTAGTATTATCAGGCCTTGCATACACACTAGTTATGGCTTATATCCTGCCACATGAAATATCCATCCTTGATAATTAGGTTTGAACAACAGGCATGAATAGGGATTGTGAGTACTGGGTATCAAAAGTAAGTTAGGATTCATAAAGATATATGCGGATGAGAATTGAACCAAGACCTGTTGCATAGTTGGTGAGCATGTATAGTGATGAAGTCTACACTGGTATTGTGTTTATACTTAGTTATTATTACCTCCCTAACTGTTGTTTAACTGCATTATTATTGTTATTATTATTATAATTGTTACGATGCTAACCGAACGCGTTCACACTTCTATGCAGCTTCAAGACTACCAACGTGCTATAAGTGATCTTCACATAGCCCTATCCTTAGGATCAAAGTCGTTAGAAACAAACGCAGTCGATCAGCATGTAGCCGTCAACACTGGTTTAGGGTCTTCAGCTGACGCTTCCCCTTCATGTGTTTCACCGTCTTCGATGTCAACCAACATGAATCGTACAGAATATCAAGACGCCTTATTGAAAACTGGTCAACTGCATATTGTTTATGGTAAATACTTATACAAAACAGAAAAGTATGATGAAGCTTTGAAACAATATGAAATAGGCAGAGATTTTATTGATCAATATGCTGAAATGAATAATTCAATCACCGGGGAATCTGTTACACCCGGAGTATTAGTCACACTGATGGATGTATTAAAGGTGTACGAATCAATGCAAAATGATAATGATAGTATTGATTTATTGACAAAATGTATAAATTATTTAGAGAAGAAAACTATTTTCGTTTCAGAAGAAATATTAAAAGAGAATACTATTCAGACAACGAGATTGCATTTACCACGTAGGTGTACGCGTGTGTGTTTAATAGGTTTATACTTATTTGTTTTATAATTACCATTCAACATTCAATAGTTTGTTAATTATTACTTTGAAGCATGTTGAATTCTGGTCAGCGCACGGTACGTTATAATAGTAGTGTAACAACAAAAGGCAAGACCTCGAAGCCAAGGTATATTTTCAAGTTTTCAAACAGCTATTTATACCTATGCAGTTTATATTCTCTGACCAATCACTGAGCGTGTGATTTCGGCGTACATTAAACAACGTGAAATAGGATATTCGAATACATACATAGTATTCTGTTGCTAATGTTGTATTGAACTGTGGGAATATGTGAGAATAATATTCCGTTGGAAAACATTGTCTGCATTGCACCACCACAGTAGTAAACAAGTTATACCAAACAATAATAATAATATACAGAATGAAATTTTCAGGGCTGTATACTTACATTGGACACTAGTAACTAGGGTGATGGGTCTAGTCCTTTGCTTGGTGCAGATTGAATTCTATCAGTCAGGTTTGCAATGTGCCCACCATTCTAGGTAGCTCGCTGTCACGGTGAACTTTAAATTGTTGATGTTAGATGGTTGGAGGCAATCAGCAGGAAGCCTTGGACCTAGGTTTCGTGCTAGTTGGCACTCATCAGTCTGTCAGCAAGCCGTATGTACAACCTTGAAGGAAATCATGTCCCTTCTGAGATTGTAACCCGCTTAAGCCAGTCCAATGCAGTTCTACATAAGGTCAGTCGCCAACCTGAATAGCTCAGTGGTAACGTCTCTGGCTGCAGGTCTTACTGAATAACACGGCTTCGAATCTCAGAAGGGACATGAGTTCCTTCAGGCATGGTAGATACACCTTGCTGACTGGTGAGTGTCAGCTAACAGGAAACCTACTTCCAAGGCTTCCTGCCGATTGTCTCCAACCATCTAACATCAGGGTTGTATCTTCTTTTGCAGGTAGGTAAAAAAGATAGTAGAAATACTAAAACTGCAAACAATTGAAGTCAATAGAAGAGTAATGCAGGTGTAATAACCAATACCGATAATAAATTACTGTTTATTTACTGGTTATTAAGTAGGCTTATAAGCTAAATACAGTATGGTTGAATTTTTATATTTAGTGGTTGTATGAACATGAAATTTCTTCTAGTTTTACTCCAAACAAACACAAAGAGAAGTTTTGGATAGTAGAGAGGATGTTCAGTATCCAACAACCGAGAACCAATTGCCCAGCGAATAGGTAGGATGAAACAGAAGTGCATTATATATTCGCTGAAGAGACCTTTGAGTGGTGTGACATGCTAGGCAGACCCAAATGAGAAATGATGAATTGAGCATGGGTCCAAGGTTAACAAAGAGGAGATCATGCGAAGGAGAAATGAAACCTTATGTACAATCATGAAGCCAGCTAGAATGCACTATATAGAACATAGTGAAGTGGAGATGTTCAGCTGAAGCCCAATGTTCCACTGGGAACCGAAGGGAATAATAGCAATGGTAATAATTACTATTATGAATGTGTAATGGGAGTTTGCAATTCTTCCCTAGTTGTATAACGATTTTGCATTTTATTTTCAATATTTTCAATCCGTGAGCGTCGGTGGTACAGCGATAGAATGCTCGCCGACCATACATGTGGTCCTGGGTTCAACCTCCGGCCGATGCACTCCTTTACCTGGCTAAGCCAGTAATAGAAAAAAGAAGCTGGTAAAGAGGAAAAGTTGGTCATGAGGCTAGCGACCCCTCCTGTAAAAACAATCACCACTGCTACAGAAACTTCAAGCCTCTAGTTTGAAGTGGCCCTACGTTCCACTGAGAAGGTAAAGGAATGAAAAAATTGTTTTAATCCATTTTTAGGATTTTAATTCACCATTTTATTGATGATTTTCGCTTGTCATTATTTTCAAAGAAATATCAGACCTGTTGTACACTAAAGCTAAAATCCTATTCAAACAATCCGGTCAATCAATAACTCAAGCTTATTATAATGTTAAACGAGCAATACACCATTGTCCAGTTCATGAAGACAGTTTAAACTTGTTGAAACAGTTGGAGAGTTTATCTTCATGCAAACAAGAAGAAGCAGTTGCCTCAATGTTAAGAAATCGTTTCATAGATGCTTTACAACCAATCAACACGGCTATTTATGCTCAACCAGAGAATGTCTCATTGTATTTTGATAAAGGAGCAATATTAAGGAAACTCAGTCGGTTAGACGAGTCGATTGACTGTGTTCTACAAGGCATAGAATTATTGGATGGGATAAGTAATAATAATGATAATAATAATAATCAGAACAAATCATCCGATAACTATCAGTCATTGTATGTATCAGGTAAAAATCAATTATTTCTCACCATCAGTTGTTATGCAGTTCGATTACTGACCAAAGGCGAATATCATGAATCCAGTGAATTAATCTGTCAACTTTTAAAAGTTGATCCCAATAATTATCGATTATTAATGTTATTCGGTGATTGCCAGTATCAAATGAATCGCCACGAAGAAGCGCTTAAGATGTATGAAAAGGCTAAGTTGATTATCAAT
>OX235273.1:111932107-112006647 GCA_944472155.2 Trichobilharzia szidati | reverse complement strand
TCCCCAGTATGCACATTTAAGGCAGAGTCAAACTGCATCTCATAGTAATAGTGAAAATCATAATAAAAACATTAGTAATAGTAACAATAATAATGATGATGATGATGTTAATAATAAATCTTGTAATGATAATAATGGTTATTCATTCGATACACAAAAGAAATGGTTTACCGATATGCTTAAACGTATGCCAGGTAAACTAGATCACGCGACAGTGGTCGCCTATGAAGTAGGCGTGTATCGCGGGAATGAAAATGAAGTATATGAAGAGACAGCACATCGATTTCATACACCGATGACATTGAATTCACCAGTGCATAATTCAGTGATTCCTTCAGAGGTAAAATAATTTAAAAAAGAACTCTTTGTTCATGTTTGTACAGGAATAACTTCAGAGAAATACATTCACACTTCCATTATTCTTCTTCGTATTTTTCCGTGATATTTCGCCGTGATCATATTGTTTATTTTCCAGTTATGAATTGTTTACAATCACCTCATGTATAGATAGATCCTTTCTCTTTTCAGTCATCTCTTTTACATTCTTGAATATACAGACAGATAATAATCCTATTTTATAGTATGATAATACGAGAACAGTAATATTTATTATTCAGGACTTTTTTATTTACATCACTAAAAATACATACGTACACGCATGTACATATATATATTTATCCATCAATAGGATGCTTGAAACGCGCGCTTCGTCAATATTCAATGTTTCAATATTTTTTAACACTTATAGCATAACGTTATTTATTACTAAAAGAAAACGTGTCACATATGTATTTCTGGAAAAAAAAACACCTACGAAAAATTTCTGTTTTCATTCTTTTTTGTTTTTAAAAAAAATTTATTTATTCATGTACAGTAAATTGCTAAGTCGTGTTTCTGTTTTTTGTTTAACTCTATCAAAAAACCATCATAACACATAAAATACATATGCAAATTAGGATGAATTCTCATTATATATGAGTATGATAAATATAACACTTTTAGAGAGAAATCTACTGTCTTGTTAACTTGGATAATTGAGTTTTTTTGTTATAATCTGTCATCAGAAAAGAAAAGAAGTAATAGACAAAAATATATTCTTGTAAGAAACTTATGAAATACCACGAGACGACGTGAGTGGTATTAGATGGTTGGAGGCAATCAGCCACAGGAAGCCTTCAACCTAGGTTTCGTGCTAGTTGGCACTCATCAGCAAGGCGTATCTACAACCTTGAAGGAACTGATGTCCCTTCTGAGATTCGAACCCACGTCATCCAGTGCTGCGGTCAGAGACGTTACCACTGAGCTATTCAGGCTTGCGATTGACCTTCTGTAGGACTGTATTGGATATTTTTGATTGCACACTAGTCAGTAACTAGTGTAATGCGTCTAGTCCTATCTTCGCTGCAGACTGAATTCCCACCAATTGCCTCCAACCATCTAATACCAACAATTCACAGTGCATCGTAATGGTGAGCCACCTAGCATGGTGGCCACATTGCAATCTTGACTGATAGAATTCAATCTGCAGCGAAGATATGACTAGACGCACTACACTAGTTACTGACTGATGTGCTATCAAAAATGATGTGAGTGATTTCCAACTAGTCTTGTGGTCAACATTTTCGGTAGAGTATTACTGATAGTAATTTTCGTAGTTCATGCTCTGACTAACTATGATTTTTTGGGTACAGGGAGGCAATTCTCTGTGTGAATAGATGGAGTCAGTTGGAAGTAATCACTCACCTAGAGACTAATGCCCACCCAGCTCGTAGTTTTCGATTGAGATTCCACTTGAGAGCTTGGCACAGAATGTCACTTAATAGTCTTCTGTATGTATATTGAGCAATAGGTTGCTGGTTGGTTCGTTTCCAGGGTTCTTTATGCCTTATCCTCTCTGGTTGTCCATATGATCTTCTGTATCGAGAGATAGCAGTTGTTGAAGGCATAATAAAAAAGGATGTTAAGCATATAAGTTGGTATTTTGATATCATTCAAGTACTTGACAGATGTCCCCCAGTTTGACGTCCAGTCACCTTTACATAAGACTAATTTGCCAACTTTGTAACAACACACGTATTTTTGAATAAAGAAAGAAGAAACATTAGCGCAGGATAATCTGGATCCATTTTATTTCGTTGGCTCTCATCATCTGCGTACAGCCTGAATTCTTTAGTAAAATAAAAGTGTACAATTTTAACAAACTTTTGTCCATTAGCAAGCATATTGTCAGAGCGTCATAGTGAAATAAGGCGTTGAGATTTATAGGGTGTCTAAAGTGTTACGACATATATATATATCTTGTTAGCGAGAAGTTTCTTGAAAAAATTAATTAACAGTTGTGTTGTTAAGGTGGTAACAAAAGACAATTAGCAATCGTTACGTAATTAGATAAGAGAAGATCAAAATTTTAAAATTACGGTGCACATGAGGTCAGATGAGAAGTTGATGATGTAATACAGTGAGCAGAACTCAGAAGATCAAGAAAAATTATCTCTTAAGAGAGTCAAGCGAAACATAAATGGAGGGGGTGGAGTGAAAAGATAAGTTAACAAAATTAGAAAACAAAGAGTTACTAAGAAGTGAGTCACCAGGGTAATTGAAGTCCAACAACGGATTCTTTTTGGACACATAAGTCAGGCTTCAATCGTTTTATTGCTATAGCTTCAGCAAATCTGAGAAGACTTGAGGTACTTTGTCTGTTAATTATTTTGAATGATTCCAGCACATCTACTCAGTGTCCGGTGTCAATCAGATGTTTGGCGATTAAAGAGCTTAAATAATTCGGTCCCTTTAACCTGAGGCTCCTTGGTACATGTTCGCAGAATCTGATGTAGGCCCTCCTCTCAGTTCTTCCAATGTAACTGCTCCAGCAGATACATGTGAATTGGTATGCACAGTTGGAGGTAACACGTGAGGGGTACTTGTCAAACTTCGAGGAGGTTGTTCGGGGTAGAGAGACTAATAATGCTGCAGCATACGTCCTGGACAGGGCTGCGCTCAATCTTTTATTTACCATTCTCATAATGTCGTCGCCCTTGTAGTCGAGTTTGATCAAAATAGGCTTCTTACTGGCTGTAGCTGTATCAAGCTTCTTGACTCCATTCTTGCCATATTTGTTAGTGAAACTTTGTGGGTAACCATTCTCTTTCAAGCATTTTTCAAGAAGCATTAATTCACTGTCTAGTTTGTTTGGTGAACATATTCTTTTCGCTCTAGAGAAAAGTGTTTTCACCAGCGTTCGTTTGTATCTCACTGGGCAGAAGCTGTTGAAATTCAAGTAAAGACCACTCCATGTGTCTTTACGATATACAGATCTTTCGAGTGTCCCGTCAGTAAGGTATCAGTAAGTTATGTTGCTACTACTTCCTGCCTAAGAGTATTGTTGTGTTCACTGCGCATATGCACACATATCTGATAATAAGTGAGTAGTGAGATCCACATATACACAGATATTCAGTTAGGCCAACTGACCTATGTGAAGTTAGCTAGGTGTAGGCAATATTTCTAGGATAATACATTATTACTACAGATGAAAACAGATAGATTATGAAATAATACTTAGGAGTAGAGAATTTCAGATTTATCGCCTGTAAAAATATTTGATTTACGCTGAAATAGTTTATGACTGTTACTTTCATTTCACAGTAACATCGACTTCTTGAAACCAAATTTCTTCAAAGATTAGTGATATCAGCTTTTATTGCTTAAGTTGGTGCGTCGGTGGCACAGCGGTTAGGACGCTCAACGGCTGTGCATATGTTCCGGGGTTCGATCCCCGGCCACAGACGCACTCCCTTACCTCACTAAGCCAGTAATACAAAAGGTGGTAAAGAGGAAAGGTTGGGCATGAGGCTAGCAACTCCATCCTGTAAAAATAAAGACCGCTACAGAAATCTCAAGCCCTTTAGATTAAAACCCTATATTCCAGTGGGAACGTGAAGGAATAAAAAAATTGCTTAAGTTGTGCTTCCAGTTGATTTATTAAGTTTAATCGATATCCTAGGTCTTTGTTAAAATGTTATCGCCTGGTGTGAAAGATTGTACATGTGTAGGAATCAGCTACATCTAGGTGATGAGGTCCAAACAGGAAGAAATGCACATCCTAGACGTCGCTGATAATCACCATCAGTCGAAGTAACATACATTAGTTGTGTGTAATCCTGGCACGCTCTGTCTATCATGCATCTAAATGTTGTTTGGAGAGAGGTATAATGCACATAAGAAACAGAGATTTCAACAACTCAAAAAAAATACTTATGACTACTTTCAAAAGGATGCGCAAACAAATACATAAACATACACACTGCCTTTATGGTATTTTTCACAAGAAAACTATATCAGCAGTTTAGAAGTTTATTAGAAATATTTTTTTCACAACAAAGCACGAGGTCAGTCGATGTAGCCAACACATATGCATATTTCTTGCTAGTTGGCATTCTGAACAATCCAAAAAAAGAGAGGCATGCATAGCCAAGAAAACAAATGCACATGACACCAATAAGCACACACATATGTATTACACAATGGAATTCACTAACACTGTCTTTTGACAAAGTAAACACTATTCTAAAATGACATCTGTTTTAGGTTGAGAGGGAATCTTTCTCTTCAAGCTGAATACATAATAATGAGTGTCGACCAAAGGGAATTCCACTATTTATCTATGAACTGAACATAATGCAGATTACCAGTACTACGTATTTTAAACCTCCTATAGTACATAATTCAGACTGTTAAAAGAAGCACTTAATAGGTTATTTAAACTAAGTTGTTCTCGTACATTTAACAAACTGCCTACGGTGTGATTTATTACGTTACACGTATTTTATTTTATTTTTTTTAATTATTATAGCTTGATTCCACACAGTATTTTCGTACAAGTATGGAATTTTCAGCATGTGATATCGGTAGCCCAAATTCAGCAGGCCGACCATAGATATCAGGTGTGCGTCGGCGAGAGATCGAACCTCGGACCATGTGCATGGTTGGCGAGAGTCCTAACCGCTGTGCCACCGACGCACATAGAACTTTGCTAATATGTGCGGCAGTTCAAGTCGACACACTCCCTCCTTGTAGCACACAAAGCAAGAGAAGAAAGTAGGAAAAATGCATCATAGAGACAGTAAACAGAGGTGTGAGACAGAGGAATAGTAATAACGAAGAACAAACAGTTTCATTGGAAATCATAATTCACACGGAGTGGATGCATCTGCACCACTGGGAATGATTTTGAGCCATGTCACCAATTGTTTCCAACCATTGGTTTTTACCGTCCCGAGGACCCCAACCAGTCTGGAAGTCTACATCTTCCTACGTGGCTTAAACTAACTGTTGTAGATTTCATTGACTGGTGCCATGTTTTCGTTTGACCGCCGCTAGCTTTTTTCCAACCTGACCCTATATCAGCTAAGATTGCCCGTCAAGGAAGACGATGACTAGGCATACGTAACACATGTCCTAACCATCTCAGTCAATGTAATTTCACAGTCTCGTCTATTGATTTCCCCTCCTTACCTAGCACTCGACGCCTATGATCGAAGACAGCTAATCTTTTTATGTCTTCCACTCCCAATGACCAGGTCTCACAGCCATAAAGGAGGACGGAGCGGACTGCTGAGCAGTACACACGCCCTTTGGTCGATGGCCAACCGGATATCAAGTCTACGCCCGAGACGGCGTAAACTGGCATATGCGACACTAGCCTTCTGTATCTGTACTGAGATTTCGTCAGAGATCAACCCGTTGGGGCTGATGGTACTTCCCAAATAAGTGAAGCCGTCAACGTGTTCTACCACTTCACTTCCTATTTCTAATCTAGGAGTCGGTTTAGTCCAATCCTGTAACATCATCTTACATTTAGCGGGAGCAAATCGCATGCCAAACATTCGTAGATTGCAGCTCAAGGTGTTCAGACTAGGCTCTCGTACTCTTTATAGTCTAAAATTTGTATTTCTTGCAGAGGTGAGCTGAGTCATTCAATCTTATGAAACTAAATATGCTTGCGGATTTATTAGAGGTGAAATGTTATTACATGAAACACGACGGTCAGTTGGTCACACTTTCTGTCAAGTATGCATTTCCGTAGGTGTATGCACACAAACAATAAGAATAACAATTATTCAAATAACAGAAACACATTTACAAAACGCGTGAGACTTTCACATGGTATTGTATTCCACCTCAAAATTTTCATATTTGTCAACTTAAGAATAACAAGAGAAAGGCGATGATTTGTACACTGATGCCACAGCTGTGATACGTATGTATCTTAATACTGCTCATTTGTCTTAAGGAATGAATCCTGAATTTTTTTTTCAACTGTAATAATAAGGCCTCAGGGCATGTATTAATTGATCAAACTTAGGAGGCGAAATTTACACAGAAATCCGTTTTCATTTCTTTACGCTACAAGTGGAACATAAAACTTCACACCCTGAGTTTTGAGATTTCAGTAACTGTGGTGTTCTTTTTGAGGAGTGAGGTTGCTAGCCTCACACCCAACTTTCCCTTTTTTTCAAGCTTGCTACTAGCTAGGCGAGGTTTTTTAGTATGTCAGCAGGAAATCGAAACCTGAACTACATGTGTGTGGTTAGAAAGCATTCCATCGGTGAACCACACACGTACTTACACAGAAATAAAGGGAATGTAACCAGTGTTTTTTTCGTTTTGTTCAACGAAATGTAGAAACCTAATGATTTCAACTCAGTACTATGTAATATTCTTATTTGGATAGTAAAACAATGTCTGTGGACATTTATCAATAGGGCTTAAAAATTGGAGTATATGCTTTCCGGGATGAGTGTTCTCACAACTGAAGATTCGTTAACTTTATATCAAAATGACTTAAAGTATCCGTAACACAGGGTAGAAAATGCAGATAGTTAGTAGGTGTGTGATTGGATGAGTCAGTCATAAAATGCTTGCCAACTAAGTGAGGGATGTCTGTTCAACTCCCGACAGACTCACTACTAACCCTTCTCTAGTTCACTATCCGGTGGTAAACGTGAAAAAGAAGGAAGATTGGATGTGTGTCCTGTAAGGTCACCTTGTATTAAACGAAACTGCCATCAATTAAACTTCAAAGTTCGAAACTTTATGTCCCACTTATAACTCAATGAATGAGAGAAACGTGTTATTAGATGTAAGTATACATTGATTGAAATAAACTCTGATGAACTGTTATACCTCAACACCCTTCGATTTCAATGAAATTACATTCAACAGAGACAATACTATGGAATATAATCTCTACGGTAATATGCTTTTTGCTTGAATAGCTCAGTAGCAACGCTGAGTGGTATAGGTTCGAATCTCGAAGGAGACATCAATTCTCTTAAGGTTGCGGATTCGCTTTACTGATTGACGAGTGCCAACAAACACGAAATCTGGGTTCAGGACGTTTTAGCTTGAAGCATCTTATAGTTAAACAATAAGAGTTGAGGAGAAACCTTATTTCTTCCCAAACTCATATGATGGTATATTTTCGCCTTAATGGATTTTCCATGCATGTGTAAATATAAAAGTAGAAGGCGTATCACCAACACAACAAGCAGATAGATTCTTAAAACTCATACAAATGGTTGTATAATCAACAAAAGTACAGTTACTGGTAACATCTCATCGACAGAAATTCGGTGTAGTTCAAAATATTTAAAATTAAGCCACTGTGACCTAGCTTAATGACAAGCCCATGAATTCTAACTTCTACTAATTCGTGATTTTAGCACGATCACCAGCCAGTGTCATCGGCAAGTATTTGTCCTCACTGCCGACCAGATGGACCCTACTGATCATGACTTCTCACTAAAACTCCAAGTAACTAAATCCTGTAACCAGTCAGTAACGAGCATCAGAGTCTCAGCACTGTATCAATCGACAAAGTAGGATCAATAATCAGCTCAGTCTTTCCCGCAAATATGCCCTGTAAGCCTTCAAGTGAAAGCCGAACAGGAAGGGATGAGTGTGGCGTCCTAATGTGATATAGAGGTGATGATGATGTGAGGAGGAAATGGAAGCTTTTTGGCAGTTTGAAGCCAACTGAAGTGATAGGAGAGAACCTAGAGGAGAAGAGATTGACAGCTGAAGCTGTATTTTTCATTTTGAGCCTAAGTAACGAATAATAATAAATGCAATGATATTCAAAGTTCTCTGCTATGGTTTCGATATTTAAAGCAGGTTTTATTTTCATTCTTTTATACTCGCCTTAATTTCAAGCAGTATACAGTCGATGAGAATGTGTAAAGTAAAATTATGATATCATGACACTGCTTTTATCTGAAGTACTAAACAAATCAATATTCTTATCCTAAACTGTGGCTTCATCATAAATAACAAAAACAAAAATGACAATAAAAATGAATTTAAATGGTGACATTTTACATGCCTCTACTGATGTATGTAAAACTAAACTTCAGTTTCTTCCTAAACATAACACTGATACCCGTGGTTTGCTTATTTACAACTTGTTCCAAGTGGAATATAAAGCTCCAAAGTAGAGCTTTGAAGTTTCGGTAACAGTGATTTTTATTTTTACGGGATGGGGTTGCTAGCAGCATGCCTAACTTTCCCTCTTTTAAACGGCCTTGCAATATGCTTAGAGAGGTTTAGGAGTGCGCTAGCACGGTGTCGAAACCCAGACCACGTGCGTGGTTTGACAGCGTTCTACCTCTGGATCACCGATGCGCTATTTTGCATAGTGAGGAAAGTATATTCAAAGAGTGGAGGAGAGTAAATATTTTAGGTGGTTAAAGATAGTTGACAAGAAGACATGAACCTAGGTTTCGTGCATATTGGCACTCGTCAGCAAGGCATATCTGCAACTCTGAAGGAACAGGTAGGCTTGCATCCGAAACAACCAGTGCTGTGGTCAGACACTCTACCATTCACCACTATTATTATTACTAAAACACAAACGAGGTGCATTATAAGCACCAAGAGATGCGTCACACACAAAAAGCAAAACAACAATATGTAAAGAAAATGGGAAGGGAATGAACGAGGGATATTAACCACAAAGCAAGTAAGCGTACATCTCAAGAGCATTCAAAGGATGGTTCATTACATCATGTTACTTTCAGAAAGGGCAGCAAGAAGGGAATTGCAGTGAGATTACCACTGGTCACGTCTCGTTGCCATATCTGATAACGTCTCAAACCACTGACTCGAATTATCTCCTGGACCCCGCCTAGTGGGTAGTGATACACCGACGAATGCCAAACTAACAAAAATATTCTTCATCCAGCAGTGCCATATTATAATCTAACCACGTCTTCACCTCTTGCATCTAGTCTCTAAAGCTAACAGGGAATGATTTGGCATCCACTGAAGTGACGTTCGTAACATGCATCTAAGTCACCGAAACTGGTATTCCACAATGACAACACTCCAGCATGTCCAAACACACGCTACCAAACCACAAAATTATTTACGTGATGGCACCACCGGATGAAAGGGAATCTGTATTGGCAGTGACTATCGGATACACAGAATGACCGTGCATCCTCATTTGACAGAGGCAAGGTTTCACAGACTCAGATGAAGGGTTGAAACTAGCATACTTGTTCAGAACTTTCAAATAAGAATAAATAAATTTCCATATCACCGACTATCATATCGTAATAATAATTATTCAGCGAAAAATTGGCACAGAATTCAACTTCCGTTAATAATTTAACGGGTAATTATTTGGTGAACTTGAAGTGAACAAGCCTGGTGAGGCCATTAGTAATGGTTATCAGTATAGAGAAAAAAATATGAATTGGGGAATTCTTTGTTTAAGTTAATTTCGTATTTCCTGTCGATTTACTATAATAGACTGGAATGTTCGGTCTTTGTAGCTTTTGTTCTTGAAGTTACATATTGCAGTGGATTCCATTTGTATGAGTCGGCAAGTAGAGTGAATGTGAATCAGTTACCATAGGACAGTGTGCAGTACTCACAGCGGCTAAGTGACTCACCATCACTGTGCACTTAGAATTAATATTGGATGGTTCGAGGTAATTGATGGTAAGCTCTACTTGACGTAGGTTTCGTGATTATTGAGAATCATCAGTAAAGTGTATCTGCAACCTCTATGGTGCCTGCCTCAACCAGGGCTTCATTCACAGACGTTACCACTGAGTTATTCCAAATCACGATTGATCTCTTCCACGACTGTAATGGATACACTGATTGGTCTCCACGGATTAATCAATGCCATATATCTAATCGCTGATGGTGGCGATGACCTCAAGGATTTCATGCTGAGAATGACTTTATTTCAAACAATTCTTTTGAAACAATGTGCGATTTTCATACAATAATAATAATTTGCTTTATTCCAAAACAGTACTTGTGAATACAGAATGGAATTCTCAGCATTTCACTACAGTATTGCATCCACTTTGTACATTAACAATAAATAAAATTCCACATAGATTATGGGTAATCTCAGTTAGTTTTGAGAATAATATATTGGCATATCGGTAGCAAAGCCAAAAGTGAAGAGAATGTTTGAAGGTGTTCGAAAAGTAGATGCTAGCATATTTAATGGCGTAAGCAGTAACAAAAAGGTCGAGATATACAGAGTGTGAAAGAACGAAGAAGAATGTTTTAAGTAGAATTTGTAAGGAAGAGAGAAACACAACAGCACATAACAAAAAAAAACGAAAAAAACAAAAAGCAAAGAAAAAAGAGAAAAGGAAAAGAAATAAAGAAAACGTTGTACCTATAAATGATATGAGTTGGAAAAACAAGATCCAATTGTTCTACTGACTACTTAAAAAGTTATAAGTCTCACGCCTAATGCTTTCTTTTCATCGCACAGAACACGAGCTAAGTAGGGTATGGTTGAGTTTTTGTACTTGCTAGTGCGAGCATATAGTATTCTACATAGGCTTCTGGTCCTACCTGATGAGATAAAAGGGGAGAGTTGTGAATGTAGAGAGTGGTGTAAGTTAGATAGAATGGATTTAGCCCATTTTTCACATGAGTCCAAGTTCCTGTCAACCAGAATATTAACAAGCTGGTTAAGTGGCACGTTGCTTAACCTGCTGACAACCTTAAAAATCCTGCGTAATAAGGTATAGTCCTTCTTCAGTAGCTCTAGAAAAACTAAGGGGGAACAATAGAGAATAATAGGCAGGATGCAAGAGTTAACGAGGAAATACTTAAACAGGTTATTTACAATGAAAGGAAGATGTGCTTGAAATCTTGACAAGTGTTAATTTCCTGGTAGTAGGCTGTTTGACACCATGAATCAACAGTGAATAGCATCGAAGAAGGCATCCACAGTATGATTCACTTAAATATGTTTTTTTTTGGAACTCCATTTTCTACTGAAGACTTTGTTTATCTATCCGTACGCTAAAAAAAGCAATAACAATTTAGGCATAATCAATTACAGAAGCCACCTAATTTGTTTTCAATTTTGTGATGTAAACATTTTACTAATTGATTTTTTTATTCTATGTCTAACAACACTTAATATTGTATCAGGAAAGATTGCATTATTCATTTGCAGAAGATATACATCGTATTTGCTTTTTGGTTTTTTTTAAATAGAGTATAAAGAGATCTGATTCGATTTTTCAAAATCTGTATATATTTGTATGAGTGGTAAGATATTATTCGATCAATAAACTTTTATCAACGCGCACAAAGTATCCTTTGGAGCTTAGAGAATTAGAGCCAATGTCTGCTCTTCTGATAAGAAGTCTGATAACAAAAGAGTGTTTTCTTGCCTGATATTATGTAGATTAGGTTACTCCTCACTACTGAAATATCCTGGATGCTTTCAGTTTTAATGTTTAGTTTAAATTCTGAGGGAAATAAAATATTTATTTGCCCAGTGGAATGTGAGGTTAGGATGTCCACCAGCAATCCAGTTGTTCGGAAATGTGAAGGTTGCAATCACTTTTCTAGCATTAAACAGTTCTTAAAATGACATTTAGTATGAAGAGAAAAGCTAAAGATTTAATCTCCAACACACTAATCTCAAATTTGTACGTCTACAACGGAAAACTTAACGAGGCGTTTGGAATAAACACAGGAGTTAGACAGGGTTGCTTATTATCACCAATGATATCCCTAATTGTGGTGGACTGGATTATGCGTCAGACAGTGGGAAACGAGAAGACAGGGATATCCTGGACCGACGTGAAGAACCTAGAAGACCTGGATTTCGCACGTGGATGATTTATGTTTGATGACACACAAAATCGAAGACTTACAAGCGAAAACCGACAAGCTGGTTGAAGAAGCAGCAAAGACAGGACTCCAGGTGAATATAGACAAGACGGAGGTTATGAAAATAACCAATCAACCAGCAACAACAACAGCAGCAACATCCAGCGCTAATCACCATCAACGGGAGGGATTTGAAAGAGGTTACTTCATTCACTTATCTAGGGAGCATTGTCTCAAATACAGGAGGAACGGACGACGATGTCAAATCGAGAATCGGGAAAGCGAGAAACACATTCATCAACCTGAAACCAATCTGGAAATCTTCGTCACTCCTCAACATCAACAACAAAATTCGGATTTTCAATACAAACGTCAAGTCAGTTCTTCTATACGTACGGATCAGAAACTTGGCAGGTCACAAAGAATATTTCCAACAGCCTGTTGCAGACCTTTATCAACAACTGTCTTCGTCGCTCTATACTGAAGATCAGATGGCCGGAAAGAATCACCAACAAGAAACTATGGGAAAAAACAAACAGAACAAGAACCAATCGCTCAACAAATGTGCAGTAGAAAGTGGAGATAAATTGGACACTCGCTGAGGAGGCCGCTAGGTGACACCGCGCGTCAGGCCAGTGCTCGAGTGGAACCCGAAAAGGAAGCGGCGAGTGGGACGTTCAAGGGTGACCTGGAGGAAATCGTGTGAAGAGGAATTGAAATAGTATGGACTAACATGGATGCAAGTGAAAAGTACAGCAGAAGACAGAAGCAAGTGGAGACGTGCAGTTGAAGCCCTATGTTCCACTAGGAACCCAAGGGAACAATAATAATTATAATACATGAAAAAAGTCAATTGCGAAGCATTTCAAATTGGCTACAGACTTTTATCGATGGTGAAGGTCAGATGACCAGTTAGGAAAGATAAGTAACAAAGAATTCTGCAGTACAGTGAACTGCTGCGAAACTTATCGTTCAACAGATATACAGAAGGGGATGTAGATGTATTGGTATACGTTGGGGAAACTATTTACTGACATTATGCTTGAAGCTTTCATAAAGGAACCCGAATCAGAAACGACGAGTTGGACGTGTGCGAGTTGATGAGAAGTTATGAGCAATCATGTAGCTGGCTTAGACAGACTGCTGCTGAAGGCCAACGTTCCATTTGGAAACCAAAGAAACGATTATCTAAAAATAATTTGATGTATACAACATGTATACATCCCAGACTAGCATTCTGCGTAATTCTGTTTTGTATCTTACGTCACAGGTCTAGAAAAGAGGAGAATGCTGGGGAAAGTTAGTTAACACACCTAAATGAGTAACAGTGTGCGGAAAACATTTAATACTATTATTGATTGAAATGATGACTAATGCTCAGTGTACTTTTATTTATTGACGAGGTTAATAGAATTTGTTTACTAACTCCTTTCTACTTCAAAAGCTTCTGAAATATACTTTAAAACGTTTGTGTCTAAACAACGTTTCATTGTATCTAGATTTTGTCCTGTAGTTAACATCCTGAATACCACTAATCACTGTTAACCACCAGGAAGTTGACCCCACCCAAAATGAAAAAAAGAATAGTTTAAGTAAATCTAAGAAACTGATTAATCTGAATATAGAAGATAGTAAAGAAAGAGCGGAAAGGCAGTAAAGTGATTAGATTAAATCTGTATGGGAGATAAAAACTTGTTGATAAGCAATAATAATAATAATGGTGATAATAAAGCAAGTATTAATCAACTAGCGGTTTTACACTGGCCATGGTTATACAAGTCAGTGTGTGTATTCCTTTTGGACAGAGATATCATGGACCAAGGGATCCCGTCTGACTGGCTGAATGGTCACGAAACTGATCTCATAAGATGGAAGTCTTGGGTTTGTTCCTTATCCATGTGGTCATGGCTGCGCAATGTGTTTAAAATAGGAAGAAACGGCTCTCCGGTACACCCTGGAGACTTCCATTGGTTCTGTAACTGAAATAAATCCATGATCGCACATGGAGTTAATCAGATTCCTGCAAACTAAACATTAAAAACTCTTTTCTTCTACAAAAATAAGGAAATTTTCTAAAATAAACTCTTTAAAGTCCGCAGTAGAAGTGAGATTAAAGAAAGTAATAAGCAAAATTCTAACACTGATTCGACAATTCACCAAAGCGTAGCTTTAGTCTTTGTTGGTGCTGATTGAATTCTTCCAGTCAAATTGGTGACCTGGTCACCAAGCTGGGTGACTGTCTATCATATGGTACACTTTGAAGTAGAGTTAGATGCTATGAGTTATTCAGCAGGAAGCCTTGCTTCACCTAGGTTTCATGACTGATTACTCTCATTAGCGAGGTATATCTTGAAAGGCCTTACTCTCCTCATATCTCAATGACTTGAATCGATGTCGACCGATGCAGTTATCAGAGAAACCAACACTGAGGGGCAATGAATGACTAACCACTAGTGACCAGTGGCATGAGGTGCACCAAGCCTAGGTCGAACTCCCCCTGTCGAACTACACCAACTGTCTCATATAGAAGGAATTTACAGTTTCAGACAAGTGTAAAAGATTCTGTTTCAAACTGAACAAAATTTATCAGACTGGAGACAAGTATAACGTTAAAAGAATTACCAAGACATTCTGAATAACTCCAAACCCTATTTACACCTGAAATTCGGATTTCTTGTCTTACGTACCTATTTACGACAGACATAAACAGTTGCCTTTTCCCATTCTACTATTAATAAAGCTGTATACTTATACTACTACTACTACTACGTATCTCTGTCTGTCCTTAAGCAGACTAGAAAAATATCACTTTACTCTCTTTGCTAATCGATTTTATGCCATAAGCAAAATACATAATAACAGTTTCGTACGAAAATGGATTTAAAAGTGTTTTCTTTTTTCAAATGTAAAAAGTACTGACTGAAGAGAAAGCCATTGATTTATTGAAAGACGAATTCAATGTCTGCCCACACTTTTACAGATTTCATTTTAGTAACGTATATTTTTTGAATATTAATCACGTGTGAGAATTATTCATAATTAGGAATCAGCAAGGGATTTTTGTCAGTTTGTTTGATAAATTCACAGAAATTTCCGGTGCTCAAAGATCTTGTCAGCTGACATAGGATTAGATTGTGAAAAAGAGTTAGAGTGGTCAACCCAAAGCCTGAAACTGATACATGAAGTCTTTGATTTCTCAGATGAACTAACCTTCCTAGGGAGTCATAGACCTCCTGACTGGCTGGGGTTCTCGAGATGAGACTAACCAATTATTTGGAAATCTTCGTAACAAACCGTGTCATTGGTACAAATACATTCACTCTTTATAACCTCCTTGATCAAATAAGTCCACATGTTTCGCCACAAGATTATTCTATCTCTCACATTTCTGTTTATTATTGTTCTTTTGTTTCCCCTCGTGTGCTTCATGGAGTATGGCAAGTTGAACCACTTCACATCTGTGAAACGTTCTACGTTGAAACGCATTCATTCTGCATATCTATCTACACCGACGCATTTTGGAGTTTATGCATTCACCATATAAATATAACAGATGTTCAACTCATTCATATTCAGAGGTTCATTAACAGCTTTTAAATTATTCTCGTAGCCTTGACATGTGTAAGTCTTCAGTATGTTTGGCTTTTCAATTTTGAAGAAAAAAAGCCTGAAAGAGCTTGGAACACTTACCCCAAGAAATAACAAGAGTGAGCATCATATCTTAGGCGGCTTTGCTAGCCAGTTTCTTTTGTAACAGAAGTAAGTTTTTGAGTTAACTAGTGCAAAACAGAAGTTGTATCAACCAGAAATATATACATAGTGTCCTAAGGTCAAATATGAGACATACCAATATAAAAAGGATTTTGAAATAATAACAGGTTCGCTGACAGTGTGTAGGTGGTCAAGGGGTAGAATGCCTGGAAACCACGTAGCTGGTTCGGTGAACTCCCAAACCTCGTCTAGCCAGTGGTATATCCGAAGAAGAGGGAAGGTTTCGCGTGAGGCTAGTAACCACACCCCATAAAAGTAACACAAGCACTGGTGAAATTTCAAAGCTTAAACCTTGAAGCTCTACGTTCCAGTCAAGACGAAAAGGAAATGAAAAGAATGGTGGTATGCACACGTAATGTTGGTGTCTACAGATTAGCTTAGGTCAAAATGTATTATACAGTTCCAATAAAAATGAGGGATTGTCAGGATCTACTTTAGGTTTAGCGAGGTGGAGATTTTAAGATCACCATTTAATTACATAATGGTTTCTGTGCTTTAATACATCGGTAAACATAAGGTCACTAAAAATTGATTCGCACACTGTCCATGATTTTAAATGGTTAGAATCAGTCGGTAGGAGGATCATCACTTTATTTCCTCGTTGTCCAATCAGCCCATTCGTTGAATTCCGATGGCACTATGCAAAGTACCCTGTTATACAGATTGGATAATAAAGGGTTACTGTTTCGTCATTAAAACTGCTAACTCTTCCCTCAGATACTTTCCTTCAGTATTGTGGAAAATAGGACAAAATTAACTGTGAAATTAGCGTTTCTGCATTGTCTATGACTTGGGCGGTAATTGGTTGCCTTCAGAAATTTCCTTTTCTTTTTACTAATTTATATTGATAACGATCGTCTTATTGACCTGGTGTTTAACCTTTCTACCATGACACCTGTTGATTATTGCTTGAAATGTGACGGAACATGTCTGTTGTGGGAAGATTAATCCAAGTTGCAGGCTTTTAGGAGATCTCCAGTATTTAAGGTACTTTGGGTGTTCAAAATTTTCAAACTTTTTTAGTTACATTCGTATCCGTAGTTGTCTACGTGTCAACATTTAAAGGAATACGTGTTGTGTAATTTAATGGTTAGGTTGTTTTTCTGGATTCAGAGTCGATAGGAACGTACACTTTGATCTTGTCATCTTCAGCTTTTAGTTCTTTTGGCACTGGATTGATTGATTGTGTTGGGTTTGTGTCCGAGGATATTTTCAGTATTCCAGGAGTTATTTTTAGAAATATTTCTCATCAAATGGTAGGATGAGTTTTCTTAAAGCTTCTGAGAGTGGTTTCTTGCTGTCATTGTGATGTGTTTGTAGATATCTTTCAATGATGGTAAATATCTTTCTTCAAGACGAACAAGTGATATTTGTCCCTTATTCTCTCCATAAGTAGAGGAATAAAGCCTTAGTTAATTAAAAATGGGAGATATTTTCTGTGCAGCCTATGTCGACTCAAATAAATTTACGTCTTCAATAAAAGATATGGAAGCAGAGCGATCCATAAATTTTATGTCATTTCATGTTCTCTGTTTGTTCACTGAATGCTGTGAAATAATTACACTATAATTATCTCTAATACTACTACTATTATTATTACATGGTTTTGTAAAGGTGATAGGATAAATTGCTTCAGGATCATCGTGCATTGTCAGTTCATGTTCGAGACTTTGAGGCACTCGGCTGGAAGCCCTAATTCACCTGGATTCTGTTAATTTTTGTAATGGTCCCCTAGACGTAACTTGAAAGAAATGATGAAAACGCCTTTCTCACCGATTCGAATGCAGGTTGTCTAATGTTGTGGTTAGAGACGTTATCGATTGGCTATCTGAGACAACCTTTGAATTCCTGTATGACATTAGAGAATATATATTTACCAGTGAGGTGATGTGGACGCAACCTAGTTAAAGGGCTCCCTTCTGAATTCGTTACTGTGCTTTTGATTTCAGATAAATCAAAACGAATTTGTTATTGTTTCCTTTGTTCCTAGAGGAACATTAGGTTTCAGCCGCACGATCCTATTGCGGCAAACGTTTTCACCTGGCTCCACGTCTATTCACATGCTTTCATCTTCTCTTCACATGACCTCCATCATTCTACCCTCACACTGATGACCCGCTTCCCATTCGGGTTCCACTCGAGAGAGAGAGACAGCCTGGCATGTGGTGCCTCTTGATGGTTTGTTTTCTCAGAGTATGCCCAGTCCACCTCCATTTCTTACTGAATATTTGTTGCACAGTTGGTTCCTGCTGAGCTGGTTAGCTCATTGCCAGAGATCCCTCACTATTGCTGATCTTCTCTGGTCGGCCATCTGATCTTGAGTAGTATTGAACGAAGTCAGCTACTGATGAAGGTGTGTAGTTTGTTCGAAGTGCCCTTCGTGACGCGCCGTACAAGTTTCTTATCCATAAAGTAGCACTAACTTCACATTGAAGTTGAAAATTCACATCTTATTTCTCATGCTGAATGCTGCTGATCTTCACAGAGACTTGAGAGTAACGAAACGAATTTAAGTCATTCAAATTAAACAAAGTATATCAGACTCGATGTTAGCCTTATTTTTCTGAGACAAGTGTAACATCATGAGAATTACTGAGATACACTGAATAACTCTAATCTCTGCTTTCATCTCAAACTTTCATACTTTTTATCTTATTCTTTCCATTCTTTTCAATTTATTTACACTACTCACGTGTAACGACGATAAGATAAACCGCCATGGAAATAAAAGATACGACATTATTACTATTCATGAAATATTCTGCACTGTTCTGTTCTCCAAAAATAGAAATAAAGCATAATACACTTTGTATGCAAAAAAACAGCCTACAAAGACGGAAAAACAGAAATGGTCATTTGAGAATCACGTTCTACTGACAAGATGGTGAACAGAAGTGTAGTGTGTAGTCTGTGACTTATTTTCTTTTTTTGAAATTGGATACAATGTGCGTTAAAAGCGAAAACACGCACAGATACGCAAACAAACACAGACACACAAATACACAATAAGACTAAGAAATGCAATTAAGTGTGAAACATAATCACATTGTTTACTAATTCATAAGACTTCAAATATACATGGTCGATAGGATAAATTTCCTCATAGAAAGAAGCAGTGGATCTGTGCAGTATAAAATGACACCATTGGTATATCCCACAGGTTCTTTCTCGTCAATATGCACTCCATTAACTGAAATCACAGGTTTTGTTCATTCTTATGAGTTTAAAGTGAAACACATGACTTCGGACTTGAATCCTTGTAGTTTCATTGGCCGTGGGGTTGCTATCCTCATTTCCAGTATTTTTTATCTCCTTATCTTTTATCGATTAGTAAACTGAACGAGATTTACGAATGCGTCGACGACTCGGAATGGAAGCTGGACAACATGCATGGTTGACAAACACTCTACTACGGAAACAGCGATGCAGAAAATTACAACTACCTGGTTAGGAAAGAGTGAAAACTACAGGCTCTAGTGTTGGAATGACAGCAGAGTAAATGTTATAAATCAACACATCTAAAATGTAAGCATCACATTTTCGTACTTCAAGTCATCATCAGTTTATGAAAAATTCTCAAAGTAGACGAGTTAGAGAGAGAGAGAGAAAAAGACAAAATATGGAAAAGTATAATAAATAATGTTAGCTAAAATGGTTACATAACAACTCAGAAAAATTACAGTTTATAAAACTGGAATTAATCCAGTGAGCTGCAATAACTAATATGCACGAAAACACAGTCAATATAGAGTTACCAGGGAAGTGAAAGATTGAACAGATCCTCTTACTGTGTGCAAAAGTTTGGTGCAAGGCATTTGGTTGCAATGGCTTTGTCAAATCGTAGTAAATTTGATATCCTTTGTGAATTTAATATTTTGAACGATTTGGAGACCTCGAGAAAATATGGTGTACCAACGAGGTATCTGGTGTCTGCAATTTGTGAATACCCACTTCCGTTTAGATAGAAATTTCTTGGGATATACTCAAAAAGTTTGGTAGAAACACTTCTGTGTGTCCTTCCAATATACTTGCATATCCATCCATATTAATGGTTTTGAGATCATGGAGTTAATTTCACTCTTGTGAGCTATAATTTACTTGAATTTTCATGTATCCCTTATCAGCTAACAATATTTATAATGTCTCCCTGTTTTGTCTTGTCCTCTCCCTAATTTCCTACTTTGAAATTCACACAAATGGATGGTGACTCTGAGGCTTACATTTTGGATTCCTTAATTTGCTACCGTTTCAAACACCGTAATTCTATGTAGCAGTCTGCAGCTGATGAGAAACTAGGAAACAAAGTGATGAAGTCACTTTATAATGGCACGAATTTAGTGCTTCTTACATTCTTGTACACTATTTCAGTAGTATATGCATTCGTTAATGCACTATGAAGAGACTAAATTTATTGATTACATAGGATTATTGTGACTTTCCATCGATCAGCCATATAATGTCAAATTATATGAGATGGAAATCAAGGTAGCTGTCGTGGATAACACTTCAGTGTTTGAAACTATGGGTGGTGGTTGCAAGCCTCAATAAGAACACCACTGCTCACTAGTTGTCTAGTTATTAGCCAGTAGAACGACTTAGATCCCTTTGTAGTTTAATTGTGGTGCTGAATATTCTTTTGCAGAGCTTAGAGACAGAGCGAAAAATCTCATAGAACTTTCACACAACAGCAATTGTTTCAAATAGTCCAATTTATGTGTTTGGTACATGATAATCATTATTTTAACGAAGTTTTGCATTTCCAATTGAATAAAGGATAAAACGGTGCTGTATTCACTAACTATTCTGTATTTAATGGGGATAATTATCAATTTGGATACGCTACCAAGCAGCTAAAGTCATCAGTGCGTATTTTTCCATACGCCCAACTTAGTTAACCCCACTGGTCATGACTTCTCACTAGAACTTCAGTTGAATTTATCCTACCCAATCACTGAATTGGTCAATATTTCTTCCTAAATGTGATGACTCTGGATCGCTAGAGAAATCACCTAAACAATATCAAACTGAAATTGAAAATCCACTCAGCGTTCTTCAGTCCATACAGTACTCTGGTTACCGTCATGTGGTAACAAAATTTTCGCTTGTTTTAAATATGAAGAAAAATACGTGATTGTCAGATATCAATTTTCAAAACGTAAAGTGCTATAATTTATGTTGTTATTGTGTTGTTTGTTTAAATATGTCAGTGAATTAAAAAGTCAAGGTCACCCAACTGTCAATAATAACCTTCAAAAGTGCATAGTAGTGAGTGAATGCTGTTAGATAAAATAAATATTCGTGAAGTGTTAATAATACTGTCATACACAGTGAATGTATTAGCCTTTAATTTTACATTCATTCCTATTTCATGAATTTTACTTTTTTTAATCCATGGCGTATACCCTGGGAATCAGCAGCAATCTACTTGTCCTGAATGCAGGTTGACATTTATTTATTTATTTAAAGTGTTTTTCAGTTAAATGTAACTATTTTGATTTCGACAATTAACAGTTGTATTTTCCTTTTATTTTTTCCTCTCACTCTACTACTTAATTGTCCACAATGTTTCCTTTTTTATCTGAAATAAATCTGTGTACAGTGAATTTACTGTTGTTTTATTTTTGCTTGTTTATTCGTTACTAAAGCAATTTGCTTTGGCGCGTTATTTAAAAATCTACAAAATATGAAGGTTAAGTATAAGGACAGATGGCATGGCGAATAACCTTGAACATTACGGCAGTATCTAATTCCATGTGAATTTGTTTCCTGAATAAGTCACACACTGAGTGAAACAGTAATATTTAACGTTGTTCATAAGCAATCAAACAATTCCAACAGTGGTGTGAACACGGGCAGTAATTTTGCTCGAAATATTACCAATAACAAAACTTATCATTGTGTGTAAACTATTGAAATATAATTATACTTTATCTGATTGTTAGTTGTAATTACACAACTTCGAAACTTGATTTTTTAAGTCCTTGTTCTTGTTTCTTACCTATTTTAAAGTTGGTAGAATTTACCTCATATTCCAGTTGGATGCTGAATCCTTTCCTTCGCATAACTTCAAAAAAGATAAAGCGTGTAAAGAAAAGACTTACTACCTAAAGTATAACACATGAGAAAAGAATTTGCTTGCTAACTCGCTTCGGCAACTCTGAAGAATAGCAGCCCAAACCGAAACTACCTAGCGAACGGACAAATGACCCTGAGCAACCAGTCAGGTGACTCTGTTTTATCCAGACGTACTTATGGGTGCTGTACACCTTTTCTGTTGCAAATTCGCTCCAGATCTTGTTTTTGATTACTATTTGGAGAACAGAACTGATAGGAATGTCGAAAAATTGCCAGTGTGGAGGTGTCATTCATATGCAAAGATACAATAGGCGCATCGATGTGTTTGTTTGTTGGTGAAATGAGTGTCGAAGCAGAAAATCAGTTCGAGAACGTATGTCGTTCGTTTTTAATCTACAGAGTCCTTAGGTACTTTTGATAAAAACAAAATATAATCGAGGGAGATTGAGTGCGAATCGGCGATAGGTATTGGGGATATATCACACCAGGCTCCAGAAAGGATATATTGAGGCGATCCCTAATCGCAGTGCACGTGTATTATTGCCTATTATCCAGCGCTTAGTGCTGCCTGAGACGACTATTCATACAGATGAATGGAGCAGTTACAGTCTGTTATGGAATCTGGGATATATTCATCAAGTGGTCAACCATACAAATGGTTTTCTCAATCCTTTTGATGGAACTCACACTAATTCCATCGAAAGTTTCTGGAGTCACCTCAAAAACGTAACAGATCTGTGAATGGATCAAGAGATGCAATGATATTTAGTTATCTCGATGAGTTTATGTACTGGACTTGTTTCAACATGAGTATCAAGACTCCTACGAGAAATTAGGAGGTTTTTTTGAAGTATATACGAGAACGTTGTCCTTTGTAACTATTTTTTAACAATGCATTACTTTTATATAAACGATTTATTCCAATTATGCGCCGTTTTTTGAGCCTTCTGATTGGTCGAAATTGTCCTTGTCAAGGTCATTTGTCCGCTGGCTTGGTAGTTTCGGTTTGGGCTGCTATTCTTTAAAATTGCCCTCGCTTCTACTTCAACAGCTCTCAAATGCAACTTTGAAATACTCTTGTATAAAATACTTTTCAATGAACTTGTTTTTTTTATTATGTTGTTAGCGTGATAAATACCATTCTTCACTGTTATTTACCAAATAAGTGACCCAATGAATCTAAATATACAAAATAGCCAAATAAATTGAAAATTGATTGGTGGATGGTGACTAGCAGTGGACTCCAAGATGCTCATTTCGTCCTACTTGGGACTCGGAATCTGGATGTGCATGCATCTCGCAGTGAGTGATGATGAGACCGAGCACTTCGGTCCAACCAATCGATGGGTAAATCTTGAACTGAATTAAATTAATAAATTAGAAAACCCTAGAATGCTTGAATGAAATCTGTTTGAGAAATGCAAACGTCTGCATAAACTAAAGTAGTAATAGAGTAAGCAACCAGAGTTAAATAAAATTATCACAATGGTTTTATACTGGTCATCGTAATGCCAGTGAATGTATGAATTGCTTTTCAACCTCTCTGTAATGGACCAGCCACGATTTCAAAGTGTTCAGCGGTAACATCTCTGACTGTAAAATTAGATGACATAGGATGGAATCTTCAAGTTGGCAAAAGGACATGTACGGTTGTGGGTACACCTTTCTGATGAATTTTAATAAGAAAGAAACATAAATTTAAGGCTTCCTGTCGACATCCTTCAACCACCTGACACTTACCTAATGTTTCGTGAAAGTCTGCATGGCGGAATCTGCAGCATCGTATGAGGAAGTTATTGAATTAATGTACATCATTGTAGATTATTGTTAGTAGAAAATACAGTCTTCTGATTGGTGATTGTTTCTCACTGAAAGTTAACCTTACATCTCTTTGTGGCTGTGTCAGATCATATATATGCTAACTGTATCCACCTACGCAAAGCCTTTGTTCTCATTTTCTCAAAACCAATATTTGGGACATAAACATTGACGTCAATTACTGTCTGCCAACTTTGACTAGCAGTCAGCTCTCACCACATGTTCTCATTCAATTTGATAAAAAAAGCTTCCATTATCAATCTTTTCTTCCATACTATTACATTAAATTTTAGGCCTACCAGTCTGTCCCATTCTGTTGTCTGATTGCAGGGAACTGCAAAGGAGCTAAATTGTACAACGAAAATCTACAATCGGAAGTAAAGCCTGCTAGCATAGAATTTGTTTTCTAACTCTTTTCTACTTGAAAGGCGTTCAAAAACATTTTGAAAAATTTTTGTGTTTAACAACCTTTTTTTCAATTTGTTTTGTTGTTAGCCACAGTTATATTATTCTTTTCTGTAAATTACCAGGTGAATGACCTCAGCTAAAAAACAATTTACGGAAATCAAAATGACCTAGTCAACCCAAATGTACAAATTATCCAAAAGAGTAGAATGTCGGTAAAATGTTATAGATAAAATCTATACTGGGAATGCGAAGTCATTTCAAAAATCCCAATTTACACATTTAGAAAATCAACAAATTGAGCAAACTAATTGGAAAGGAATGTATTTGCTTCAATCAGTTTGTTGTTTTTCTGATTGTAAGACTGTTAATAAAAAACAATAATAATGGTAACGACAAATATAGTAATAATAATCATAACAGCATGCTTAGCATCAAACAAGTAGGACTAATGAAAGCGATCACAATGGTTTTAAACTGACTAATGGTAAGGTGAACGAGAGTTGGCATTGTTTTTGAACGGAGATATCAGGTTAGTGGTCGCGAATAGCCAGCGATTTGGCTCTGGTGTGTCAGACATCCTCTGATGCATGAATTGAGGATTGTAATGAACATTTGCAAGAAACAACATAAGAATTCCCGATTCTCAGGGGTAGCAAGATGTCTTCGCTCCTCTGGTTAACCAACCTGGACGAACTTGACATTGACAAGTGAAATAAACTGTACTTAATCTTGATTCCTAACTTGAAAACAGAAGTATATATGATCAGTTTTGGTTGGGTTAAGTAGACCTCAGAATGGCTGTATTAGGGATAAGCTACTGATCACTAGACTTCTGTCACACTTCAGCTTTTCTGTGTAACACAATCAGTAGATGTTTTCAAGGTAACTTTCTCTTTCATTAGACCCTAAAACGTCAGTTACAGTAGTCAGAATGCGTTATACCAATGAGAAATATACATATTCAAACAAATTCCAGGATGCAGTATACGACATTCTCATAACGTTTGATGTAATTGACCACTGATGTCATCTCTCCACAGTCTTGGTCTTCTGTCTTTGTTTAGTCAAATATTACTTGTATCATAACTTTTCTGAAAATACTGCTTTCCGTTGAACTCATTTACCTGGATCACGTTTTCTGGAGATGTAGTGATTTTCAATTTAGTGGGAGCCTTGTATTTAGGTTTTGTGTATACTGCCATCCATTAACAAGGAGGAAAATCGTGGTTTTAATTAGTTCAGTGATAACATCTTTGACTGCAACCCTGAGAAATGACTTCGCCACCATATTGACAAGTGCCAGTAAACAAAAAACCCAGGCTGAGAGGTTCCCATTAATTGCCTTCCAGCCATTTAACAGTACCTAATATTCCATGGCAGACTAAATTCCAGAGACTGTATTACCTTATGAAGTAGTTATTGAAAAGAATATTCTTTGCTCAGATATCTTAATTTTCTAGATGTTTAAATGGGAATCTTTGCTATATTTAAATCTTAAAAAGGTAGATATAATAAAAAAAAATGAAAAACCAGTTACATTGACTACACTACTTGCAATTAATATCGTCCATGCTGTACTGATCGTATTTACCGTTGTCAATTGTTTGCGACTTATAAGATTCTTCTCGGATCTACAATCTTTTTATAGCAAAACATGTGAGCGTCAACAATATTGTACTTTCAATTAGACCTCATCAGACTTCACTCAAACAAACGCAACTTTATAAATAGATATTCAATATGAGTCAATCATTGCTAATAAGAATTTCAATATAAAACATGCAATTAATAATAACTCTATTAATAATAAAGGCGAAGAAGTGGAGCGATTTGTGATAACAAGAATAATACAAACTGACATGATTAGACAAGCAAATGTTCAGGTAGGTGAAGTAGATAAAGGCTTAGAAAAATCAATAATCAGATTAAATAATGCTGGATTGTAAACCAAATAAATAAACAAAGATTTAATGAAGATGCGATAAGATTAAGGGTTGATAAGAAAAGGATTATATATGTCCACTAAATGTGGCAAAACGGAGCTTTGGATGGTTTTCGTCTTTCACTCTTACTGAACCTCAAAAGGAGTTGTTCAGTGACACGTTAGCTGAACTGTATATTAGCACCCCCAGACTTTTTGTCTCACTTATTCTTCAGGCACTTTTCTACAGACATTCAAGTTATAAAAACGCCTTTCTCCGAAGAAGTTATTTTACATACTACTTAAATCTAAAATAAAAATATTCGAAAAGAAGCCCACTAAAGACTGAAAGCTGGGTGTAGAAATAACAAGAGGTCTACCAGAATTTCCAAAACTTCAAGTTCTGTGTTGCAGTCTAATAGAAGGGGTCAGAAGAACTTTAGACAGAGTGAAAATTTAGTTTTTATCCAAATTCATATGAAACAAACAAAGTATCATCTCGTTGAAACTGGACCAGTCCCAGTTTCTAAACTCTATGGAACACACGAAAATAGACAGCAGACAGAAAAATGGTTCAAACGAACTCTAGTAATCGGCATCAATCACTTTACAGATACTAACATTTTATACGTGAAATATAGTTAATTGAAGGTTCTATTGGAACTTATACGAAATAAATAAAGTGTCGTCTCATTAAAATGAAGCTTATTCTCTCCGTAATATTAGAAATCAAACTTTTATTTAGCTTTGGGTCGTAGAAATGCTATTCGATGGACACTTGTTGTTTGAACTTTGACCTATTAAAGTGATAGTGTTTGTCAAGAATGAGTTTTTTTAAAACACGTTTTGCATAATCACTGCAAACATGCTTCTAATCAATTCACTTCTCGTTGACACTTTGTGCTTTATATGCAAAACGAATTAGCTTGTTGATATCATCAAAGATGGCACCGTATCTTGTGTGATGCAAACAGTCATCGAAAGTATTGGTCGGCTGCGGCTTTAATCACAAACTGACAGGTCGTTGGATTCCAAGCCACTGACTGAACAATCAGTTGGCTGACGTTTAGACTTGAAGGTTCTGGGTTAGATCTATGGTGAAGTCATGGGTGAGCACTACTGAGGAATTCCCAAACCAGAACGAAACAGATGTTTAGTAGGCCTCGACTTTCAGTGGTCCCCAGACTGATGTCTGTTTTCGATAAAATATACACTAGAAACAGGTAATGCAAAATAGTATGTTCACTTTATTTCATAGTCATCTACGGAAGAGACAGTCGAAATGTATTGGATTTGAAAAATACCAAGAACAAATAGGTGCGTTGAATTCCAGCATAGTTTGGTTACACCAAGTGTCTGGATTTCTGGTTTTCATTGATTCCCTAACTAATGTGAGTTTGCGACGAAATAAATCTATGCTGGAATTAATCAAAATGCTTATAAAGCCAAAAATTTCAAAAGAACTGATCAAGAAAGATTTTGTTATCGTCAACCGTACTAACTGGAACACGACTGTAGAGCACCTACAACTTGATGTCACCTAGCAGTATTTGCTTTCTAAATGTCTCATAAGAATTCGTCAGATATTTTTTCGTTCCCTGCATTCCGAATGAAACATAAATACTGAAGCCCTATGCAGTTTAGGTGGCGATATTTCTTTCACGAGGTAGGTCTGCTAATCTCATACCCAACATCCCCTCTTTTCCTGGGTTACTACTGGTTTGGCGAAGTCTGAGAACTAGATGGCCCAGAATCAAAGCCTGTCTATGTGCGTGGTTGGTGAATCACCAACACAATTTTCAAATTTAATGATGTGATAATTAGTTACGGCAGAGGAGAAAAACAAGAAGGAGATGTTGACTGTTTCGTTTGAACAGTCTCTCTCTCTCTACATACAGAGTAATAAAAAAGCAATAATTATTGAAAATAATCTGTTTTAATATTAAAGTATTTACTGAATCGTTTTTAGCATCTGAAGGGCTTTAATCGTATCTGTAACTTGCTATTTGATCACTTGATGTTTTGGTTAGTAGGTATTTTACTGCTTTCAAAGTAGAAATCATCTAGACAAATACTCGACAGACGTCACGTTCTAGTATGGGTCTTTTCATCAGCCTTCATTCATGACCGTAGCAGCGATCGAACTAAATACCTTCTCTTAACGAAGTGGATACGTTACCATTCAGTTACTGGGTTAAAATCCTGTGTCTATGGCACTACCGACATTAACTTACATTCATTGGTAAACAAATGTCCTCATAATCCACTTCTTAGTTTCACGCCTCTGCATTCTAAATGGAACACTTGCGCTTCATATTGGCGTTGTGAAGTTCCAGTAGTGGCAGTAGGATTGCTCGCCTCAAACCCAATCATTCTGACTTTACTTACACTTAAATGAGGCACTTTATGAGTGCGTCAGCAGGGATTTGAATCTGGACCACATATGCATGGTTGGCGAGCATCTTACCATTGAGCCACCAACGCAGTTCGCTGGACTTCCAGAAATTCGTTGAAATAAACTGTAAAATTCGCGTATAATTACGTAAGAAGTGAAATTTTATGTTGGGAAAACATTTCAGAGAAATAAAGCACAAACACACGCATTAATTATCGACTGATATCCATCGGGAATTATCTGCCGTTATGCTCAAAACCATTTTCCTCATCCATATGCATTTCAAGTGGATCATACGGTTTCAAGCTTCAACATATGATGTTTCATTGGCAGTGGTGTTGCTAGTCTCATGCTCAAACTTTCCTTCTATTTACTGGTCCTACTACCAGCTAAGGGAGACTTTTATAAACGCATCGGTGACTGTAAATCAAACTTCGATCCATATATCCATAGCTGGCTAGGCTAGTATTCCATCTACCACTAACTCATAATACTCGACCAATAAAAATTTAATAATGCAAATGGCTGAAGTACTTAAGAGTTGAAGTTTTATGTTAAGAAAACCTTTTGAAAGAAAATGAAGTAATTTTTCAAGCATATATATTCATCAATTATCTAAAAATGAAATTTATTTCATTTTATTACGGTTAAACACTCAACAAAACCACACATCACATCACGTCTGTGTGTGTGCGTTTGTGTGTGAAGTCACATTCCCCTGTGTGGAAAAAGTCAACAGAACTGTGAAATGTAAAATTTCACTAGATAGTTATCATGATTAGTGGTTATTTTTTGTAATCTACTTCAGTGGATAAATGAAGGCCAGTGCTAACTAACAACTAACTACCTAACTAACCACCTTTCCCTCTTCCTTCTTTCTCATTCTTTGTCCTAAAAATAGACTTTTTTTCTTAATTTGTTCCTATCCCCTTCCGTAATCACTAGAATGAATGAATTTGTGGACACTGTGAACTTCATTAAGAGGTGGGAAAGGCACAGTGGCATTGACTGACTCCTTTTTCTATCAATTCACATTGCCTGAGAATGTCCAATATGAACAAATCAGTTGGCCAAATTATCATAAATATTTTCTTTGTTTTGATTGTTGATTTCATTTTAAGTAACCCATAAATCGAAAATTCATTTGCTGATTGCGAATTCGATTCAATCTGTTGCCAGTTCTCCCACAGGTAGCTAGACAGAATTCGGGTGATTATCACTGATTTGGTTCTCTGAGCTGAGCTGAGACCAGTATTTAGATCACTTTGATCTGGTCAGCTGCCTAACAAATAATACTGATTGATGTGAGTGACATTTAACCACTCATGTCCTCCAGTCGGTAGTATATACTGTCACGCATCTACGTTTGATTTCTCGATTGCTATTCATGGTATCAAGCAGATCATATGTTGTCATCGGAATAATCACGGTTTGCAAAGGAAACTGTAATGAGTTTTCACCCCAAACTGTGTAAACTTTCAATTAAGAATTAAGTTGCAAATCCTGAATTCAATTCAATGTATTACCAGTTCATCCGAGTAACGGAAAAGTTAAACTTTAAGCACCACTAAGTACCAATCAGCGAACGACCTTCAACGGACCAGTCACACGAAAAAGGGATTTTTGATAAAGGAAAACGTGTATTTATGGAAAAAAAAGCGTAAAAACTGCATAAAACTGTTACATAGGGTATCTTTCTCTAACATGTGACAGAAACATCTCCAGTTCAGCATAGGAGTGTGAATAGAAAAGTCACACCACATTCTGTACATTTATTCATCCAAATGACTATAAATGAGATCCTTTTGAGATCCATTTATAGTCCTAATCCTATTTTCCAATCTTCCCCAAAATCCTTCTATAGAATTTGTGTGTGTCCCCATAACAGCATTCACAAAATCACAGGAATGGTTCACTCTGTGATAAATATATCTAAGAAATGACAGCGATTTATAACCTTTCCATTCATCAGTATGTACTATGGATCCCTGTTTCACAAGTCTAGTAATAATAGGTATTAAAGTAGTTGACTTTCTGTCTGGTATTCTCTCCACGAATCCTTTCCGTAGGGAGGTGTCATATAAACCAATCACCCAAACATTGTTGGCTCGCTCACGACCACGGTTGTATTTTTTCTTCAGTAACACAGTTTCGTCCATGTGCACGACGATGCCTTCTCCGCCCAACAAGGAAGTAATTCTCTCCATTTTCCATGGTGCGATGTCTCTGCAGTGCTGGTACCACTGAACTGTTGACACGAGGCTATTTTCGGTTTCAGCAGCTGCACCTCTCACAGGCTGTTTTAAAACCCAGAAGTTACAAATACACAAAATCTGGGTTAGGGAGAGATGCAAAATAGCAAAAAATGTTACTACGAAATATCAAAATTATCAGCTTACCTTCTCTAATGCTAACTCGTCTCAAACAAATTGCACAATGATGGACATATCCATCAATCGACCTGCTAAAGCTTTTTAAACTCATGACACCACCACATGAACAAATCCTCTCCTTCCTCAGCAACCCCAAATCTAGTCAATACTGCAAAATCTTATCCTCCTCGAACTGCAAGCTTGAGTTCGTTAGAGCACCCATTTGAAACGAATCAAGCGCTATACAACCTTGAACTCACGTGCATGAACCTTATTGGACCATTCGAGGTCGTTCGCTGATTGGTAGTTAGTGGTGCTTAAAGTTTAACTTGGCCCAAGTAACTCACCAGAATTCCAGTGGTCTCAAGTGATCCGGCTCACTGAGTTAGGTCAAAAACTGGGTAGACCGTAGATCATCTCGGCCCCAAACGAGAGAAATGGTCGTCCGATATGTAGATCACCTAGACCTGGTTAGCCTGCCTAGCAAACAATAATGACTGATGAGAGTGGTGTTCAGCTACTCATGTCATTCAGTCAGTAGTATATGGCATTATTTAGCTAAAATAATCAGTTTTACTTGTGGTGAACTTTTTTCTTACAAATACACATAACATTATTATTTCGCAATAGTAGTAACTACTATATGGCTGTAATCTTCAACGTCCACACAGTATTTCTAGAAAAAACAAGTCAAATACAACTGCACAGAATTTTTCGTCTATTGGATATACCGTGCACAGTGAAACAGTACTATTTACTGGATGCCGAAGTGTCGAACACGACTTATTACTGTCCATAACCGTATCACCATCTGTGACTACGCAACTTTAAATCTTCGATATTATGATTCTCGTCCATCCTTCCCTTGTTTTATGGTTAGCAGAACTGAGTTGATTCTTTGAATAAGGCTTCGGTTATCAATCTCTCCTTCTACAGAGTTACATTGGATTTAAATACTATCAGCTTGTCCCGTATTACTGCATGTTTGCGTGTAACTGCATACAGCGGTATAGCTAAGCTATTTTCTAAATTTCTCATTTTATTAAGGTCAACTCATTTAGTTGTATCCTCTAGTAATCTTATTGATCCCGGTTTGTTATGCTGACCTATGTGTTTGACCTCACAGTCATTCTTTCAGGTCAAAGATAAACTAAATTATTTTGTTTAATAAGCTCTATCGGATCCTTTAGTCAGTTTGAATCCCAATTTTATTGCAGCCATTTTAAGCATTCTACGTGTGGTTATAATAATACGGAGTTAAATACTACCATAATGCCCAAGCTTTACACAGATATTAAGTCAAATGCAAGACAATGTCCCTTGGATTTTGGTGCTTCATTTACTTTCAGACAACCGTTAATTAACACAAACCCTAAAAATCACCTTAAGTGGTAAGGAACGCATTCTAATTTCAGTAAGGAAATGTCAATACTTAGTGGTCATACGAAGTAGATTAAACAGAAACTAACGAAATGTCGATAATCTCTGGCCTACTCTTTCAACTCTTCTGCAGATACACATATAAACACAGATCTTTTGATAAACAAAATGCTTAAGAGTTGAATAACTAAATATCTGATAAATTTGGATAGAATATTTGTCTCATGTACGCATTACAAATAACTAGTTAGCAATAAAGGCTTTATCGAGTCTTCGTTTGACTACTTCCTGTACATCATCTCCTTTGAATGGCAAACTGATATAGACAGATTTCTTCGGAACTGTTTGGATAGTTTTGTTGGGGCTCATTTCTTTAGAGTATTTATTAATGAACTTCTCAGGATATCCATTCTTAGATAAAATATCCTTCAGAGCTTTGATTTCATGCTCAATTGTACTGTCAGAACAAATTTTCCGTACTCCATTGAACAGTGTTCTGAATAAGTTTTTTTCATACTGAATTGGAACAAAGCTCTTGAAAGATAACTTATTATGCTGCAAAACATGTTATCCTTAACACCAATTAGCGAGTGATTCAACAATCTGGGAAAGACCAGTCGCCAATCCTCGACACTTCAAACTGCCGCGTATATCAATTTGAGTGTGTTTGTGGAAACATCTTATGGACTATGGACATGATATCGACGCGGTCAAGTCATTCACTATTGTCAGCAGACAAAGAAACAAGAAGATGCTTGCAATTGCAGAGGCTTGTGCAGTTCGAGTTTATAAACCAGGTTTCTGTGTACAAAAGGAGATGGTCGTGACTCTGAATCTACCATGGTAATACGTTTTACTTATTATTCTACCTATTATTATTATATATTATTCTTGATTCATTTAAAATTATCCTTTATAAGTAGGATTATCTTAACTCACTTCAACACTATTATTATTATTGTTATTATTACTATAACTATTACTATTGATATCACTCTGGTTACAATTCTTGATATATTCCGTAATGACTAATTGTTTATCTAAGTGATGTAATTGAAGCGTAATGAATTTTATCTTAATTTCAATCTCTCATACTCCCACTCCCCTTATGTATTTGAACATGACCTGGAAAACATTCGCACCTGTCTTTCTGCATGACTAATTCAATGTACTTTATTTGTTTATCAGTCTTATATCTCCAAATGTAATTTCAAAAGTATGTATATCCGTGTATGTAGAGTATACAGCTGACGAGTTCTACCGAAATTTGATGAATTCATTAAATCCTGCTTTATTAACCTTTATTGCTTGTTTTAAATTGGTTAGCAGAAGAATTAGGTATAGTTTAAGGAACAGGCATCTTTTTTTTCAGAGTTAATGGCTCTTTAACCATTATATTGTTTGATGATAACAGTAAGATACTATAAAATTCTTGTTGTAGACTTTGCAGAATAAGTTGTCGAATAACCTAGCAGCCTGCTTAAATCAATAGATTACCTAATTACTCTATTTCATATTGTTTCCGTTATCCACTTACATATCTGAATCGTGATTCGTAATCACACCTATTCTTAAATAGAATTCAACCTGCCACTATGGATATTTTGAAGAAAATTGAGACAAAGCATAGCAGGTGATTAGAGATTGCTTAGGGGATAAAACATTATTGTTTAAAATAATATATTAACGATTAAACTGACTTCTCATGAACATTGATCGAAACTGTTATTATTATTAGTATCTGTAATTTGGGTTCCATGTAGAACAAAAGGACTCAATAGCACATTTCCACTGCACTCCATGCTTTCCCATCACTTTCAGTTGCCTCCATACGTGCCTAAAGGTTCTCGTTTCCTCTTCACATAATCTTCATCACACCACTTTTAGATGCTGAACTCTACGCTGTGAAGTGAAATTAACTTCACTTCCTGATTTCTGGCATATAAATAGGATAGAACAAAGTCAGTCAGTTAAAAAAATTTGAATTTTGTCAGTTATTGAAAGTTGTGCATGAACTTATGGGATTTTGTCTTGTATATTTAAAAAAAAATACTGTAATCAACTCAAATGTTACTATGTTTGGCTATTTTTTGAAGGTTTTTTGATCAGTGTCTAACACAGCTGGAATATCCATTGCACCCTTTAGTAACTCTGTGCGCGTAAACACCTTGCGATTACACTTTTTCTCTTTAGAAAACATAATAAGGTTTTTCATAGAAAAGTGCAAAAATGAAAAAAGAATCAAAGTGCGGGGAAGGGGGGGGGGGAAAGGTGACAGTGAAATGGAAATGTGGAAATATTTTTGAAATCTCTCATTTGATTGGTTTAAAAATAAAATTTATTTCACACGTTTCACTTAAAGGGAATTCAGTTAACATTTGTTAGAAATCAATACGTAGCGAAAACACATTACTTTCTTAAAATAGGAAATAAACGTTAAATAAAGTTTCACATTTTATTCAACTGTACACCTACCATCAGCTGAAAATCTATCAATGAATCTATATAGATATTTTCAAGTATTGGTTTTTTTATAGGTATTTTGTTTGATTGGATAGAGGATTTCATCATGAGCTGACGTCAGTTAGAGAACCACTGGAAAACCTGGGAGTACTGGACAGCTGTTTCACCAGCCTAGTTTGGGACTCTTCATCAGTACGCACCCGCTGCCAGAGTTCAAACCCAGGACCTTCGGGTTACAAGGCAAGTTCGTATACTATTCAGCCACTGGGACCCAATCCAATGGTCAGCCCATGAATTCTAACTTCTGCCAATTCACGATATAGCGTGACCATTTCGCAATGTCTTCTTCTATGAGTTGCTGCCTCATCTTCAACCTGTTGTGCCTATATATAAATATATATATATACTGAGGAGACCGGTGAGTCACACCGGTCCTCGCTAGGCCCCCGAGTAAAACTCTAATGGAAAATAGCAAGTTGAGTGTGTATTCAAGGGTGACCTGGAGGAGGTCGTGTGGGAAGGAGATGAGAGATTGTGGGCAGTCGTGGATCCAGCTAGAAAGAACTGTAAAGAATAGAAATGTGTTGTTCAAGTCCTGTGTTCCACCGAGATCTTCAGCGTATAATAATAATACGTAACAGAGATACAGCTCTCTAGTTTATGCACATAGCTTTCAGTCAGTGGATCTCAGATTTGAACGTCAATACATCTAATAAAGACTAGCTAATTGGATAGAATCATCAATTCTCCGGCAGTAAGTATGAATACTAATCTGGTTTATTAAAGATCTGTTCCAGACGAGTTATACCAACAGAATATATATTCACAAGATGGTTGGCTACTGGGGGTGACTTAAAAGCCGTCGACCATTCAACTGCCGTAATCCCTCTGGTGTTCCATGAATTCTATATTCTACCACTACATGATTTATGGTACCGGCCAATGTCATCGGCGAATATTTTTTCTCATATCCGACCTTGTGAACTCAGATTTTCATGACTTCTTACAAAAACTGCAGGTAACGTCCTCATGTAGTTAGTCGCCACATAGCACTGACAGAAATCAGAATTCGTAAGGTGTTAGATTCCATCCGTGTGCACAGGCAATTTAGTAATAGGATGGCCGCGAAGTCTGCGGCCGGACACCCAGGCCCCAACACCCTCTTAAAACTCGCTTGGTTGGTGGCAACCCTGGTAAACAAGAAAGGTTGAAGGGAGACTAGTGAAACCATTGCATAAAAACAACACCTCTCTTGAAACTTCAAAGCTAAAGCTTAAAGACTTATGATGCGCCTGGAACGCGAAATGAATGCATAAAATGGATTCCGCCCCAGTGGCTGGACGGCTGGCTGGCCCTCCTCGACTGAGTTCAGTTACCAGTAGTGTTATGGCTGAGTACTATCGAAAAGTCCAAGCTAGGACGAAATTCGAAACTTTGTATTTGTAGTAGCAGCTGTGTCACTGTAAGATCCTTGTCCTTTGCATAAGAATGTGTTGAAATATTTCTCCCCACCATTGCATCTTCCGACCAGTTTTCATCAACCTTCTGCTTCTTAGCTCTCTAGTTACATTTATTCGTAAGCATTTTGTCATTCCTGTTTAACGCTACTACTACTTAACTCTTTCTTTATTGAAATGTGATATTTATTTAATTTTATGGGAAAATGAAAAAAACACAACGAAAAAACAACAACTGTCGACAGTGATAATTAATCTTTGCATGAAACATTTCGTAAGCTCTTCAAATACCTTTTTAGCTTCACTCTGTTCTTGCTTTGCGTAATTCCTTTCAACGCTTTGGCTTTCAACGCATTAATCTCAAAATAGACGCCATTTTCAAATATCTGCTTTGATGTAATCTCATTTAAACGATATTCAACTGAGGATAAATTTTGTCTGTTTTCGTTCTCTTCAGTGTTTAATATGATAATAAACTAAAGTTTTTTTCAGGGGGGGAGGGGACAAGAAGGAGACGAAGTGTGGATGGGAGTGATAGAAATAAAAAATGGAGTGAAATAACACGAGGCTGGTAAGTGAGGCGAATATGGAAGAGAAGAATAACTAATTGCGCATTATGATTATTAATATTTCTTTAGTCACGAGATAGTAAATTTTATTTTGAGTGTCTTTCCTTTTTTTTCTTCTACGAGTAAAATAAAAATTATGCCAATAAGGTGAAGCGAGAGCACTGATAAAGATTTAAATACCTAATAAAAATGAAAGTTATTCATTCTATACATCTATAATTATTTTAAGTGAGTCAGTGTTTCATTGGTGAAATGCTCGTAGGCTGCACACATGGTGCATTGTTCGATTCCCATCTGATGCACTGCTAGACCTCACCTAGCTCACTCGTCTGTAACAAGTTGGGAAACGAGAACAGGCTAAGTATGAGGTTATCAATACCACTCCATAAAAATAACAAAAACATTAAAGGCTACTGAAATTTCCACTTATACCTCAAGTCGGAACGCAGAGGGATTAAAAAGTCTATATATTATACAGCCTGATAAGCATTAAGTATACCATGCAAGATTTAGGTGAACATAGAAAAGACAGAGATGATGAAGATTCCTGGCCAACACCAACAGCAGCAACAACAGACAACAACCAGCATAAATGGGTGAAATCTGAAAGAAGCAATCTCCCTCACCTACTAACTACCTAGGAAGCATCGTTTCAACTACAGGGGGACAGAACAGACGATAATATGAAAGCGAAGATCGGGAAAGCAAGGCAAGCTTTCATTTCTCTAAAGTCTGTGTGGAGGTCAACAGCACCACTCAGCAAGAAAAATAAGATCCGGATTTTCAACTCCAATGTGAAGTCAGTCAGTGCTACTATACGGATCAGAGACTTGGCCAGCACTTCATGAAGAGCGTCTCAAACAAACTACAGACCTTCATGAACAGTTGTCTTCGCTCAATACTCAAGATCAGATAGCCGGCCAGAAAAGATCAGCAGTGGTGAGGGATCTCTGGCAATGAGCGAACCAACCCACCAGGAACTGATTGTGCAACAAATATGCAAGAAGAAATGGAGGTGGATTGACCATACTTTAAGAAATCAAACCTCACTAAGCCTTAGCTCGAAAGGAACCCAAATTGAAGCAACGAGTTGGTCATCAGTTCTAGGGTAGCATAATGCAGGTCATGTGAAGAGAAGATAAAAGCAGGTGGGCAGACTTGGAGCCAGGTGAAAATGTTGGTGGAGAACCGAATGCAATAGGGACGTCTGGCTGAAGCCCTATGTTTCTCTGGGAACTAAAGGAAACAATAATAATAATATCATACAAGAAAGCGACGTAAATGATAATTTAACTGTCTGACATAGTTTTGGGTTGGTTAACTACTTCTTGTTTTTTATAAACCTTTTGTGTTTCGAGTGGAATATAGAGTCCCAAACTTTGAAGTTCTAGTAACCTTTGGTGTTGCTTGAATTTTACTGAGTGGGGTTGTTAATCTCACACTGAACCTGCTATGTTTTCCAGGAGTACTACCGGCTGGTAAAGTAGGCGAGTTCTGAGAGCTCAGTAGCTGGGAACCGAGCGTCAGAGCTCCCAAGTGGCTAGTGAGCATTCTACCGCTGAACCACAAAAGCACCATTAATGTAGAGGGTGATAACTGGAGGTCAAATCAAAATATATTTTTAGCAAGAACCAAACCAGCGGCCTTCAAATTTGAATAAAGTGAGGACAAAGGTTTGTGCAGAATAATATAGTAGCAGTGTTTTTCTCATCGGCTTTCCATCAGCTGCCTACAGCTTTAAGAAATTATTAAGTCTATGTGCAGAAAAATTTCAGCCTGCTAGCAAATGGTACATAATGTCGATTGGCATGGGACTCGAAGCTTAGTAAATAGTGCTCAGAAGTTGCACTTATATATCTCATGTACAAAGGGTTTGAATGTAAACAAAACATAAATGCTTGGATACAATGGTTAAGGATTTACACAATAACGACAAGAGGTCAATAAAATGATGAGTAACTAACAAATTAAGTAACAATGGGGTGAAATCCACTCAAATTGTAGAAGCATAAGACAAGCAAAATTACATTGTAGCAAACAGTAGAGGTTAAAGCTAAAGATTATGTAATCAACTATAAGGTAGATTTCAGACATCCTGTGGCTGAATCAAGGAAAGACTGATACCTGCTTCTTTTTGAACACATAAATCGGGATTTAGGCATTTGTCAGCAGTTTGTTCAGGAAAACACGAGGCGAATTGAGCTATGTTGATTATTTATCATTTTAAAGGATTTCATGGTGCCAGCCTAACGATCGATATCGATGAGATGTATGGAAATGGCACTACTGTAGCGTTCATCCTCTTGAGACGTGGGCTTTTTGGTATATGTTCGGGAAGGTGATAATACTGTGGGAATAGTTTGTGTATAAGTTATATAGGTGTAATTTCTGAGCACTATTTATTAAATTTGGAGTCTTATGACAACTGACATGTTTTCAGGTCAAGATCACAGAATAGACGTAGAAAAATGAGGTGAGCAAAAAGGGAGTCGAAATCTTGTGCTTAGCCATATACGACACTGGACATCTATTTGAATCATTCAATTCAGTTTTGTCATAGAAGCAGGTAGCTAAAGCTGTAGCTATCACAGGACTTAAACGGGTTTTAGGCATTCAACAATTATTTGTTTGAACATGACTTAGTAATTCAGCCTTAAAGCCAGAGTTTATTCTACATTAGAAATATTTTCATCCACCCTCTTCTCTTGTGACTTTATTTTTCCTACCTTTTGTCTGTGATCTTGATCCGTAAATATTTTGACCTAGATAAATGACAGTTTATTCCACTAACGCTTTGTTACCTTTTCTATAAATAACTATAACAACTGAGTGTGTATGTATGTGTGATCAGAATGTCGAAAATGTGTTACATAGACACATTACACGTTTCCGACATGTTATTGTTTTGTAGAAAGTCTTTAAGATATTAAAATCGATAATTCTTTGCTAATCTAAGAGTTTCATTGTAAACAAACCTGCTTATACACCACGGAGATAATCCAGTAACAACTATGTGCAAGGATGAAGTGTGAGTGAATTTCAGATTACCTGAATAAACTTCCTTTTATCACTTCTAAATAAGCCTAAAAAGTCCCTGATGAATGGTAATTGATAATATAAATAATCGATTCGTTTATTGATTCTCCCGATATATTAATTTCAGGTTTGATCACAGATTAACATCATATAGAGAACCATTGAAAACCACGGAGTGCTGAATGGCTATTTTGCCTTAGTTTGGGACTCTCCAAGAGTACGCACCCATGATCTCAAGGGTGATCGAACTTATGATCTTCAGGCTATGTGGATAACTCGCTGATCATCTATCTGCAGAGACAGAATCCATTAATTGGGACTTCTGTCAGTTTGCGATGTATAGCGCGATCACCAACCAGTGTCATCGGTTAGTATTACACATCATACGATACCTGGTGGACCTCACTGGACACAACTTCTCCTTAGAATTACAAGCAACTTCATCAGTCACTAGTGTGCATCAGATTAATTTTCAAGTATTATTTGGTATTGGTTAAGCAGTTTTCAAGCCTGAACCTGGATTGATATCGATTAAGGAACTATTTAGAACGAATTGCTGAAGAGTCTCAAACTAGGATGAAACAGCTATGCAGTACTTCCGGGTTTCCAGTTTTTCTCTAAATGATATCGATCCATAATCATCTCTGAAACGAGTCAAATTTATACAAGCTAACACTTGAGAGTGTGTTAATTGTTAATATTATTAATTCTCCTAATATATCATATCTGTCGTCTACAATGATTCATGTATCACTATATTGAGGTATGTTATTTGCTTAGATTTCAACAGAAAACGGTGAAATAATTCGTGTAAATCATCAATAGACAGTGTCGAAACTTTTATTTAAATACTAATCATTATTGAGGAAATTATGTGGACTTGGAAGCAAATATCGAAATGATCTTCCAAAAGGATCATTAGATGAGCATTCATTGAGAAGTCTAAGTGCATACATAAACACTTATTAAGGCATCTACGATCAATGAATGGCGAAGTTCAACAATAGCGTTTCAGGAGTGCGAACACTCAAGTGACCTTGAACGCATGCTAGTCACTGGTTGAAGAAACTCACGATTATTCTAGCGCAAAAATGAATGAACGTTGTTCATCTGCTCAGGTGCAAATTTCACCCAGATCACGTATTTCAATACTGTCTGGATAATGGATTGATAGGACATTCTCGTATATGTAGCTGTAGTGCTTCAGTGAACCTGCAGCCGTATTCACAGGTCATTGATAGATATATATTTAGATGTATGAACTGAAGGAAATGAACAATTTTTTGTACTAGTAAGTGACACTCTCAGTTAATTGTCTTCTAGGAACTTTCTTTGCTAAAACGAAACTTTCTTTGACGAATATACTGTTTCTTTGCCTTTACTGGATTTTGAAATTCAGAGTGAGGTCAACAGCCGCTCAGACAGAAAATACCTTGACGTCAACTGTGCAGTGGTTTCAATTTTGTCAAGATTTAGCATCATGGGAAATGAACAATATTACACAAGTCACCGAAAATACCCATTGAGTCATGAAGAAAATAAAAGACAAATTCAGCGGAGAAAGTTTTCCTTATCGACAAAATCATCTTCAGAGGCTGTACAGTCGTATTTATACTTAACAAAAATGTATAGTGGTCTATTATTGAGTAATAGGGTGTGACATAATTGATATAATTACTCGGAAGGGTCTTGAGAAGTGAAAGTTAAAAGTTGTAAATTACTTAGTACTCAACAGCAAAAAGGAAAAAAGGGTTAGCAATTTGATAAAACTGTTATTGAGTGAGAATAAATGTAGTTGAGTGTCTAATTAACAAGTGTGGAGAGGGTAGAGAGAGAAAGAAATTTGTGCCGTTCAGTACCACGTAATTTATAACTTTTAATTTTTCTTCTAAAGCCACTTCCGAGTAATTATATCAATTATGTCACCCCTTAATAGTCAATAATAGACCACTATATATTTTTTGTGAGTATAAATACGACTGTACAGCAGCCTCTGAAGATGATTTCATCGATAAAGAAAATTTTCTTCGCTGAATTTGTCTTTTATTTTTCTTCATGAATTAACGGGTATTTTTGGTGATTTAAAGCAGAGCAAGAACCCTGTGACAGTGAAGGAACTTGATACGTTTCTTAAGTTTTCTGTCAAACTTGCCATAGCGAATACAAGAATAAATATTACACAAGTATTGGGAGGAGTCAGTGTTATCGTTCACATCGACGAAACAGTGCTTAAAGAGAAGAAATGCAATCGTGGTCGTGCTAGAGCTAACAACGTTTGGGTATTGGGAATTTATGACACCCATATTCAGAAGGGATTCATTGAACTTATTCCAAACAAGAGTGCTGACACTCTTCGACCTATTATTCAGAGACTCGTTTTGCCTGGCACTACTATACACACGGATGAATGGGCAGGATATAACCGATTATCGGATTTAGGATATATACACCACCGAGTTAACCATTCTGATGATTTCGTCGATCCCAGAACCGGTACTCATACTAATTCAATAGAGGGTTTCTGGAGAAGATTAAAAAATAGAATAAGAGCGATAAAACCAAGTTATTTTCAGTCTCCTGGATGAAAACATGTATAGAAATTGGTTTAATTTAAAATCTCATACTCCACATTATAAATAAGACATATTTTTATCTCATATTAGAGAAAAATACCCTGTTTAATGTATTTTCATGTTTTTTATGTAAATATACGTAATTTTTTGTGCAATAATCCCTCACTTTTCTGATTGGTCGGCTCAAGGTTACTCGTGCTTTCGCATCCCTTGGGACGCTATTGTAGAACTTTGCCTAATGAATTTTATAAACTTTTGTCTTTTCTTTTGGGCATGGTTGCATTCATTGATGGTACATAATACCCTATAGTTTCTCGTGAATTCATTATTGACTTCTCCTTTAGGCATAAACGAGATCTGCAAACACTAGTAAGTGCTCATGAAGCCTGTTGCATTGAGGGGACTAAAATTGAAACTAAGTCTACTGCAAAATACCTCAGTCTAGTTCTATCTTCCGACCTTACTTGGACATCTCATATCCTAACGATTTCTACGAAAGTGTTCTGTCTAACCTACTACATTAAGAAACTAAGACAATCTGGAATCACTCAACCCCTACTTTCACAATTTGTCAACTCTTGTATCTTACCTATTCTACTTTACTGCTCCCCGTTAGTCTTTCCTGGCCTACTGAAAAAGGACTACACCATCCTGAGAAGAATGTTGAAGGTAGTTAGTAGGACTAGTGGCGAATATAGTTAATAGTTGAAAGGTATCTGCCTACATGCGAAAAATGGTCTAAAACCATACTCTCCGACCCCCAACACCCCCTCTATTCCCAACTCTCTCCTTGTATCTCATCAGGTAGAACCAGAAATCAGTATAAAATAATCTATGCTCGTACAACCAAGTACAGGAACTCAACGATACCATATTTGGCCCGTGTTCTAAGTGACAGAGACAATGTTAAGCGTGAAACCTATGACTTGCTTTGTTGTTAACAACATAATTTTAGGCTCTTTTATTTCTCTCTTATTTTGTATTCTATAGTGAACTCCTTCTTAAACATACTTAACTACCTAAATTATTAACATTGGCTTACTTTTTGTACTTTACTGTATTCCTTCTTTTGTGTATCTACTGGTTCCGACTATATTAGCACTATGAGTATTACAAAATTGTCCTGTCATTAACCATCATGTAATTATTAGTTTTTGTGGTTGTTTTTTCTTATTTTTTTATTTTTTTCGGCAATATTAACTGACAATCATTGGTTGTGAACGCCATTATCACCATCTTAAAATTTTGTATTATGCAGGATTACTCACACTACCACTACAAACACTGCATTAGACCTGACATTAAAAAACAAAACAACAACCCTGAAATGTTATTTTATGATTGTTTAGTGTTGTTTCAACCAAATTAACTGATCATCTTGGCGAAAAACATTCTTAAATATCATTTCATAACTTCTTGTATGACTATAGCTTTACTGTCACCATGCATAATCATATCATAGCTTCCACTACCCAATACTGAGATATTATTATATGCTGTTTATTTTCCTTTCTACTTCTTGGTATTTTTTCGCATTTTTAAATTATTTTTGTGTTTTTTTTTGTTGTTGTCTTTATATTTATCTTTTGTGATACTCCTTTTAAATGTTTGATAAAATTAGATGCAAATATATTGTAGATATGTGCTGAAAATTCCACACTGTACCACTAGTACTGTTTCTGGAATAAAGCAAATTATTATTATTATCCCATACTACTGGAGATCAATCTATGTGAAATAGGTTTTTATGAAGTATTTACTCCAATCGATCATTGTCCACTGGCTTCAGAATCCGGGGAAAATAAAATTACATTTTGGTCAGTTCAAGTGTCTGATACAGCTTAGACACCCCACCCAAACTTCCAGCACATAATTACGCATGAGACAATTTAACATACTGGTGACGTAACAATTTGGTTTTAATCTAAACTCATCCAATGTTAGTCTGAAAATGAATGAATGAATGCATGAGTAGAGAAGTAGAAGAAGACTCATGCTAATATTGAAATAATTCCTCTGGAGTACACAAATGTGAGTTACTAAAAACTGTAAAATGTAACGTTTTAAAGACAACAGATGACAGTTGCATATAATAAAAAAATAGGGAAAACTTAAGGTGATGACGCAATACAAAGTAACAATAAGTGAGGTAAAACTGCTTCTTATGATTTTTCTCTTTTCTCTTCCCCCAGCTAATAATTCTTGATATGGCTTTCTGCCACAGTCAGTGACTTCACAAGTCAATATTTCTGATGCTGTCATAGTAATCATGACAACATTTGAAAGTCGGCTGAAATCATGTTACTGGTAAGGTGACAACTGTCATTATCGTTGCTTATAATGATTTTTAGCAGTCTGCTTTTCACATGCACTTAATACAGTTAACTAAATCCAAATTCTCAGCATAAATGTCAATTCTGAATGATCTGTCAACTGTTGAATGACCTTCTAGCTCTCCTTGTAATCGGAGGGTTCTGGATTGAAATCTCTGTGGGTGATTACTGGGAAGAGTCCTAAACTACGACGAAACAGCTGTCCAGTACTCCCAGGTTTCCCAGTGATTCTCTAACTAATGTCAAATCGTGATCGAACCTGTAACCAATCAGATTTCTGCAAACCAACACTTGATAATTATCGAGTCGTTGGTTCTATATACTTCAGAAACTTCAGGAGTCATTAAAAGCGTTTCCAATAGGCTACTACAGATTTCCATCAACGGCTACCTTCACTTTATTCAGAAGATCAGATAGCCAGACAAAAAAGATAAGCAACAATGAACTTTGACGGTGCCAGAAAAATGCACCACAGTAAATGAAAATGTATAGAAAAGACTTTTAGGGGAAATCCAAGTGACATCACACTGTGAGCAGTCTTTCGAGTGCAACCCGAATAGAAAATGAACAACTTGGTGTATGTCTGAAGATGATTTGAAGGAGATCCTATGAGGGGGAATTCAAGCCTGTGGTCAATAGTGGGGCTAACTAAATGGTATGCATAAATTGAGTGAAATAGCAATAAACCACTGGAGCGATATGTGTAAAATGGAACCTAAGAAACGGATAATAACATGACAATAATACTTCTAAGCGTTAACAGAGCATGAATGTTTTTCATATATATGTAGCAAACAAAACACAGGCAAAATATATTGGGCGTATTGCAAATAAAAATATACGTGACTTCAAAATTGCTGGCAGTCATAAATAAATCCAAAAGAAAAGAGTATTTTTATATCTTATAAAACACGTGATTAAAATATTTTTCAAACAGGCCAGTATTTTCAGTTAATGTTACCAATACTGACAAGAAACAGAATTTTGTGGACCATTTCCCTGGTTAAACTGTATACTCATATACGATATTTCCCACTGGTAAATCCGAACCAAGTTGATCAGCCTCAAATATATATGTATATATATATACATATATTTTGACGTGGTTGTGTTCTCTGAGCTGGATAGTTAATTTGCGAAGCTTTCATTGCCCCACTACTAAGGAATATCTTCAGCGAATACTTCAATTCGGTGAAGTCAGCTTTTAGATTTCTCCACGAATTTATTAGTCATCTCTCCTGGCGGCTGATCTTGGACGTGATTGATTGTTTTTGTGTGTTTTCACACCTTCTAGGCTACTTGTTTTGGAATTGATTGTTTCCTTGACTTGAACTTCGACCCTCTGTGTGTGAGATTTTCTTCTTATCGGTTGATAAATCTTGTCTATCTCGATGTGTCTATTGATTGACGATTCACTGGAATGCCAGGCTTCTAAGAATTCTCTAGCATTCCTGGTGTTTCCTATCTAATATTTGAACGTTGTCCCAGTCGAATTGATGTCCGTGGTTGTCTGTATGCAGTGAGGCGGTATGAGGGAGTGGATTTCATGTCTTTTGACGACTAGCTTATGATCATGGATACGAAGACGAAGGGGACGTCCACTTTGGCTAATGTAGTGTTTTTCGCAGTTGTTACAATTTATTTTGTAGATGATGTTGGTTTTATCTTCTTTCGTTGTTGAGTCTTTTGGTTGATACAGAGCCAGCTGAGTGAAGTGATTTTGTTGGTTTGTGTGTGATGTCAATCCCTAAAGGTTTGAAGGGTCTTGTAGCGATTTCTGAGATGTCCTTTATATATGGTATGGCGATTTTCTTTGTGCTTTCCTTGTGGGCCTTTGATTTGATAGGTTGGCTTGGGAGTATATGTCTTTTGATGAAATTCCATGGATATCCATTCTTTCGGAAGACGTTCATGAGATATCTTTCTTCAATTTTCCTTAAGCTGGGAGTGCTGTAATGAGTTCTGGCCCTCTTGAATAGTGTTTGTATGCAATTCCTTTTGTGTGTTATTGGATTGTTGCTGTTGTAATTCAGTATTTGGTCTGTGTGACTTGACTAATAAACTCGTGGAGTAATCTAAAAGCTCACTTCAACAAATTGAAGTATGCGCTGAAGATGTTGCCTAGTAGTGGAGCAATGAAAGCTTCGCAAATTAACTATCCAGCTCAGAGAACACAACCACATCAAAATCATCCACCTGAGCTACAAATCTTCTCCATCATATATATATATGGGCTCCTTGTACGGAGGCCTGGATATTGATAGGATTAGGAACTCGAAGTTACTCGTTTGGTAGTGACCAGTAGTGGAATAGTGATTTTGAGACTTGTCAGTTGGATGTACCTTCTCCTCAATGAGACTCAAACCGAGTACCCGTCACTTCAGAAAGCATAGGATTATCAACTATGCTTATTATAACATCCGCAACACCCCGAAATCGGCGAGACTCTATCCTGGTGATAAGTCAGCCCCTGAAATTCAAAAAAAATCACATTCATCAGTACAGATGATGAACACTATTGGTTATCATCAGTTTGAATAGTTCTTGAAGTAGTTCAAAGTAATAATTAGTCCTTTAAAATGTTTCTAAAAAGTTTAATACAATATGAATACTATTCATCTTTTTATTTTCTTTTTATCAGAATAAGAAATAGACCATAGGCTAAAACATTTTTCTTTCACTGCTACTACTTTTAATCGACTTTTCCATTTCAACACCCCTTTTCTACTCGTCGTAGGTACATTTTTCCATTCTATACGTTCCAAGAGGAACATAAGGCTTCATATAATAAGATGTACTAGTGGTTGTGTTGTTTTAATGAGGTCAGGTTACTAGTCTAACACTCCATTTTCCCTCTTTTCTTGCCTCACTATCAGCTAATAAGCAAGTCGATGTTTAGAAGTGCGTTGGTGACCGGATTTTGAGTCCAAACAATTTATCTAGCTGACAAGTATTCTGCTCCTGAACCATCTTAGCAGTATTCTGACCCAAACAGTGGTTTAACCGAAGACTTTCAGGTTACTAGGTGAGCTCGTTGACCATTCAAACAGTGGGGCCTGATTGCAAATTTGGTATAGTACTGTGTTTTACTTTAGGAGAACGTTGGATATAAGTGTGGTGAGAGCTGTCTGATAGCCAAAATTGGTAGACAGTAATTAACGTCAATGTTTACGTCCCAAATCTTGGTCATGAGAAAAAAAACAATAACAAAGACTAACTCAACAACCAATCACAGTAGACTTTGCGTGGGCCGGTGCGATTCGCAGCTATATGACCTGACCTTCAAAGAAACGGCCACAAAGAGATGACAGAATAACATTCAGCGAGAAAACAACCAATCAGAAGAGGCTGTTTCTCTGCTAATAATAACGAATAATAATGTACATAAAAATCTATAAATATCTGTTGATTTCCTCAATAAACGATCTGTTGCCTGGCCCTTGTCTTCTGTCGTTACATAAGGAGTTTTGTTTAAATTTTTTAAAGCTATATCAAATAATAGCTTTGAAATGTGAAAAGCCATATCTGTGCAGTACTCGAAAATGTAAAGCTAGGGTGAAACAAGCGTCCATTACAATTTCAATTCTAATGCTTCCTATAACACGCATAATCTATCCAAAAGTGAAGAGAATTTGTGCAAATTAGACAGCTAGACATATTGGTAGGTATTAATCAAATAGTCAGTAATAAAATTTAGCGCAGAGGACTAATGAAAAAGTCAAAGTATCCATGACAACGAGACAGCTATCAACACTTTCAGTGTCTTAAGTTAATGAGACTCGCTAACATGAGGATGTGAGTCCCGTGTTCAATAGCAGAACCAGCATGTGGTTCAGGTTCAATTCCAAACCGACTCACTCCTCGACCAAGTTTACTAACCAATAGGAAGCGCAGAAGAAAGGAAAGGTTGGGTGTGAGACTGCCAATCCTAGCTTGTAAGACAACAGCACCACCACTGAAACTTCAAAAGCTTGAAGCCCTATATCGTACTACGAACTCAAGAAATTAGAGAACGTCAAGGGCCAGATGAGGGACTTTTAAACAGAGATAACTGAAAATTTTACGGTTTTTTGTTAGAATCCTCTGTTTTCCCAGTCCTGTTCTTCTTTCAATAATCCATGAAACCTGACGGGTTGATGTGTAAAATGGGAAGAAAAATGCTTGTAGTCTTATATCTATACAGCCTGTTGGTATGAAACTAAACAGTTATCTTATTGGAAAAGGAAAAAATTTCCAGACTTATTATCACTGAAATAATTCCAGTACAATCTTCCAAAGTAATACTACCTAAGCTAGTCTCACCATCAATTGACAGCCTGTTCCACTGCTTCTAATTTAGTATGATTAGTAGTCCAGTGTTGGTTTGCAGGGATGTGATTAGTTACAGGATTTCATCATCAGTCGAAATAGGTTAAAGAGCCACTGGAAAGCCTGGGAGTACTGTACAGCTGTTTCGTCGTAGTTTAGTGCTCTTCACAGAAATCGCCTACCGGGCTTCGAAACCAAGACCTTCGGGTTACAAGGCGAGCTCGTAGACCATTAAGCCACTGGGAACCGATCCAATGATCACCCCATGAATTCCAACTTCTGCCAATGTCTTCGACGAGCATCTGTCCTCACACCCGACCTGTTGTATCCCACTGGTCACAAATTCCCATCAGAACCTAGTTAGCTAGCTGCCTGAATAGGACCAGTCGCTAGTGAGCATCAGATTATTAATAGGTTTGACATGGAGAGACCCACCTCACCAGCTAGTTTGAGCATAAATAGAAGGCTATTTCAGAGCTGGGAATTAACCATGGTGATCAGTAAATGACGGTGACCTGGTTATCAGTTGGGTCTCAGCCGGCAGACCATTGAGTTAGTCATTCTCAGGCCTCTGGTCTGAGTCCTTATTTCTGCGAATTAGATTTTCAATTATCACTTACTGCATAAATGCATTGTCCCCCCACCCCCGCCCCAGAAATCAACTTGATTCTGTAATATTATTGTCATTATTTTCTCGCGAAGAATACATCAGTGTACCAAACACCATTTTACAACAACTAGCTGTCTACCGATATTCAAGCAAATTAGAAGAAAATTCTGAAAGTTTACATATATTATGGATACAATAATCTACCATATGGTATGTGTTGTTTAAATGTAATTATCTTGCAATATATCCATTAAACTCTTGATGTACGTCATGCATAGTAGATATTATTCACTCCTTTAATCCGGTGTATTTTTCTCCATACAGGTGGCTTTTGTCACACACACACACACGCACACATAGATATGTACTGAATTCCGAAGAGTATTCATTATGCATGTAAATTAATCACCAGATAGGTTACAGGATTTCATCATGAACTGACATTGGTTAGAGAACCTTTGGAAAACCTGGGAGTACTGGACAGCTGTTTCATCCTAGTTTGGGACTCTTCATCAGTACGCACCCACCGGGATTCGAATCCAGGACCTTCTGGTTACAAGACCAGCGAGCTCGCATACCATTAAGCTACTGGGACCTGATCCAATGGCCCATCAATTTTAACTTCTGCCAATTTAGGATATAGCGCAACCGCTAGCCGATGTCTTTGGCGAGTATTTGTCCTCACACCCAACCTGCTGCATCCTACTGGTCACGACTTCCCACTGGAACCCCAGGTAACTACCTACCTGAATAGGGCCAGTCGCCAGTGAGCATCTCATTGATATTCAAGTATTGGTTTGTAGGGATTTGGTTGACTGGTTACAGGATTTCATCATCTACCAATGTCAGCTCATGATGAAATCCTGTAACCAATCAACCAAATCCCTACAAACCAATACTTGAATAATCACCAGATGATAGTCTATTCAGCTGTCTGCTTCCGTGTATGTCATTTGGGTCCTATGAATCAGTACTCACAGAAATAGACATGTATATATGTATGAGGTGCTATTCAACAACCACCTCACTTAAACTATCCATTCCTATAATGCGCATTCAACACCTGTATGATGATGCCACATGGCAAGTGATTCACAATGGAAAGCTGATCGAAGCCATTGAAGTGAAGAAAGGATTGTGGTGGACTGGGTAACGTGACAAGCTATAAGGAATGAGAAAACAGAATACTTTGGGCCAACAGAAAGACTCTAGAAGATCTGCAATTCAAGGACGATTTATATTTAATTTCACACAAAGTAGATCAACAAGCGAAAACCAACTATTTGGCAGAAGAGGTTTGCGGTGAGCATGGAACTTCAAGTGGACATAGAAAAGAAGGAGAAATGAAGTCACCTGACTTTCAATTGGAAACACTCATCCCTATCAGCAAAAGACATTTCAGGCAGGTGGCCTCTTTTACTTATCTCGGTAGCATCGTTTCAATTACAGGCAGCATCGATGAGGATGTCAAAGCCAGGACGCGAAAGGCAGAAAAAACCTTCAATAATTTCACATCAGCATAAAGGAAAAAAATTCTGATTTTCAAAATTTCCAGAAGACCAGTGAAGACTACCATCAATAGCTGTCAACACTCTATCCATACTGAAGATCAGATGGTAGACCAGAAAAAATTAGTAAAATTGTGGTGAGAGCTGTCTGCTAGACAAAATTGCAGACAACAATTTACGTCAATGTTTACGTCCTGAATCGGTGTCATGAGAAAAAACAATAACAAAGCTTAACCTTGAGGAACTCAACAACCAATCAAAGCAGACTTAACGTGTGCAAATACGATGGACTGACTTTCTAAGAAACGGCCACAAAGAGATGACAGAATAACCTTCAGCAAGAAAACAACCAATCAGAAGACGTTGCTTCTCTGCTAACAATAACAAATAATAATGTACATAAAAATCTATAAATATCTCTTGATTTTGTCAATAAACGGTCTGTTGCCTACGATGAGAAACATATACTAACTCAGGACTCGAGTGAAATGTAATGAAAAACATCATCTTGGTGTGAGCATAACATTGAGGAGATCGTGTGAGGAAGAGATGACAGCTTATGGGCGATAGTGAAGTCAGCTGAAAAGGACTGCCGAGAAAACAGTGAAATAGTGATGTCGTGTTGAGGCCTTAGGTTCCCCTAGAAACCCAGTGGAATAATAAGATTATAATGATAAGGTGCATTTGAAGTCTAAATAGCTCAGTGGAAAAGACTCCAAAGCTAAGCACCGAGCGATGTAATTTCTAACAGTACAAGCTTTGGTAATAATAAGAGTCATACAAGAAGAGGGATCCCGGGTGATTGTTTTCTGGTTCACCTTCTGTCAAACTGTTGAGAATTGGATAAATATAATAGAGTCAGCAAGTGTAAGCGTACTGAAAAGTTAACAGATTCACACATTCTAGTTTTATATTTTGAGTGTTTGAATGTGACGGCGGTCTACTTAAATTATCTTATTATTTTATTATTATTCCCTTGCGTTCCAAGTGAAACACAGGGCTTCAACAACACATCTCCATTTTGATCTGCTTTCTGTCGTCCTCTTCATCTGAGCCCACGATTGACCAAACTCTCTCATCTCTTCCTCACACTATCTCCTCCATGTCACCCTCGCACCGATCACCCACTCGTCGCTTCCCATTTGGATTCCACTCGAGGGCCTGGCGTGCGATGTCATTTGGTGGCCTCCTCAATGTATACCCGATCCATCTCCACTTTCTCCTACATATTTGTTGAGCGATCGGTTCTCGGTTGGTTTGTTCCCATAGTTTCTTGTTGCTTATTCTTTCTGGCCATTTGATCTTCAGTATAGAGCCAGCGAAGGTTGCAGCTCTTGATGAAAGTCTGCAACCTGTTGGAAATCCTCTTCGTGCAAGTTTCTGCTCCGTATAGAAGAAGTGACTGACTTCACATTGGTGTTGAAAATGCGAATCTTGTTCTTTATGCTGAGTGCGGAAGATTTTATAAACTGGTTTCAGGTTGATGAAGGCGTATCTTGCCTTTCCGATTCTCACTGGCTGGCTTTGACATCTCTGTTCCGCCTGTAGTTGAGACGATGCTTCTGAGATAAGTGAAGCAGGCGACCTCTGTTAAATCTCTCCCGTTGACGGTGATTGGTGCTGGTTGTTGTTGCTGTTGCGGTTCGTTGGTTATCTTCATCACCTCCGTCTTCTCTGTGTTTACCTACAGTCCTGTTTTCGCTGCCTCTTCAGCCAGTTTGTTGGTTTTCGCTTGCAAGTCTTCGAGTTTGTGTGACATTAGACATATATCATCTGCGAAATCCAGATCTTCTAGAGTCTTCTTATCGGTCGTCCAGCGTATTCCTGACTCCTAGCCCCCAACAGTCTGACGCATAATCCACTCCACCACAACTAAGAAATCATCCGCCTGCCTAATTCCCCCCAGAGAACAATGCGTTGAATCTGGTTACAGTTATACTTTTTTTAACTATCCATTTGAGCCCTTCAAGTTCTTCAAGGAACAGTCTGTGTTCACATGCATTTTTCAATGGCTTTCAAATATACCACTGTGTGTCTATTTTCATGGTAAAATGCGTTGGCAGATACAGCTAAATTCCATTGAACAACATTCTGTAGCTTACTGTTTGTTTTATTTGAACATGCTGGAAAAAGAGCAGATAAAACCAGGTTGAAAATTCTGTCTCGGACGGAAACATGTTGTTCAGAATAAGACTATTATTATTACATTTATTATTATTAATAATATTAAAAAAACTGGAAAAAAGGCAGCAATAGAAATATGCAAACAAGTAGGTGCTTGTTAAGTAGACTGCACTGTTCACACCTAAGGCTATCATAAGTTTGTTTAGCAAAGAGACTTATTTGTGCACACACGAAATCCAGCCAGGTATGTACATTTGTGTATGTGTGTGTGTGCCTCAGTATGTTTATTATGACTGACAGATCTATTGATGCAAAACTAAATTACTTAATAAATTAATTATTCTATGACTGACTGACTAACTACTGCAGAATTAGGAATTACGTAACACAATGTATGACGAACAGAAAAGTCAAATAATGCATTATTACTATTATTATTGTTTCCTTTAATTCCTAGAGGAACATAGGGCTTCAGCCGTGCGTCTCCATTGCGTTCGGTTCTCTGCTACAGTTTTCACCTGGCTCCAAGTCTGCCCACATGCTTTCATCTCCTCTTCACATGACCTCCTCCATGTCACCCTTGCACTGACGACCAACTCGCCGCTTCCCTTTTGGGTTCCACTCGAGCAATGGCTTGTCTAGTGATGTCACTTGATGGTTTCCTCAGAGTATGCAGCCAATCCATCTCCATTTCTTCCTGCATATTTCTTTCACAATCGGTTCCTGGTTGGTTCGCTCAATGCCAGAGATCTCTGTTGCTGATCTTTTCTGACCGGCCATCTGATCTTGAGTGGTATTGAGCGAAGACAACTGTTAATGAAGGTCTGTAGTTTGTTTGAGATGCTCTTTATGACGCGCAGTGCAAGTCTCTGATCCGTATAGTAGCACTGACTGACTTCACATTGGAGTTGAAAATCCGGATCTTATTTTTGATACTGAGTGCTGTTGACCTCCACACAGACTTGAGAGTAGTGAAAGCTTGCCTTGCTTTTCCGATTCTTGCTTTGATATCCTCGTCAGTTCCGTCCGCCTGTAGTTGAAACGATGCTTCCCAGGTAGGGCAGGTAAAAGAGGTTGTTTCTTTCAGGTTCCTCCCATTTATGCTGATTGTTGTCTCTTGTTGTTGTTGCTGTTGGTGGTGTTGCTCAGGAATCTTCATCACCTCTGTTTTCTCTATGTTCACCTGAAGTCTTGCTATCTTTGATGCTTCTTCTGCCAACTTGTTGCTTTTCGCTTGCATATCTTCCAGTTTGTGGGTTCAAGGAATGAGGATCTCGATCCTTTAAGTAAGCACCATTATATAATAATAATTCCAATGACGGACATAGTACTGATTAACTGGGGTGAGTAGTCCCATACCAATCACAACAATCAGTATTAACTGCTAGCCAGATCCGACTGCAGTTCGCCTCATTTGGAGCTGAGCTCATCCGCTATGTGCTCAGTTTCATGCAGCTTAGTGAACCAAATCAATTCAAACCATATTTGATTTCTGTTTAGCTAATTGAGTAAATCATGTACGCAATTTCATGTGGATCGCAAACAGCTACTGATTCCAATCAATGAGTAGTATACAGTTTCATGCAATTATGGTTGCTTTCTTGATTAGAATTTATGATATCAAAAAAAAATCTCACCTCTACTGTTTGCTGATGACATCAAGATATGGAGGGCTTTACACGATGACAGTGATCAACTTGCTTTACAGGAAGATTTAAACTTGTTAAGTGATTGGTGTAAGCATTGGGCCTTGGAGATTAACTTAAGCAAGAGTGTAGTTATGCATGTATCTCATAGTCACGTGCACAATTACTCAATGAATGGCATTACTCTCCCAGTGGTCACTGAGTACAAGGACTTGGGAGTGGTTGTGCAGCATGACTTGAAAACAGCAACAAACTGTAGAGCTGCAGCCACTAAGGGTTTTCGAATATTATGGGCTATATGCAAGGCTTTTGCGAATTTTGACGCTGAAATATTTCGTATATTATATTCGACTTATACCAGACCTCATTTGGAATATGGGATCCAGGCAGTGAGCCCGTGTTTCAAGTATGAAATAGACTTATTAGAAAGGGTGCAAAGAGTAGGAACTAAGCTAATAAAGGGTTTCTCAACTCTCTCATATGAAGAGAGGTTAAGTCGACTGGGTTTATTTCCACTGTCATACAGACGACTCAGGGCTGACCTAATACTAGCATATCGTATCTTAAGAAATGATTTTGTAGTTAATTTATCTAATTTATTTCTTCCTTCTAGCACCAACCAATTGCGAAGACATCACCTCAATGTTCAAAAACCACGGTCGAATCGTCTGCGTGTGGAGATCCGTTTTTCGCATCGAATTGTGAACCATTGGAACTCCCTACCGGAACACGTCGTATCAGCGCCATCCGTTGATTCATTCAAGGCGAGATTGGACCTCTTGTGTGTAACAAATCAAAAGGATTAACACAGGCATATAGCCTACTATCCTAAATAAAATGTAATTGTAAACTGTAAATTAATTTGCATATTTGTCGGGAGACACGTTCTTCATGTGGTTTGTTCCCATGGTTACTTGTTGCTAATCAATTCTGACTGGCCATCTAGTCTTCGCTATTTGGGTGAAGGTACTTTCTGATGAAAGTCTGTAATGGTCTGTTGGCCTGTTAGGCTTGAATCTGCTTGAATCGTATATATAGAGACACTGACTCTTGGCATTTGTGTTGAAAATCTAAATCTAGTTCTTTATGCTCAGTGCAACAGATTTCCACATTGATTTCAGATCAACGTGTGTGTGAGTGTTTAGACCTTAGTGTTTATTCTGACTGAATTCTATCTGCGCATTTGTTATGTAGTCGTTCACTAGCATGGTGCTCTGTCTGAATCGCCTTATCACCTCAAAACATCTAACATTATTAGTTTTCTGTAAATACCTGAAGACAAATGAATATACGTACTAAATAACTCTTCACGAAAGAAAAAACAATCTTTTTTCTCCATTAGTAGAAAACCTAATATAAACCAGTGGAACTAGGAAAAAGAAAATTTTGATTTTTATTAGATAAAATCAAGTGTAAATACACTGATGTAGGTATCAGCGTTCAAATTTATCAGCTACCTTAATAGCGCTTTACATATACATACTTGTATATTGATATCTGGATCGATACTCCGTCTATAAATTGATTTTATCTTTTTGAACTAACGTAGACTATTTTCGTCATTATTATTCTTATGTATTGGTTGACCTCAACTGAATATATATTCTCTCTCTCTCTAGCGATGTGTTCTCCTTTATCCGTGATCACCATAGCGATACAAGTCATGCTACAACCAATCAAGCAATATATATATCGTTTTCTTATCAGCCAATTTTGAGCAAAGGTCAGATGACATTTAAAGATCTCCTTGCAGACACAGTCTTCAGACCAGTAGAGGACATCAGTAAGCGAAATCACATCAAAGTGCAGCGTGAAGCAGGGAGATAAATTCAAAATCCCAAACGAGTACATTATGTTTTTTGAAAAATGTCTCATTATTTCGATATGACCAATGTTGAAGACAAAGAGAGATTTATTATCTAGTCTATCTATCTGGTGTATTCCTTTTTTGAAGTGGCATCATCTGCTTTATTCGGTGAGTATTAGAGTGTTTCAACGGAGAGACCAAAATACACCAGCATGATTTCAAGGAAAATTCAATAATATACGTTAAAGGGTTGGTTTGTATGGATTAGATTTGTTTTTACGAGTTGATCACGGATTGATATCAGTTAGAGAACCATTGAAAACCAGGGAGTACTGCCAGACAACTATTTCATCCTAGTTTTGAAATCATCAGCAGTACGCACCCACCTCCAGAGTTCGAAGCTAGGACCTCTCGGTTGCAAGGAAAGCCCGTAGACCATTCAGCCACTGGGACCCAACTCAATGGCCGGCCCATGAATTCTAACTTCTAACAGTTCGTAACTTTATTGAGACCACCAACGATTGTCATCAGCGGGAAATCCATCGTCACCTAATCCTTACAAATCAACTCTCGAAAACTAATCTGATGCTCGCTAGTGACCTTCTACAGGACGGAGTTTCCTGGAGTTCTAGTGAAAAGTCCTGACCAGTGAGGTTCATCTGTAACAACAGAAGACAAGGGCTAGGCAACAGATCGTTTATTAAGGAAAATCAACACATATTTATAGATTTTAATGTACATTATTGTAGATTATTGTTAGTAGAAAATACAGTCTTTTGATTGGTTGTTTCTCACAGTAAGTTAACCTTGCATCTCTTTGTGGCTGTGTCAGATCATCCATATGCTAACTGTATCCGCCTACGCAAAGCCTTTGTTCTCATTTTCTCACCACCAATATTGGGGACATAAACATTGACGTCAATTACTGTCTACCAACTTTGGTTAGCAGCCAGCTCTCAACACAAATCCAGTCGGGAGTGAGGACGGATTTTCCACCGATGACAATGGTTGGTGGTCGTAATAAAGTCACGAATTGGTAGAAGTTAGAATTCATGGGCTGGCCATTGAGTTGAGTCCCAGTGTGGCTGAATGGTTTACGGGCTTCCCTTGCAACCTGAAGGTCCTGGGTTCGAACCTTGGTGGTGGGTACGTGTAGCTTCTGAACGTTTTACCTCCTTTAATCCATTATATTGCGTAGATATCACTATCATACAACATTTTCTGATGAAAGTTAAGGAAATGTAACGCAGGTCAAGAATATTGTACCACTGACATTATTTACGTCAGAAAAAAATAATTTAATGAAAAATGTCATTTAGAAAGCATACAAAATATATATACTTGTCATTAAATCACCATAGCAACGGACTATGACGCTACAGTTAGCAGGAATATGCAATAAAGTCACTCATCTATCTGTTTCCTTTTAAATATGCCGCATATATTTTGTGTGAAACCGTTAAACAGAAATGCTAACAAGAATGAATTGTAGACACTCTGAAGTAGCACAGAGTTCTACTGCAACTTTGTAATGGCTGTTAGTCATTGAAAACTTTCTAAATGAATGAAGCAACATACATAGCCGCAATATGAATACAGCGTGAAGGTAAATATTTGCAGAATATTACCTTGATTCTCCTGCGACCTAGTTGAAGCTGATGACTAAAGCGTTGAGAAAAAGCCTATAATAACGTTATTCATGAGGAAAACAACTGTTCTGATGTCGTAATAATGAACCAAAGTGATCATATTTTCTTTGTGAGTTGAATTTTCTCAAGCAGTTTGATAGCTTTTGTGGTATAGGGTAGCTAGCCCCCCACCCTACCCTCCCTCTTTACCCGGACTTGGAACCGGCTAGTTATTCAGCAAGCAGCAAAAACAACCAGCACAAATCACCATCAAAGGGAGAGATTTAACAGAGGTTACCTCCTTCACTTATCTAGGCTGTCAGAATCGTTTCAACCACAGCTGGCGGAACGGTTGAAGATGTCAAAGTCAGCCAGCCAGAATCAGAAAGGCGAGATACGCCTTCATCAACCTGGAACCAGTTTGGAAATCTTCTGCACTCCACCTCAGTATAAAGGACAAGATTCAGATCTTCAACACAAATGTTAAGTCAGTCAGTCACTTCTTCTATACGGGTCACAAACTTGCACTGCGTGTCACGAAAACGATTTCCAACAAGTTACAGACATTTATCAACAGCTACCACCTTCGCTGGCTCCATATTGAAGATCAAATGGCCTGCCGGACGAGAAAGTCTGGCTGGCAACAAACCAACCAAGAGCCGATTGCTCACCAAATATGTTTGGAGAAATTGGAAATGGAAGGGGCACACACCACTGAGGAGGCCGTCGAATGACATCGTGCGCAACGCTGGCCATCGCTCGACTGGAATCCCAATGGAAGCGACGAGTGGGTTGTCGGTGAAAGGGTGACATGGAGGAGGTCGTGTGGGGAGGTGGAGATTAGAGATTATAGGCGATTGTGGACCCAGCCAAAGTCAGAAAATAGAAGGAAGTGGAGATGTGTTGTTGAAGCCTTATATTCCACTCAGAACCCGAGGGAATAATGAAAATAATTAAGATCATATTTGTAAAATGACAATCCTACTGAGTAATACGATGTAATTTCAGGTGGCCAAGTCAAAAACATTAACAGCGTGACAACAGTTTTGGAATGCAAGTATCTTAAAAAGCTTCCTAAAACGAAGTAATTGATGATAGCCCCTAATAATAAATAACCTTAGACTAAGAGGTTATGAAATAAAGAAAGCCCCGCACATTAATTAGTTAACTTCAGATTAGTAGGTATGCATATATCGTCAGTGACATCACATACATAAGACTCTAGTGGGGAATCTGAATGAGAAGCAACGACATGGGCTTGGTTTCGAAGGTGACATGGAGAGGATTACAAGAAGCGGAGATGGAGGCTTTTGGGCAGTCGTTGAGCTAGATGAAAGTCACGGCAGAGAATCAAGTGCAATGTAGATATCACAAAATCTTGAAAGACTCACCATTCAAAGTCATTTACGAATTTAAGAGAGATCCATCAAAGACACTGGGTTTTCGACTTCTTTGTACTTCAGAAACCCATGACATATGCATCGAGAAGCCTGAGCTATGCATTCAAAGGTTACTACTCAAAGTTCCACATTTACCATGGATCTAGTTGTGTTTGGCTTGGTAACCGTTTTCGTCTTTACTTATAAAAAGCTTTTATTTCAACTTGTTTCTATGCTCATCCTATACACACGTATCTATGTTTTTAAAAACAAAACTACTTTGCATATTACGCAACTATTTTTCGAACCCTATATTATTTTGTTTCCATACCCCGTGGTGATTTATATTGATTTTTCATCCCACTTGTAGACCTTCATATCAAATTAAAAATTATTACCTCCTACAATCTCCCATCTTTAACATGTTCAATTAAATGATAATAATAATTGAACCTATGTGGATTTACCTGTAATTGAAGAAAGATATCTCATGGACGTCTTCCGAAAGAATGGATATCCACGGAATTTCATCAAAAGACATCTACTCCCAAGCCAACATATCAAATCAAAGGCCCCCAAGGAAAGCAAAAAGAAAATCGCCTTACCATATATAAAGGACATTTCAGAAATCACTGAAAGACTCTTCAAATCTTTAGGAATTGACATCGCACACAAACCAAAAAATCACTTCACTCAGCTGGCTCTATGTCAACCAAAAGACTCAACAACGAAAGAAGATAAAACCAACATCATCTACAAAATAAATTGTAACAACTGCGAAAAACACTACATTGGCCAAAGTGGACGTCCCCTTCGTCTTCGTATCCATGATCATAAGCTAGCCGTCAAAAGATATGACATCCACTCCCTCATATCACTCACTACATACAGACAACCACGGACGACAACGTTCAAATATTAGGTAAGGGAAACACCAGGAATGCTAGAGAATTCTTAGAAGCTTGGTATTCCAGTGAATCGTCAATCAATAGACACATCGAGATAGACAAAATTTAACAACCGATAAGAAGGAAATCTCACACACAGAGGGTCAAAGTTCAAGTCAAGGAAACAATCAATTCCAAAACAATACCTAGAAGGTGTGAAAACACACAAAAACAACCAATCACGTCCAAGGTCACCCGCCAGGAGAGATGACTAATAAACTCGTGGAGAAATCTAAAAGCTGACTTCAACAAATTGAAGTATAGCGCTGAAGATGTTGCCTAGTAGTGGGGCACTGAAAGCTTCGCAAATTAACTATCCAGCTCAGAGAACACAACCACATCAAAAAAATTTACGTGTATGTAAATTAGGATTGTACAACTTTTGAGAGAATGAAATCACCGAAGAGATGAATCTTCCGTGAACTTCTCATTTTCTTTGCTCAAAAGACAAACACAGTCTCCTCAGACTATGCTCAATCCAACTTCATTTTCTTTGGTATATTTCTGAGGCGACAGGTTCTTGTTTGCTTTGTTCCCAGAGTCGCTTGCTGCTAATTCTTTTTGGCTATTTGATACTGAGTGTTGAAAATCTGAACCATGTTCCTAATGCTAAAAGAAGCAGATTTCCGCATTGATTTCAGATGAATCAAGGTCTGCCGTGCTCTTGCGATCTGACATCCTCATTCGTCCCGTCTTGCGTTGAAACAGTATGGAAATCTATAAAGGAAAGAAAAATCGATATTATCTTTCGTATCATCTATACAGCAGCCTTTGATCACAAAGAAACAACTTACGGATTACTAATCTATTTTTTTTTAATTTTTTTTTTTATGCTGTTCAAATTTAAAGTCTAAACACAAAATAAATTAATTCACTTGAAAATAAAAGAGTCTAAGATTTATCTTCTCATCTGAACGTCTGAACAAACAGTCATATAATTCTTTATTTGCTCATTTGTTCACTCTTGTTATTCACTTCAATGAGATACGGATTCGTATATAAAAGCTTAGAAAGTGATATTATATGTAGCAAGACATACAACTACACAAACATATAGACAGGCAAACATAAATACGAGTATATATATATATATATATATATATATATATAACAGTGATTGATTTTTTAACGTGATGGGAATTTAAATTGTTTGATTGCTTGATTGATTGATTAGTTGTAAAATGGATATACAACAAAAAGGTGAATAATACACCTATTTCATCGAAAACAACAACAAAGGAAATAATTCAAAATTGGCAGAAATTACCTCAAAAACCAAAACAATTGAAACAATGAACGCCTTGTAAAATTGAGCAATGATTCTAAATATTTTGATTTATTTGGGAACATTAACTTGCCTATGTACATTTAAAACAAGCAACACATGTTAATATAAAGCAAGATTTAATGAATCTATCAAATGTTGGGTAGAATACTCTGCATACAGTGATATATGTGTAGGGAATGAAAGAAGTTCGTCAACTCAAATGAACCTCAGCCGTTTCACCGTCCAATGATCAGTTTGTTTATCCGTGCGGATTGAAACAAATGGTGGTCAAGATCATTTTCAAGGGACAGCTTCATTGTGGTGTGATCACCTACTTGTACACTCTCTTTTTAAATTATAGTTAATAAATACGTTTTTCAGCAGTCATAAGTGTTATATTCTCCTTTCGCTTGTTGTGAGAGGTGTTGAAAGACCCTGGCCATAAGGTCAGGTAGGTTAGAGTAAAGCGTCAGCAGGATTCAGGAAAGGCAAACCATCTGCTGATCACATGGCAACTCTACGTATAGTCATCATCGAACAAAGCATAGAATGGTAATCAAACCTCTATTTCAACTTCATCGACTTCAAAAAGACCTTCGACAGACAGCGTTGACCGAGACGTAATTTGGAAACTACTTCAACACTATGGCGTGCAGTGCCGAAGTCTTTACCAACCTCATTCAACAGCTAGCTGTATGATAGTGTCAAGTATCAGGTGATCCACAACGGAAAACCCAGAGAGGCTTTCGAGGTGAATACAGGAGTAAGAAAAGGTTGCCTGCCTATTACCACCGATGATATTCTTAATTGTGGTGGACTGGGTTATGCTTCAGACTGTGTACCGGGGGTGGGAAGACAGGAATACTTTGGACCACTGATAAGAAGACTCTAGAAGATCTGGATTTCGCATATGGATGATATATGTTTAATCTCATAAAAACTCGAAGACTTGTAGGCAAAAACCAACAAACTGGCTGCAGAAGCTGTCAGCGAATACAGGACTCAAGGTGAAGATAGAGAAGACGGAGGTGACGAAGATACCCACCCCCAACCAACCAACAGCAACAACAACAACCAGCACAAATCACCATCAAAGGGAGAAATTTAACAGAGGTTACCTCCTTCACTTATCTAAGCAGTAAGCATTATTTGAACCACAGCTGGCAGGACGGATAAAGATGTCGAAGACAAACAGAAGCGTAAAGGTGAGATACGCCTTTATCAACCCGAGTAAGTGGAACTGACCTATCGCCAATTTGTTCTAAGTGAACTGAACTGAATAAATCCCCTGCTACCTTGTTATGTCTGCGCTTGTTATTTACTATTACGGTAATGAACCTGACTGGTACGCTAATATACCTATTTGTCCGTTGGACCTTCCAACTCACTGAGCCAGGCGAATATCAAAAGACAGAGGCTGTTCTGTGACTGTCAGATATTGTATCATACTATTATATACTGGGTCCTATCAGAAATTTTCTACACTCCACCTCAGTACAAAGGACTAGATTCCGATCTTCAACACAAATGTTAAGTCCGTCAGTAACTTCTTCTATGCGGCTCACAAACTTGGCTCGCGTGTCACGAAAACGATTTCCAACAAATTATAGACCTTTATGAACAGCTGCCACCTTCGCTGGCTCCATATTGAAGATCGAATGGCCTGCCGAACAGAAAGTTTGGCTGGCGACAAACCAATCAAGAGCCAACCGCTCATCGAAAATACAGGAGAAAGTGGAAATGGAACGGGCGCACACCATTGAGGAGGCTGTCGAATTACGTCGTGCGGGACGCTGGCCATCGCTCGAGTGGAATCCCAATGGGAATCGATGAGTTGTTTGTCGGTGCGAGGATGACATGCAGTAGGTCGTGTTGGAAAGGGGAGATAAGAGATTATGGGCGATCATTGACATTAGAAAAAGGAAGGAAGTGGAGATGTGTTGTTGGATCTTTATGTTCCACTCAAAACCCAAGGGAATTATATATATATATATATGAGTGTAGAGTACACAGCTGAGTAGTCCTACTGAAATTTGATGAACTCATTTCATTCTACTTCATAGTAGCATTTTTCGCTACTTTGCTACTTTGTTCCACGTACTTGTTTTTATATAGTTTGAAACCGTTTTCAAACGATCCTTATCATAATTTTAAAAAATATCAGTAATAATTCGATCAAAAAATCGATAAGTGAATCACCTCAAAAGCAAACCTTCTAATTTATTATCTTGACATTAAGAAAGTAGTATTCTATGCATAGTTTTTTTATTAGATTTAAGTGAGGTCGATCGACTTTTCTTATTTATAAACATGACTTTCTTCTTAATCTGATTTGCTTTTGGTTCAGCTTCCTTTTCTGTTTATTTAACTGTAAATGATTTAAATATGATAGAGAAAATTTGTAGCTCAGGTGGATGATTTTGATGTGCTGGTGTTCTCTGAGCTGGATAGTTAATTTGCGGATATCATATCTTTTGACGTCTAGCTTATGATCGTGGACGAAGGGGACGTCCACTTTGGCCAATGTTGTGTTTTTCGCAGTTGATACAATTTATTCTGTAGATGATGATGTTGGTTATATCTTCTTTCGTTGTTGAGTCTTTTGGTTGACATAGAATTGAGTGAAGTGACTTTGTTGGTTTGTATGCAACGTCAATTCCTAAAGATTTGAAGAGTCTTGCTGTGATTTCTGAGATGCTCTGTATAAATGGTAGGGCGATTTTCTTTGTGCTTTCTTTGGGGGCCTTTGATTTGATAGGTTGGCTTGAGGATATATGTCTTCTGATGAAATTCCATGGATATCCATTCTTTCGGAAGACTCTCATGCGATATTTTTTTTCAATTTTCCTTAAGGTTGGAGTGCTGCAATGAGTCCTGGCTCTCTTGAATAGTGTATGTATGCAATTCCTTTTGTGTGCTATTGGATAGTTGCTGTTGTTGACATTGAGTATATGGTGTGTGTGAGTTGATTTTCTATAGACTTGAGTTTCTAATTCCCCTGTTGTTGTTCGCTTGACGAAGACGTCCAAAAGTGGAATTTGGCTCTCTGATTCCTCTTCTCTTGTGAATTTGATGTCGTTGAAGACGTTGTTTATCAGGTTGTGAGCTTTATCTAACTCGTTTCTTTTGATAATTACAAATGTGTAGTCTACGTAACGTATCCAAACCTTGGGTTTGATCTTTGGTAGAATTATGTTTTCGAGCCTTTGCATCACTGCTTCTGCAATCAAACCTGATATTGGAGACCCCATAGGTGTTCCTTTGACGTGTTCATATATTTGGCCGTTGAATTGGAAGTACGTTGTTAGGCATAGGTTAATGCATTCCATCCAGCTTGTGTGTTGCATTTTTGATTGTTGTGGCAGGTGTTCGTCGTTGCTAAGTAATTGTTCCATGGTTTCTTTTGCTAGTTTTTGTCCGATTGAGGTATACAATGCTGTGACGTCGAAGGATATCATTATCTCTTGTTCATCTATTCGGATGCCTCTGATTTTCTCTGGGAATTGGATAGCGTAGTTGATGGAGTGATCACAAGGTTCCGTTAGGTGTTTTAGTTTTCTGTATAGTTCTTTGGATAAATTGTATGTTGGAGTTCCTGGGAGTGATGCAATTGGTCTTAACGGGATATTTGGCTTGTGTATTTTTGGTCTGCCGTAGAATCGGGGTAGAACCGGTCCACTGGATTTCATTCGCCATTGGTCTTGTTTTGTGATTTGTTCAGTTTTGGTAAGCTTGTTTAAGGTTCTTTGGATGCGGTTGTTCAATGTTTGTATGGAATTTGTTGGGAGTTGTTGATACACATCCTCGTCTTTGAGTAGTTCTTCAGGTTTCTTGGTGTATTCTTCTCTGTCCATGACTACTGTTGTTCTTCCTTTGTCGGCTGGTAGAATGACGATGTCCTTCCTATTTTTCAGATTTTGAGGGCCTTTAGTTCTTGAGAGTTGAGTTCTGTGTGTTGTTTTTTTTCTGTTTGACCACTGGTACGATTGATTTAAACAATTTCGATGGTATGAAGCAACTGGTCTGTATCAAAAGCACCATAGTTCATACAGTATCAAGTTGGGGAGACTCCTAGCCTATTCATAACCTTTTCAAACGTTAATAACAAGTTTTCATTTTATTGACATATAACATTTGAGTTGATTGTATGTGTGTATGTGTGTGGTTTGTGGTATGTTGTGTGCAGTGTTGTCTGCTACAAAAATTTTGTATATGAAGAAGATGTGTTAGTGTGTGAATGGAGATTTCGATGTAAAAGTTTACGTATTTTGCTATAACTGTACTCCATTCTCCAAAAAACAATTCTTCTGGAAAATATACTACCGTGTTCTGCTATCACAAAAGTTTCACAATAGGCCACTTGTAAACCTTTTGAAATAATAGGAAGTCAATTGTGTTTTGTCTCCTGGACCGACGTGAAGAATCTAGAAGACGTGGATTTCGCGGATGATTTATGTCTGATGTTACACAAAATCGAAAACTTACAAGCGAAAACCGATAAACTGGTCGAAGAAGCAGCAAAGACAGGACTCCAGGTGAACATAGACAAACAAGACGGGGGTTATGAAAATAACCAACCAACAACAACAACAGCAGAAACATCCAGTGCCATTCAACATCAACGGGAGGGATTTGAAAGAGGTTACCTCATTCACTTATCTAGGGAGCATTGTCTCAACTACAGGAGGAACGGACGAGGATGTCAAATCGAGAATCGGGAAGACGAGAAACACACTCATCAACCTGAAACCAATCTTGAAATCTTCGTCACTCAGCATCAACAACAAAATTTTCTATGCAGATCAGAAACTTGGGGAGTCTCAAAGAATATTTTCAACAGCGTATTGCAGACCTTTATAAACAACTGTCTTCGCTCCATACTCAAGATCAGATGGCCGGATACAAACACAAACAAGAAACTATGGGAACAAACAAAACAAGAACCAATCACTCAACAAATATGCAGGAGAAAGTGGAGATGGGTTGGACACTCGCTGAGGAGGCCACAGGGTGACATCGTGCGTCTAGCCAGTGCTCGAGTGGAACTGGAAAGGGAAGCGGCGAGTTGGACGTCCAAGGGTGACATGGGGGAGATCGTGTGAAGAGGAGTTGAAAAGGTATGGACTAACATGGATGCAAGTGAAAAGTACAGCACAAGACAGAAGCAAGTGGAGACACGCAATTGAAGCCCTATGTTTTACTAGGAACCCAAAGGAACAATAATAATAATAATAATTGTGTTTTGTCCTCGAACTGACAGAAGTCGGTTCATTTAATTCTGATACAGTGGTATAACAGTCGACCGGCTTGATATGTGTAACCTAAAAGTTTTGTATGTTCATCTCCTTTGGATTCACTTGTCTGCATTGCTGAAGAGCCATGACAAGAATGATAGCGATATCCAGATAGCCCTGAATTTTTGTGTTTCTGTAACTGATGTTGCTTCTTGACGAAATACACCCTACAGATATGATCGACCATCTGTAATTTGACTCCGCTAATAAAAGAAAAAGTGAAGTGTCGTTATCACATGCAGTAAACTCAGACAAGAGAGAAATTGTGTGAATCTCGCAAAAATTAGTTGAGAGTTCTCTTCAGATCACATTACTTGGAGAACCTATGACTCAGAGATTTTATATTCATATTATTAATATTAAATAATATTCGTCTGTTGGATTCAAAGTACAGTACATTTCTTCAACTGCTCATTCCCACTTCGTTCTCTTCTCATCCATCATTATTAGCTTGCTTCAAGATTGCCCACGAGGTGTCATCTCCTTCTCGTACAATCGTCACCATGTCACCCTTGGAACTACCACCAAATTGTCGTTTTCTATTCAGCTTCTAGTCTGGGACCTGGTGAGTGATTTCACTCGACGGTCTTCTCAGTGTATTTCCAATTCACCTCCATCTCCTTCAACATGTTTGTCAGATAAGAGGTTCTTGGTTGTTTCATTGTCAGATTTCTTGATTGCTCATCCTTTCTGGCTGGCCATATGGTCTTCAGTATCGAACAGTTTAGCTATTGATGAAAGTCTACAATGGTCTTTTGGAAATGAGTGTGATGAAGTGCACGCCAAATGTCTGGGCCACATTGAATCACTGACTTGAAATCAGTGTCAGAAATTCGTATCTTGTTGTTCGCGTTTAATGCTGTTGACTTCACAGTAATGAACACTCAGCGTTCTTACTTTGCTGATCTGATCCTACTCGCCTATATGTGGAAGTATGCCTCTTAATTAAGCGAAAGAGGAGACATCACTTAGATATCTCCGTCTGATGGTGACTGGGGTTTGTTATTGTTTTTGTTATTAGTTGGGTAGCTTCATGACACCTGTATTCTTTATGTTCACCTGAAGTTCTATCTCAGTTGGCTCTTCTACCAACTTAATACAACACTCTGTAACTCTCAAGTATTAGTTTTATAAGGATTTTGTTTGATTGGATGGAGGATTTCATCATGAGCTGACATCAGTTAGAGAACCACTGGAAAACCTGGGATTACTGGACAGCTGTTTCATCCTAGTCTGCGACTTGAGACCTGGGTTCGAACCCCGGTGGGTGCGTATTGATGAAGAGTCCCAAACTAGGCCGGTGAAACAGCTGTCCAGTACTCCCAGGTTTTCCAGTGGTTCTCTAACTTCTTAATTCTACTGACGTGACTCAATACCTATTCTGGATATCTGGAAAATTCTCCCAACTTCGAGATAAATGGGAAAGATAAAAGAGAACTATAAAATAAAGTTTTGAAGTTGTGTATTTACAGTTGATGATATGATTGTGAATAGCATAATAAATTCTATTCGACGCTTTGTCATCCAGTAAACAGCAATACTGTTTCACACTGTTTGTAATATATCCAATAAATAAATTAATCTGGAATTACATACTACCGCATTATCAAAGTTCTAAACATAAATAATAATTTAATTTATTCTCTAAATAATCAGTCTTCATATTTCACCTTGACATTTCATCCATCCTATTTTAAATGAGGCGCCAAATGAAAGTCAGTTTGAAACAAACAAATAAACAAACAAAAATAACAATAAATTCATTGTATAGGGATTTCAGAAAAGATAAAACACTTTGAACAGTTAAATGAAGAGTGAGAAAAAAGAAAGAAAAAGAAATCACATTTACCAGCTGTCAAAGTCAAACTAGTGACACTTGACTGATAAACACTTTAAATAGCATGTCAACCTACATTCTGGACAAATAGATTTCTGCTGATTCTCAGGGAATATGACATGGATAAAAAAAGAAAACAAAGACTGATTCTGTGAATATATTCATCAAAACAAAAATAAATGTAACATTAAAAGGTTGATACACTCACTAAATGTGACAATATTAACATTTCATGATTATTGTATTATCAAACAGCATTCTCTCACTCACTCACTCACTTCACAGCTTTGGATGTGAATATTGACAATATGCTGACCTTGATATTTTGATTCATTGACAAATTTAAACAAAATATGCAGTAGGAGAATCGAATAAGCGCACCTCGTCTTATTTTAGACTTGTCACTTGGATTCACTTGCATTCATCAGTCAATATTGGTTTTCACAATGAGAGTCGCACCCAACACCGATTGTTTCAGGTGCCAAAGTACTACCCACTACACCACTTGGACCACGCAAGACTTGTTATGAACAACTGGTACCAAGTATAATTTTTCTTAAGTCACATTTGAAAACGTTTTTTCCCGATACGAATTTAAAACAAGCAATAAAGGTTAATAAAGCAGCATTTAATGAATTCATCAAATTTCCGTAGAACTCGTCAACTGAATACTCTACACACACGGATATATATACTGTTGAAATTACTTTGGGAGATATAGGACTGATAAGTAAAGAAACTACATTGAATTAGTCATGCAGAAAGACAGGTGCGAATGTTTTTCCAAGTCATGTTCAAATAGATGTGTTATATCAATAGTAATAGTTATAATAATAATGATAATAATATATTTTGCCAAAATCCTCAATAACAAAACATCTTGTGGACTACGGACATGATATCGACGCGGTCAAGTCATTCACTATTGTCAGCAGACAAAGAAACAAGAAGATGCTTGCAATTGCAGAGGCTTGTGCAATTCGAGTTTGTAAACCAGGTCTCTGTGTACAAGAGGAAATGGTCGTGACTCTGAATCTACCATGGTAATACGTTTTACTTATTATTCTACCTCTTATTATTATTATTGATTCATTTAAAACTATCCTTTATCAGTAGGATTATCTTAACTCACTTCAATACTATTATTATTGTTATTATTATTATAACTATTACTATTGATATCACTCTGTTTGCAATTCTTGTTATATTCTCTAATGACTAATTGTTTATCTAAGTGATGTAATTGAAGCTTAATGCAATTTATCTTAATTTTGATCTTTCATACTCTCTCTCCCCTTATCTATTAATTTGAACATGACCTGGAAAACATTCGCACCTGTCTTTCTGCATGACTAATTCAATGTAGTTTATTTACTTATCAGTCTTATATCTCCAAATGTAATTTCAAAAGTATATAGATATCCGTGTATGTAGAGTATTCAGCTGACGAGTTCTACCGAAATTTGATGAATTCATTAAATCCTGCTTTATTAACCTTTATTGCTTGTTTAAGTCACATTTATTTCTCTGTTGTTCGATTGGGCTGAAATATTCAGCCTCTCAAGTTTGACGGATCAAAGGACTTGGTAATCACCTAACGACAACCACAGAATTATGTGGGCTATAGAACACTGAGTGGATTTCTTGTCTTAGTTTGATACTGTTCAGCCTGGCACTCCATGGATTAACAGCTTTCAGATTTAGACGTAAATATTGTATCATTCAGTGATTAAGTAGGAATGGGTTATTATTTAGAACATTCTGCCAATATTTTGTATAAACTTACCGCCATTCATTATCTTCTACGAATTTCTATTCCCATATTTAACTTGCCACAACCAACAGATAAGCGCGTAAAATTGGAAATCTGAGGATTAAATCTTAGAGTAGTTTTTTTATTTAGACTTGGATGGAAACTGGAATGCTGAATGGATATGGTTGATGCCAAAGTGGACACTGTCTAGCTTCCCTCCATTTGCCTTTATTTCTCTATGTGACGACTTGTGATGAAATATCATCGTCGTTATTACTGTTGTGGTGAGAGCTGTCTACTAGCCAAATTGGTAGACAGTAATTTACGTCAATATTTACGTTCCCAAGATTTGTCGTGAGAAAATGTGAACAAAGATTGATTCAAAACCGACCACAGCAGACTTTGCGTAGGCGGATGCAGTTAACATATAGAGGATTTGACATTCAAGAAACAGTTACAAATAGATGAAAGATTAACTTTACGTGAGAAACAACCAATCGGAAGACTGTGTTTGTTTACTTAAATATCCATAGTAATGTACATGAAAATATATAAATATGCGTTGATTTTCTTAATAAATGATCTGTTGCCTGACTCTTGCCTTCTGTTGTTACACTGTATTATTCATCCCTTGGATTTCAAGTGGAACATAGTGCTTCAGCAGCACATCTGCATTTCATTCTCTTCTCTGATGTCTTTCTAATCTGGTTCTGATGCAGTAGTGGGTTAGTATCCCACCTCCAACGTACGCTCCGGAAGTCCGTGGTAAAATGAGAGAATGCCTTGCGATCATTTAGGACATATGGGTTCAATTCCTGACAGACAGTCTCCCAAAACCTAGCTGATAATAAGCTCAGGCGATACGGAAGTTCAGATGTGACGCCAGAAAAGTTACTTCTGTTGAAACTTCAAATTTTTAAGCCCAACGTATGTTTCCCTTAGAATGTAAAGAATGAAAATCCAGTACTTATGGATGTATAGACAGCTTTATTTAGTGAGATCTGCATGACATAAAAATAAAACTTGTGCACTGTGGTAGAGTGCAATTCCATTATGGGTAAATTTTGTTTTGATAAAGTCTCACAGTGTTTTACAGTAATGTTTACTGATGAAGTTTCGAGCACAAATTATCACTGCTCATAATCATATCAAGGTAATCACACGACTTCCTAAATTCATTTATATAGTTCCATTGTTTTTCACTTGATTTGACTGGTAGTAGTATTTTCCATATTTCGGGTATGAGTGATGAATCTCTTCTATTGCATGTGTTGGGTGTAGATTCGATGAACAAAGATTCAGTAATAAACCTCTCTCTCCACCTACCTAGATTACTTTTTAGAATTTTAGCCCTTTCCCACCACCCTATTATGTGGTTGCGTGTTAACGCATTCAGTGCAATCCCTGAGCTTTTCTCTAAATTACTTATCTTCACGAGTGGAGTCAACCATTCTTATGTTCTGAAAATCTGAATACCCCTGACCTACAAGTTTGACCTACGTAGTTGACCTCACAGTCATTGCAGGGTATTTTTTAAATTATATTATTTTGTCTAATTGGGTCAACTGGGTCCTTTAACCTACAGAGCTTGTCCCTGAGTGAGTTTGTAGGTTTAAATGCCACCCTAATTCCTGCTTTATATAGAATCCTACGAAGTGTCTCGGATGTCCCCTCTTTGTATGGTATAACTGTAGATGACTTATATTCTCTCTTATGTTATTATTACTAGTTTCACAATTCTTTTTATTTTTCTTTTGGCTTTTTTCAATCTTCCTAATGAATTTTGAAGGATAGTTATTTAACACCAACGCCTCTTCTATCTGTTTTATCTCATCATTTAGGTCTTTTTTGTGCTACGTAGTACCATTGCTCGGTTGTTAAATACTTAACTAAGCTTGCCTTAACAGTTAGAGGATGAGATGAATTAAAGTCTAAATATCTATTAGAATGCGTTGGTTTTCTATTAACACTAGTGTGTAGTTTGCCTTCTTCTATTCGTTTGATTTTACAATTTAACATAGCTAATTCTCCTTGCTCATTTTCCGATTCAAATGTGAATTTTATTCCCTCTACTAGTGAGTTTATATGTGTCAAGAAGCTAGAGATATGTTCTGTTTTTAACACTGTGAAAGTGTCATCCACATATCTCCACCATATTTTTGGAGTAGGGTTAAATGTATTAAGAGCGCTATTTTCCCAACTGTCCATAAATATGTCTACTACGATCGGGGATATTGGTGATCCATCCCATTGCTCCACCTTCAGTTTGTCTATATATTTTGCCTTGGAATTTAAAGATAATAGATGTGAGGCACAACTGAATCCCTAAAATAATTTCTTTAATGGGCAGCGTCGTCCTATGAGTGAGTTCGGGCAGAATCTGCAGTCAGTTCTTTTTTAACTGCTTCTAAAGCCATATTGATTGGTATGTTAGGATAAAGACTGGTTATATCAAAACTAACCATTGTTTCATCATTCCCTAGTTGAATGTCATTTAGTTTATTTTTCATCTCAAATAAATTAGCTAGTCTAGAGTTTGAGCGATTTCTAGTGGGGCATTATATTAGAGCCCAGTGTTTTGATGATTCATAAGTAGGGGTATTCCTAAAATCTACTATTGGTTGTATGGGGTACCACTGATTGGAGTGAAACAATGGCAAATTAGCGTTTATTAGTGATTCAGTATGTGTTTAAAAATTGCATCAAATGACTACTAATGAATTAAAGAAGTTCACTTTTACGTACAGTATTAATATTATCGCTACAGCATGAATTTTGACCTGAAAACCATGATTTCTGTAACACAGTGCATAAGTAGATGTGGTTCCTTCAAGACAAAAGTTTTAACTGTTGGCTTGTAGGGAATTGATTGATTCCAAATAAGATCACAAAATAACAACATTTAGAAGAGCATTAAATGCCAAGAAATTCTAGACAGCTGTCTCGTCTGATTTTTGAATTCTTCAGTACTGATTACCCCCACCAGGGTCGAACCCTAGAACTTTCAGTTTAGGATACTAGCTGGTGCACCATTTAGCCATGGCCCATGTTTTCTAACTTCTACCGATTCGTGGTGTATAGCATGACAACCAGCTAATGTTACCAGGGAGAAAAATAGTCTTCACACACCACTTGGTGGATCTGGCAATTCACGGCTTCTCACTAGAACTCTAGAAGTATTCACCCTGAAGTCAGTTATCATCGAGGACCAGATTAATTTTCAAAAGTCTAAATTCCAGGAAATCCACAAGTGAAAATTAATCAACTGTTCACTAGTGACTGACTACGCGAATAAGTTACCTGAAGCTCTAGTGGGAAGCGGTGACCAGTGGGGTGCACTAAGTTTGGATATGAGGGCAAATACTCACCAACATTATTGACTGGGCACACTACCTTGTCCTGCGTAATAACCATCACCAGCTTTTCACCACGTTTTCTAAATTGAAACTCACATAAATTGCAGATGAACTAAAAAACAAGATTATGATTCTTACGTTCTGATTGTTTCAGTTAATCCCATTTCCTTTGCCATTGTTCTCGACATTCAAGTACATAATTTGATTCTTCTATGTAATTACTGTAATTTCAGGTGGTCGGTCGTCTGAATCTGATTAGACAGAACCTGTGAAACGAAATGATGATTTCCTTTTTTTTACTGATGCAAAATTATTACTTACTGATGCAAAATTATTACTG